>CM052715.1:3709912-3783109 GCA_028551405.1 Uromys caudimaculatus
CCCCCCCCCCCCCCCCCCCCCACTGTGGATCATCAGCACAGGGCCGGCCGGCTTAGGGCAAGTAGGTAGGGGCTGCATTAGATACTTTTCTCCTTTGTCTCTGTGACCAAAAGCCTGCAGACAGCTCTAGTGATGATCATGGTTTAAAGCACAGTTGGTAACGGAGAAGCCAAGAAAGCTGGGGTCTGTGAAGCTTGCTACTCTGGTTTATTCCATTTGGGGGAGTCAGGAAGTAGAGGCTCTGGCTGGAGGCTGAGCTGGTGGTGACCCAGCTCCTCAGTAACCCGTTACTCATAGCTAGGTTCTGTGTCCTCAAGTCCCCACAATCTCTCCACATCGGGACCACCAGCTAAGAAGCAATAATTCAAACAAAGGAGCCTAGGGAGTCAAGACAGGGACCCAAACAACTAAATCTACTGCTGGCTAGACATTTTCTTTCTTTCCTGAGGAGGGACAGAGATATGAGAATTCTAATACAACTCCTTGATAAGGAGAATTGCAAAAGCGGCTTCATTCAGAGACCCTGCTGAATCCGCCCTCATGAATTCCGGGTTCAGCTGGGTGGGCAACAGCACCGTTTCACTGTTAAAGAGCTGAAAACCTAAGCATAGAGGAGTGTATCTGCATGAAAGGCCGTTTCCTTGCAAAAAGGTTCCTTCTAGCAGTGCATACTCGTGAGGTGATACTATCAACACCTCCAATTTCAATTTCAAGTGGGATCTGCCCTGAAGCCAGAACTTGCACCTTGCTTCCTCCCTCTTAAAGGTGCCAAAGAGCTTAAAAATTCAATCAAAATCACCGTTTCTTCTCTCTGGAAAAGGTAGCAGCTGACAGTAATTGGATAATACAGTCTGACTCATTTATTAAAAAGAGATTCAGAGTCAATTGACTTAATAACCATTACAATATTTCATTAAGGCTATAATAGGCTAGCACAGCCCTATTTTTTTTTATGAAGAGTTATAGGTGGGATCTTTGGATGAAACTTCTAGATGCTTCCATCCATGTTTTTTTCTGCTTATCTATATTCTCCAGACTTTCTACAGTACTTGTAATTTATCTTTGTTACTCTGAAGGAGGGAGGGAAGGAGGGAAGCAGAGAGGGTGAGAGAGGAGGTATAGAGAGTGGAGTCCTTTCTGTGCCCTACCAGTCAAGATCAACTGCGACATTGGAATCTTCACAGCTAAAAGGCTGATAGAAAATGAGCAAAATGATGAGAGTCTAGAAAAAGACAAATGTTGCACGTTATGATTGGAAGTACTCTTTCTAGTAAAAAAAAAAACCAAAAAACAAACCATGAACTCATAAATCAGTGATAGGGAAGGGAGAATAAACCACAGAGTGCAAATTAATCAGCCAAAGAAGAACATTCATTCTCAGCCTGGCTCACTTCACAAGGCACACAGCATCCCCAAAGCTTGCACTGTGGCAGTTGTGCGGGCACCCAGTGACACGGGGAAAATGTCAGAGTGGCCTTCTCTTTACTGAGCGCATACCAGAGGCTGTTGAATAGCCTTGCTGGCTACCTAGTGCAAGGTAGTGGTGCCAAGGATGCTTGAGTGTAATTGAGAAATGATGTCACATGTTTAGAAGTCAGAGCTAAAACAATTATTTTCATTTGCTAATCGTTGTGTAAACACGAACATAAATGTAAACAAGAATCAAGTCTACATAAGAGTCTCATGCTCATGTAAATATTTATTTCCATATTAAACGTTTCAAGGAAGGAGTCTGCATATGCAACTGCTGTGCCACCTCATTGCCTGAGTGAGAAACAGGAGGGATTGTAGCGAACTTTCTTCTCCAAGAAAACACTCCTTTCTCAACCAGAGCCAGCTCAAAGGCAAGTGGTTCTTTCTCTCCAAAGCCTGTCCTGGACCCACATGACCCTTAATCAGCTCTGCCACAGCACAGAGCTAACATTTGGGTGCTCAAGCAAGACTCAACTGAGTGTGACACAAGACACTGACATTTCAGAATGAGCTTTACACAGCGACGATCCCTCAGCAGCCTACAGGCCGTGTGTCCGTGTTGATACCCTCTTTCCTCCAATAAAAAACAAAAATCTAAAGCACTTGCAAGCAAATGTTCAGTGGCTGAGTTACACGCTGCTGTTATCTTAGAAACCACTAGGGACCCCGTTTACATGTCTCATCAACACCAGGGCCATTGCTGAGGACCAATTTGTAAGGGTTTGTAAGTAGAACCCTTCTATTTACCCTGACCCTGGCTGGAAGGGTCCTTTTCACACTCATCTACCACAGAAATCTACAGGCTAAATTTGCTACCCCCTCCATTATCAAGTGACAGGGGCCATCCTTGAAAATCTGACCTGACAGGAAGTGAACTCAACCCCCAGAATCCAAGCAGAGAAGCCAGATGCCCCGAAGTTGTAATTTGCCCCCCAGTTCAAACGTGCACACCGCTCTATGCTTACACACACATATTTTCTTAAATCCCAGGAAACCATGCCGTAAACCAACTCCCAACACCCACTTTCACCCCCCGCACACTTTGCTTTGCTTCTTCCCTGAGTTAATTTCCAAGCACACATTTATAAGCCAGGGGTCTGAGGACTAACAAAGCAAAGGCATACATGACAAACCCAGCCCTCGGCTACACTGGCTCACCCTGGAAATCAGGACTAGAAAAATAGGCAGCCTGCACTGCAATTTGCCACGCACACAGCCATCCCATTCTTTCTCGGGTCCCTGGCACTCTGGCCACAATAATTTGTTGCATTACACACTACACATATTTCACAACTGTAACATAAACACACCAAGGTGCTAATTTGGCAGTGGAGAATACGACTTAGGCTTTAAAGTCCGCCAGTAGATTAGTCATTAAGCCCCTGAAGTAAGGCAGAATTGGAGAGAACTGAACAGTGTATGAGCATTTCTTCCTTCAGACCAGTTAGGAAGGTCTGGCTTTCTTTATTCGTGGAACAACTTAACATGAAAATGAACGCTGCCTGACTGGCGCTTTCTGAAAGCTTTCTCACTGGTGATGTGGTAGGATTTGCTTCTGTCAGTATTCCCAAGCCATTGAGAGAGTGGATGAGATATTAAGGACAGGACTTCTGACAACACATAAAGGAAAGAGCCCTGAGAATCTGAGCAACCAAACGCCAGTGGCCTCTCTGCACAAAGTACCTAAGCCATGGGCATCTCAAGGAGAGCCAAATGCTGTGTATGCATCCCTTATGCCCAAGCCACAACATACTCCAAGGAGACCTGCAAGGTGCAAGCTTCAGTGTGACTCACGTCCTGATGAGTTTGTTTGTTTGTTTGTTTGCCAATAGTCTAAAGCTGCAGTGCTTTTGGACTTTCTAAGCAAAGCCACTGGTACTGACACTGTTGTTTCCTGTCTTGAACTTCTCATTATCAGCAGGATGGGAGCAGGAAATGATTCAACAGGGGTAGGCTGCATAGTACCCAGCAGAATTAAAGAGCCCAGGGGCTGCCTAGAGCCCCATAAACATCAGCAGCTTGGAAACTCGCAGGGGGTCCAGGTGGATGGGGGTAGGAAAGGCAGGCAGGGGGATTTTAGATGCTCTGAGATGCAATATTGTCCAATGTCTTGGCTGCTATTACCATTTGTGTGCATGAATACCTATTAGAATATTCTCACAGAGGAGGAAAACATTGGGATGTTGTTAAACTAAAATAATAATAATAATATTTTTAAAAACACACACTGAAAAGGGCGCTCTCCGCAAAGCACGAGCACTAGGCAGTGCTGTCTGCAGAAGTGGGGGCCAGGGACAAGCAGACGGAGTACGATAACTTTCCAACCTGACCGATGCCCTGGCACGCCAGTGATTTCTTTTTCTCTTTGTGAATTTAAACATGGGCCTCACAGCCAAAGTCTCGGTGCAAACATACAGAGTCACAAAAGAGATTTAAAGGGAGAGAACTTTACTTTTAAATGATTTGATTAAACAACAAAAGTTATCAGAAAAAGCCCCCATGAAATGTTATAGTGAGCTGCCCCCCCCCCCCCCAAAGCACTCTTAAGCAAGCTAAGAAGAAAGCAGTACACATTTTTTTAGCAAAAACACTGGGGCCTGGAGATGGCTCCTGACAAAGTGTTTGCTGCATGAACAAAGCTGAATTCATTTCCCAGAACCGGACTACAGAGTCAAGCTTGCGGGCTGGAGAGAGGGCATGGTGGCTAAGAGCCCATGCTCCTCTTCCAGAGGACCGCAGTTCAATTTCTTGCACCCATAACGGGGGGGGGGGGGATTATAACTGCTTGTAATCTGACACTTGAGACCTCAGTGGGCACCTATACCTGAACTCTTGTGAACAGAGAGAGAGAGAGAGAGAGAGAGAGACTTAAAATTTGCATTAAGACTTAGCATTGGATGTGCTAGCATGCACTTGTAACCCCAATGCTAAGGGAGTAGGAATAGGTAGATTCTTAGAGTTCGAGAGCCAGTGAGCCCTAGGTCCCAGTGAGATATCCTGTCTCAAAGGACAAGGTGACTAGCTCCTGAAGAACATGAGGCTGACTTCTGGTCTCCTCACACAGGTTCATCCACCCCCTGACCCTACCCACACAACCATACAGGAAATAGGTTCAGTACAAACAAATGTGCACAGGTGGGAGTGGGGATGGAGAACAGCCAGTTTGAGCAGCCCCGGCTAGGTCTGCATGGACGCTTCCTGCTCTCCGAAATCTGCTTGTTACAGCTTTGGCACTACTGTGCCAGGTGGAAAAGGTTTCCATGAAGAAGACACTGGAAAGAAAGTCTTTTCTTGAAAAAAGTTTCTCTTCATCTTAAGTCTCTGTTTGTCTCTCTCTGTCTCTGTCTCTGTCTCTGTCTCTCTCTGTCTCTCTGTCTCTCTGTCTCTCTCTCTCTCTCTCTCTCTCTCTCTCTCTCAAATAAAGGCATAAGCCCAAGATCAAAACCATGACTTGCATTTTGCATAGTGAGTTTGGTGTCCTGTGAAATCAGAGACAGGGTTTTTCACTACTTCTTCATTTTCCTGCTAGGTCCAGGTGAGAGTAGAGTGGTCCAGGGCATCTTCTAGCTAAGGCAGCACGGGAGTGATTTTTTACCAATTCATACAAGATGCAGAAGGGCAAGTGTATGCTTTGACTCACTGATCCATGCTGCAACCCCAGAACAGTACAAGGGCCATACATAAATCGATGCTTTTTGCCGTAGGTCACAGGGAAGTCTCTGTATTACATTCCATGACAGATAAACAAGTGTTCTTTGGTGTGTGTTTGTATGGGCATGTGTGTTTCTGTGTGCACAAGTACAGGTATGCCTCTGCGTGTGTGTGTGTGTGTGTGTGTGTGTGTGTGTGTGTGTGTGTGTGTGTAAGCAGAGGTCACCCTTGGTTTCCTCAGGAACTCCATGTACCTTGATCTTCGAGACAGGGTCTCTGACTACAGGTCTACTGAGTGGAGCTGGCTGGCCAGCTGATCCCAGGGCTCCGTTTTGCCTCTGTAGCACTGATAAGGGTGTGTCATCATATCTATTTAAGAGCATGTGTTCTAGGGAGTCAGGTCCCCATGCTTACAAGACAACCAGTGTGCTGTCTCCCAGGGTCTAGACGAGCTTCCCCAACGTTCCATTCTTCTAATTAAAACAGTCATATGGATTTATCATGACGTTTGCACGAAGATTCTCTTGTTTGACATCAAATACCTATCAATGTCTTTGCCTGTAGCTCTTCTGGTTGTTGTAGCAGCATAGGTGAATTTACCTTCAAGCACTGAACCAAAGCAGAGCAAAACAAAACAAAAAACAACAGAAAGGGAAAGAAAAAACCAAACCCCAAACATAACTGATAACTTTGGAAGGGTTCATGCATAATAAACTAAACACAACCTGCTGGGTTGTTAAATCTGCGGGGAAAACAGCCTTGAGAACCAAGAGGTGCAGCAGTCAGCACTATCCCACATGGTAGTGGGCAGCCATGGCAACTGTGGGCCAGAAACGGCATCTATCAGGAACGGGTCTGCAGTGCCATGGTGTTGGGTTTGCGGCAAGGGTCAGGGCCTTTTCTTTTGCTTGTAAAAAAACAAAAAACAAAAAACAAGAAATCTTCTGCTGCTTGGCGTAAAGCCACTAGCTATGTGGAAAAAGTCTCTAAACACTGCAAAGCTGTTTATCTTTGTTAGAAAGCACAGCCTGGTACTGTGGATGATTAAAAAAAAATAGACAGAAAAGGAAATACAAATCAGACAAAAGAGTCGGAGCAAGGTTCAACAGTTTCTGCAAATATTTTCCGAAAATCCACCGGTTGAGTTATAAAGACAGTTGGGCGTTTTTAAGAGGCATCTTTTTACGTTTTTAATTATGTGTATGTGTGTGATCTGTGGGTAGGTGTGTGCGTGTGAGTACAGACGCCATCTGAAGCAGGAGTCACAGCTGAATGTTCAGCTGGGGACCAAAGTCTGTCCGCTCTGGAATAGCAGCAAGTGCTCTTAACCACTAAGCCATCTCTCCAGCTCCAAAGAATGAATTCCATTTTGTTTGATGGTTTTCCTGCATGTAATGTTTGTGTGCTACATGTGTGCCTTGTGCCTGGAGGTCAGAAGAGGGTGTCAGATCCCCTAGACCTGGAGTTACAGACAGTTGTGAGCCACCATGTTGGCATTCAAAACTGAACCAAGGTCCTTTGCAAGAGCAGCCAGTGCTTTTAACTGCTGAGCCATCTCTCCAGCCTCGGCTTTGGCATTTTTGAAGCTAATTATCCTTGTAAGAAACTATTTCATAAGAAACTATCTGATTGATTACTTAGTGCAAAGCTGACATCTTTTCCTTACTATAGTGTTTAGAATATAAATTTATTCCAAACCACAGATTGTGTCTGTGATGGCACATGCGTGTGGAAGGGAATGGGGCTTTCTTTGACTCCCAAGGGTTTTGTGCCTCTTCCTCCTTGCAAGCAATGTTAGGAAACCATTAAGCAGGAAAATGTGTAACAAAAAGTCACAGTCCTGTATGGTATTTGCAAATGAGTCGAATTTTTATTGTTCTTTTGGTGTGACCTCAGGAACTTGGCCTTGAAGAATAGAAGAAGGTAATGGCACCATAAACACAGTAAGATTTCTAAAACCAGTTTATTGGAAATGTGAAACTTGCGTTCTCCTAATCAGAGGATGCCACCCCTCAGAGAAATTTTCCTGTGCATTATTAAAGTGATATACTGCAGTACTAGTTGGAGCTCCATAACCTTTAAATTGCCTGATTGTAATTAAGGCCACTAGTTTTATTTAGGAAGGTTCAAGGAGGCTCAATTTAAGTTAGCTTAAGTAGTGTGAATTTAATGTCATGCTGCCAGAAGGCAGAGGGGCACACTGGTCTGGCTGCTCCACAGCACAGGCGGCTGTGGATTGTATATCCTAAATTATGTCTAGATTTCAAGACACTGCTGCTGTCAGACATAGCAGGATGTGGGTAAACCCACAGCCTCAGGTTGGCACATGTACTTCATTGACTCACTGACTCATTCATTCATTCAATATCCTGAATTATAATATATCTGATCACTGTGTGAGGAGAAGGGGGGGTTACAGTTGTTTTTAAGGGTCTCATGATCACTCTTTCAGAAAGGTGGGGTCAAGGTAATGCCCAATCAGCACCAACAATTTAAGTTGAGATGCATCTGTAACAAAGCTGTGAGAACAGAAAACTCTGGAGAAGGAAAGTTTATAGGGGCGAGTATGGGGAGGAAAGGTCACAGTGTGGAGTACTTGAGAACAGATCCACTCCACTAGGAAGGCAGGTGACCAAGGAACTAAACAGAGCTAAACAAAACAAGAGCGTCAGAGCAAAGGGAGGGGTCTCGGCACAGACGAGAACGGCAGCAGACAGAAAGACTGAGAGGTCTTACTAGATGTGAGCACACAGCATTCATCTCCGGGCAGAATGTTGGCAATTTTCTGTCGCTCCAACAGCCATAATGAAGAATGGATTTCTTTACAGCCAAGTGGCTCAAGCAGCCAGCTACGCTACCACTATATAATTAATAACAATAAGCAATTAAAGAGAACAGCAGGTTACAACAAGGAGATGTCAAAATATACTAGCAAAGGAAAATACTGCAGCCATACATTTAAAAGAAAACCTGGCGTGCAGTGTGGGAACCCATGGCGGTATCTTTTTGCAGGCGATGTCTTGGACGAGGCTTTTATACTTGAGAAAAATGGGGGACGACTTAAAACTACTCTAAGGTGCTTAGTATCTTTCCAAAACCAGGATTTTCCCAGTGCTCAGAGAAATCAGAAATGCAATGTGGCAAACAGGATTGTAAAGACAGAACATAGTTGGCCGGAAACTCTTTCCCATCATACATTCACTAAGAGATGTTCTAATAAGTACTTCACAATAGAGCAGCTGTTGGCTCATGTACTTTGAGAAACCCTAGACCATTTTGCTTTTTAAAAAGTGTAAAACCTTGGTTAATCAGTAAATTAGGAATGTGTTGGAGAATCTAAGAATATCAACTCATCGACTTATCTAAAATGGGAGGTTTCAAGGTTGGAAGGGAGCCTTAAGGATGAGGGAAGTAAAGACTTGTCTAAGTGATGAGAAATGATTGAAGCAAGAGATAAAATCTAGTGTGCCCAGGAAGCAGATGTGTTACAGTGAAGACCGACAGAAGACTCTAAACACCCCGAACCCAGGACGCCAACCGGTCACTAAACCTTTAAAAAACTTCATTTGGGCCTGGGAAGCCAGCTCATCGGAGAAGTGCTTACAACACGAGTTTAGGGCCTGGGTTTGTATTTTCAGCATCTATATCGAAACCAGGCCCAGTGCTAGCGATGGAGATGTGGGATGGTAAAGGCAGGGATGGAGCCAAAGGGCTCCATGGTCTTCTTCTCCGGAACAGCAAGCTTCAGGTTCAGTGAGAGACTCTGTGCTTCAAAAACCAAAGTGGAGAATGGCAGAGAAATACATCCTGACATCAACCTCTGCCCTTCCCTACATATCCATGGGTGTATGCACCTGTATACAATGAGCACATGTGCATACAACACAAACACACATGTGCACACACATGCACATACGCACACACATGAACACATAAGCACACGCACAATCTCTGCTCCTTAAGTAGAGAAGTTTGTGTTGTTTATCAAACGATGGGTTAGGGTTAGGGTTAAGGTTTAGGGGCTAGGGTTAGGGGTTAGGGGTTAGGGTTAGAGCTAGGGTTACGGTTAGGGCTATGGTTAGGGGTTAGGGGTTAGGGGTTAGGGTTAGGGCTAGGGTTAGGTTAGGGCTAGGATTAGGGTTAGGGGTTAGGTTTAGGGTTAGGGCTAGAGCTAGGGCTAGGGCTAGGGCTAGGGCTAAGGTTAGGGCCAGGGTTAGGGCTAGGGTTCTAATTCTATTATTTCTGTGCAAAAAGCTGTTGATATTTCTATGCCACATGGCCCCACTCTGCTTCTTGCCCTAGGCAACCGTGTCTCCAAGCTCTTTCTCCTGCCAGAAATGAAAGCTAGTATTTAAGACCTGTGTGAGAACTGAAAATCTTAGTAATGGAGAGTTAAGCCTGTGTCATATCCCACCTCAATCTTCCTTGTTCCCTGCCCCCCCCATCATTTCCAGACTTCTCAACTTTATCTGATCTATGATTCTGAAAAAAGGAAACATTTCTGATTGTATAACTTGTCAATTAGTGTCTAAATCTTGAGTTTTTCCCTAGATGATAACAAACCAACAATTTGGTTAAACTGTTACTCCAATCTCTGTGGAAGCTCAGCTTGAGGACTCCTTTATAGAATTAGAATTACGTGAATGCTAAGACTGACTGCATGTCTATACCTACATATACTTTCTTAAGTACTTGAATAATTCTAGATTGAGTGTTTTCTAAGCTATGTGGCTTATGTATATTTAGAAAGTTAGTGCGCCGACATATCTAGGGACCGCATACTGAAGGCGAGATGCTATTACTGGCATGGCTCCTACTAACTTCAGGTTCCTTCTGCTGTTTCCATCAGTCAAGAGTAATGTACAGGACAGAGCTAGTGTAGGCAGGAGTGGTGAAGGCAGGAGAGGAAGGACAGATTCTTAGGTCAAAAACTAAAGACTGTGAGGCCTAGAGCTCACTGGAAGTGTGGGCTTGCTGGTTGCAAGTGCTAATCTGTTCAGTGAAGAAAGAGACATAATTATGGGTAGCTCTTTCTCAGATATAATTTCTTATATTACTTTCTGCAAAGCTATTAAATATTTCTCAGACCATAATGCCAAATTATAAAGATGCTTTGGGCACAATAAATTTTTAATCCCCTATCTTTATGACAATTTTTCTAAAACCGGAAGCAGCTCATTCAAGATCTGTCTTAAAATTTTAAATACTGTATACTGTGTCAATATAATGAAAGCAGATAATGAATCTCCCCACACATGAAGGAACTCTATTGAGATAATGTCACTAAACTGTCTATTGATAGCCTTACACATTTTATATATTTATGGGCTCCACATTGCCCTCAGGATGCATTGTGCACTCAACACCGAATTCTAATGCCATCTTAAGCAATCTACAGGAGAATGTGGGTGTCTACAACCACCAAGTTCATGTTCTTTCTGAAGGTAGGCCACATTTGGCTGATTTAACAGTTTCCTTCTTGAAAAAGCACCGAACAAAAGTCTTGGACAGACAGAGATCAGCATGAGTGTTCTATATTTGACAACCCAAAGAAAGCTACTACATTACGCAATTTGGTGGCATAATGGCTGTGATACAAAATACTTCCGGGAAGACCTGATCGGTACCAACAAGCAGATTTGTCCTGTCCCTGAATGCTGGAGAAAAGGCAGCCCAAATATTCAAATCAGAGTCACTAAATACAGATTAAATGCATTATACAAATGCGTAGAAAACTAAACTGAGTAAATGTTTTCACGGTCTTAAACTAATCGCCATCACCGAGCATCCCTAAGTATTTATATTGAAAGACTCTATGACAATAAATTCTCAGGAATAGGAAGAAAGCTTAGTTAAATGTTGCCTCCAACTACTGCGAAGAATTAAGACTAGGGCTGGGGAGACAGCTCATTTGGCAAAGGCTTGCCATGCAAGCATAGGGAGCAGTTTTCCATCCCCAGAACCCATGTAGGCATGGTGTCAGGCATATCAACCAAGTTTCGGAGACTTGCTGCCCAGCCTGGAAAACAAGGAGGACAGTGTATCTGAGGAATGTACCTGAGGTTTTCCTCTGGGCCTTCACACGCCTGTGCACATGTCCAGGACACTCGGTTACATGTGATATCCATACATACCCAATAGGAATACACACAAGCACATACAAGCAGAGGAGGAGAAGGAGAGGGAGAAGGGGAAAAGGGGTGGGGAGATGGGGAAGAGAAGGGAAGTGGGAGGGGGAGGGGGAGGGAGAGGCGGGGTGGAATGAACCAGAGTCCTAGAGAACCCAGACCAATGGTCTTCTTAGGAGACTGATGGGGGTGGGGTATAACATTCCTGGCAGTCCCTCCTTCTTCTCCAACCCACGTGATAGATGACATCATGGGACAACCCTCAAAAGGAAATCCCAGGCCAAAGAAGAAGAAAGAGAAGGCAGCACAGGAGAGACACCGGACTCAGAATCTGGGCATCTCTCCTTTGTCATGGAGATAACAATGCTGTTATCATTACTGTGGAAACAGCAGGGAAATTCCAAATCAAAGTAGTCACACTGGCCCCGAAATCACTCAATTAGGTCTAAACATAATCTCATCTACGGAAAGACACCAGTCTCTGTGGGCAGGCCAACACAACTTTTAAGCGCAGGACGCTGAATAAGATTTCTATACAAGTCAAACCCCCACCTCTTCTCTTAGCCCTAAGGAGGGCACTCCTGTTCTTCCATGCCCTCCGAGCCACATTCCCCTGGACCTCTACCCAAGGACGACTGCAAGGATGAAGTGCCTACTTATATTCAAACATCTTCACAGTTTCCAAAGTGTGTACCTGGGCTGGCAGAGGGAGGGGCTGTAAACCCAAACGCTCAGTTAATCTTCAGAGGATAGATCGTTTCCCAGGAAGAATGTGATTGATTTGCTCAGCCACACCAGTAATTACTGGTGAAGCACGGTTCAAATCTGCATGGAGGTCCTAGATTACGGGGAAGAGAAATAAGCAAATGCCACTTTGCCGCCAAGATTTTTTTCTGAACTCATCCACAGTGGTTTCCTGGAACCCTTGGCATGGGAGGCCGGAGACCAGTGAGTAGTTTCAAGTGCTAGTGTCTAATTGACACGGTGAAATGCAACAAAGCTCTCAAAAGCACACTCCCATTTTACCCCTTTCTGGCTATCTCATTGAACCATTTCAATGTCTCTTTAAAGTTAGATTGAGAACAAAAATATGATATTCAGCTTCTAGTCACTGTTCTTTTATTTTTTTAAGTTCATTAAAGTTAGTTGAACACGCAACACTGAAGAATCAGACTAGCTCATGAAGAAATGACATCTTGCGATTCTTCGGGTAAGAAAACTGATATGTTTCATTTCATTAACAACAACAAACAATCTGTTTCTCACAACCAAGAATGCTGTTATTTTCAAGCTGCGTGAAACTAGGCAGGCTCGTTTGTTTTCCCACAAATGGTACCGGTTACAAGGCAGTTTTCTCTTCCTCACACCGAGAGTTTCACATAGACCGTTAAATATAACTTACTGAGTTGATTTGGAAAATGCCACGAAAACCATAGACCGTGCCACTCCAAGGCCTGCAGCTGAATAAAAACAAACAAACCCTCCCTGGCCCTGAGAAATATAAATAAAAAGTTAGATTTCCCTGCACTACGTTTGATTGCATTAATTGATGTTTTAAAAAACTGGTTGAAAACGAAGGCCAGCGGTGGCACGCTGCTTTCCTTCCCAAGTCACAATAGTAGCATGCCACAAACAGTGCCATAACCTTCCCTGCGGCGGCTGTGCACTCCTACTCTGGCGGCTCCGGGCATCCACCCTGCGCTCTCCACACCCACATCCTTTTTCCCAAGCGCAGAAGAAAGCACAGGGGCAATTCGGCCCTCTTGCCTATTCGCTTACATGTAAATTTCAGATAAACATGAAGATACTGAGTGGTCAAACACTATTTTATACTCCTCAATATGCTTAAAAAACAAAGACAAAACAAAAACAAAAACAAACAAAAAAACCCCCACAGGGTTACAGGGTTTGGGTTCTTACGGCACTTGGACTGTGACTATTCCTAGCTCCAGGTTTGTACTCTGTCACTTTTCCTAGTGCTGTAGAATTTGCTTCAGTGAGGAACCACACAGTGTGCATATGGGCAAACGTAGACCTCTACCACAGGCCTAAAACAACTGCCACTGTAGCGGCTAAAGCAGTGTCTGCAAAGCCTGTGACAGGCAGTCTCACAGAGGCCTTTCTTCCCATGAAACTCGGAGTCTGAGCAACTCAGACTTTGGGATTATTCAGTGGTACCCGACTCTGCCGCACCCCGGCTGTCATCCCCTACGCTTACCTTCATCACGCCTTAGCTGAAACACTAATGTAATGGGAGCATCTCGTACCTATGACATTGAGTGTGGGGAGATTCAACCACTGGGCATACATCAAGTATGAAGCATAAAATTGTCTGTCTGTCATCACTTAGGAAGAATGAAATTATCTATCTATATGTGTCTGTCTGTCCGTCCATCTGTCTGTCTGTCTGTCTCTTCTCTCTCATCTATCTATCTATCTATCTATCTATCTATCTATCTATCTATCTATCATCTATCTATCTATCTATCTATCTATCTATCTATCTATCTATCTATCTATCTATCCAATCTATCAAGTGTCTATTCCATAGTGACACAGGCAATGTCATTTATTGTTGGTGTTAACTACTGAGCAAGTATTGCTTTGTGTATTGTAATACTTTTATAATTGCTCTTAAGTCTTTAAAATTCATTTATTAGTTTCATCTATTTTCCTCTTCCACTCCACATACAGTCAAAAATAGGGATTCACAGATAAGTTTTACGGGACAGAGAGGGTCCTGGATTACAGTGTGGTTGTAGGCAAGAAGGACAGAAAGACAGGGCTACACAAAATCCACTGTCTCCTCTGGAGTCAGGTGGCAGCCTCTTCAAGGCAGTTCTGGAGTTTTTAGGGCTTGAGTGGCAGACCCGTTACAGTAGCCACAGGGTAGAGACACTGATACAGACACTGTCCAGAACAGGATGCAGCTGGTGGCACCGCCAGAGCCTCAGCTGTCTCCTGAGAAGGGCCTTCCTGGCTTGCACCCTGGCCTGGCTCCTAACATGTGGGATCATTTGGGTAAACGCAGCAGAGACCTTTTGTTAGCTTTTAAACGTAACCCAGACATTCATGAGAAGTCTAGGCATATGGCAATGATAAGCTTTAAAACAATATTCAGAAGATGTTGATGCTGTTAAATTACCCCTTTGGAAAGCCCCTCCCTCTGAAGGCATAGCCAACAGCAGTTATGACTATTTTGTTCTTTCTTTCTTCTCAATTGTGTGTGTAAGAGAGAGAGACAGAATCTGTATGTATATGTATAAGACTGTACTTGTGTCTAAGTGTGTGTGTGTGTGTGTGTGTGTATATGTGTGTTGGGGATTATGAACTGTGTGCAAGGGCTGAGCATTAACTAAAAACACGTATCATGTACTTCTGTTGAGCTAACACAGAAGGTCAGCTTGGAAATGAGAACACTATCAAGCTTCTATGGAAAGGGTGGCCACTTGTTATTGTAACATACGTTTCCAATCTTCCCTCATCACAAAGAATTACCTTTGCCCTGAATTCTAACCGTACCTTCTAGGACTCTTATAGCCCACTTCTCCTTTTCTCATTATGCATTTTATCTTCCTCTACATAGTAAATGACTCTCAAGTTTCCTGTTTATCTTGATTGATTACAAGGGTTGTTGTCAAAACACCTGTGGTTGGCTTTTAGATGAATGAATGAATGAATGGAAGGAAGGACAGTGGAGGAGAGAAGCAGGAGGGCAGGAGATCCTTGGATAAACTCCCTGGGCTATGATGGGTGTGCGGTTCACCTGTGGACTGGGGGTTCGTGGCTGATTCTTCCCTGTATCCGACTAGCTGAGCAGTGAGGCCTGCTGTTCACATCAGCCCTCAGGGCATGCCTTGTGCCCAGCTCTCTGACTTCTCTCCATCCTCAAAGTTGAACTAGAAAAGCAGCCTTGTGTTCGGACCCGCCCCTCATATTTATTTCCATCTAAAGGAACAATAATACTTTACTCCTTTTTCTTGGCAGGCTGCTTTCTGCCTGTTCTGTTCCACCTTATTTTCCCAATGTCGAGCTGCAAAATAGTGGCTGGGCCTGCCCCATGCACGCTATGCTTAGTTCCTAGCGTTTCCCAGGTATTACCTCTCCTTAGTCCTGCCAGCCCGCCATTGTCTTACGCTTTTAAGTCTCCAGTAGAGAGAATGGGGTAAAAGGAATGGTCTTAACAAGAGCTTGGGGGCCACTGCCTCCCACTGGCCACACACCGCTCCTGCCAAGCAGTGGCAATCCTCGCTTCCTTTCTTCAGAATGTCACTTCCTTACAACCTCTAGAAAGGTTAGAAGACGTTAGAAGGGACCGGATTAAAAACAATTTTGAGGATCAATTTGATGTTAAGAACTCAATAATTGCTCGGGAAATATAAATTTACAAAGCTCTGTAGGAAATATCGGAATCGGGTACCTGCAATAATGGGCTAGTCTCTCAAGACCTTTTCCCTCCTAATCAACGGTTGTGATGTCTAAGCAGCTGTGCTAGGAAAATGAACTCCTCCGGCCAGCCAGTGAACAATGCAAGGGACGAGAGAAAGGTGCCCAGCCCTTTGTGCCATGTGGTGCTCCTGCTCTTCAGGGGTGCATGTGCCTGGTCATTAGCCTCTGCGACTCTCGATTTTCAAGGCAGAGGCTCATGCCTTCTCATTAGCACTGAATTCCCTGCCTCTGAGAGAAGCCCAGATGTCGGGCGAGCCTGACCCAATATCTGGCTGATCAGCTGCTGTTTACTTTCATAAGCCTGAGGTTTTAGTACATCTTGAGCTGAGGCAGTGGGATTCTTCTCTGGCCCTCCTTGTCAGGGCTAAGTAATGGAATGCACGAGAGGCTCACAAATGACCCAAGCCTGCAGCCGCTGCTCAGTATTAGGAGAGGGCTGCTGTTTTCCAGGGGAAGCTTCCTAAAGGACAAAGGGTCCAGACTGCTTCTCTGGAAAGGAAATCTGCAGGAGGCTGTGGTCCCATGAAACAACCCAGCATGCCTCAGCACATCCAGCCTGGGGCAAATGGCCCATACTCCAGTCCTCTTCAGAAAACGTTCTTTGTATGGAATTAAATAAATAAGTAGGGGCATGCATACACATATGCATACATACATACAAATATGAAATGCATCTCTTTAATAATCTGAAGAAACCGTCTCTGCTCCTGGATGAGGCTGTCGTTAGGGGCCTGTGACAAAGGGGCCTGTGGGTTTTCTCAGTACCTTTGATCAGCATTATGAAATGTTAATGTCCGTCCCATTGGAGTCCTTCTAGAAGCATGGCCTCTCTCTGGCAAGGCTTACCCCTGCCCACTGCAGCTCCACTTACTATCTCCACATCTGGGTTAAATGTTGACTGCAGGCCCATGCCCAGGAGCACTGCCATTTTTAAAACAGGGCTAGCTCAATTCCTAAATAAGAATATATTGATGATAAGAGCCTGGTCTAGATTAAATGGTGGTCTTTCATAGGAAGCACACTCTTAGCTTGACCTGGTAGCACTCTGCATGCACTGACCGCCTGAAATGTAACTTGCAGCATTTTGTCTGTGCGGGAGGGGGTGTGTGGGGGGGAGCTGAGGGCTGGGGCACTGTCCGCAGAATCTGTAATGTTATGTTGATTAGGTAGGAAACAACCAGGAACACATATTTTGATATCTCTATTAGCAGCCTGTTCATGTCTAACTGCAAAACTTGGTTGCACTTCTTACACCATCTTTGCCCAAGACAGACCAGTAAACACAATTCCTCTCTCTATAATTAGCCTTTTCTCTGAGGGCCCTGAAGTAAGTCTGCATGCCGTAGATTTAATATCCAGCGCTATATCCATATGTGCTGCCCTTGCCTGGTCCCAGAGCATATAAACTCCCCTATTAGCAGCCTTGACTGCTTAATTATGCAGATTTTTTTTGTACCCGCCTGCCTGTAAAATTACTGTGTCTAACCTTTTTTTTTCTTTCTTTTTTTTCTCTCTCCCTCTTTGCACCATGCTGGCCATTCTAATGAAATCGGCATAGGGGAAGGGCCTGATTTGCAGTTACGGAGGCTGGATCGCACTGGCAATCTGTCCTTAGTGGGAGTCACAAAAGAAGTCAAATGCCTTCATCTGGCTCTACCCTATCATCCCCAAGGTGATTGAGTTCACTTCCCGATGCTTCCCAAGTTTTCCTCAGGCTGTCCAATCAGCAGGTCCACCAGGGAGCCCAGCCTAGCTTGCAACAGTCTCTGTATCTAGTTACAGCCCCACCAGGGACAGTCAACCATCCACCCCCAAGCCTTCAGATGAAAACCTTTTCTAACAAGGCCGCCCAGCGCCAATGAAATAACACACATCTGCATATCCACTGGGTCCCATGTTTCTTGTGCTCATGGATTATGTATCTTGCAGCCTCTAATAAAGAAATGCAGTTCTTTGTTTAATGTTTATCTTGTGCTTGTTAAGCAAATGCTAATGTTGTATCAGAATGCTTTAGTGCTATTTGGGTTTTGGGTGATTTACTATGAGACAATCTGCTGTGAAGTAAATTTAGAGAAGGGGAAAAAAAGAAGGGAAATCATTCGGGTTGAAAGGGAGAGAGGAAAAGTCTGACAGGAAAATTAAGGGAAAGGGAAGAGGTGGTGAGAATGGGGAAGTGAGCATGTATGCTCTAGAGACAAGACTTAAGAGAGAAGCCCGAGACAGAAAGAAAGGTGGACAGAGGCATGGACAGACAGACAGACACATTTGGGGTGAGGGGAGGGGAGAGTAAAGCCTCCTGCAAATCCCTTAGTCCCAGGCTGACATGCTCGGTCCATCACTGGACAGTTTGAGAATGAGAGCCAGAGAATAAACCCGGGGCGATTCCCAAAAGTGACGAGATGAGAAAGTCCCCTTCAGTGATAAGGTAAACAGTGTCCTGAAGGGTAAACAAGAAATAAAACCACCCTTTCTGTTGTGTTGTCGTCTGTCTTTGTGCCCTGATGGTTAGCACTGTGCATTGTTATTCACAGACCACAGGGAAGCCCTAAATTTAATTGTTCATGCCAAGCTCTGCTAGAAATGGGCAAAAATAATCAGAAGCTCCCTCCTCCCAGTTTCAGGGAGATGTGGGGGCTGGGGAAAAGAAAAGAGGGTGGCAGCTTGAAAGCTGATGGATGGGTGTCCTTTATTTACCCTTTGGCAAAGCGGCCTGTGGAGATCCACAGTGCAGACCTTTCCCGCCTGCCTCCAATGCCGTGATGCCGGGAGGGAAGACGATGTGTCATCTTTACACGCAGAGGACACAGTTCCACAGTCTCCACATGCTTGCTAGGAGAGGCCAAACAGGCAGTGCTCTAACACAAAACGGGGAAAACTGAAATCCACAGTGTTTAAAAACGGAGCTGTCTGTTGGTAGAACATGAAGTGAAGGAAACCTAAGGTTTCTGCATTTTGCAGTATAGAATGACTGGCTGTCAGGGCTCAAGGTGGAGGACCGATGGCGGGTGGGGTAAATCAGCAAGTACACATGCCTCTTGGGCGGCACAGCCTCTTCCCTTCCTCTTCCCTTTCTACTTCACCGAATAAATCAATACATTTCCAAAAGGATGATAAAGCTCTAAGTGGGTAAATGAAAAGCAAACACCCACCACACAAACACACACTCTGTCAAGTGGAAATTACAGCTGCATCCAGGAGCGCCATGTTAGCCGTCTTCTTGGGTAAACATCTCGACCCTTAGCACACAGTAGAAGCTGAGAAGGCATTTGGTCTCTTGATTAATGTGACTAATTACAAGGGCCCTGGTTCTTCAGGGTACCTCAACAACATCACAGAAATCCATGTTGTAAGTTCTAGTTGCTGTTTCAGAAAATATATGGGCAAAATATCCGGCAGGGCTGGGGAGGATCCTCGGTGGGTGAAACGCTTCCCACACAAGTGTGAGGGATTGAGACCAATCATGAGCACTCATACAAAAAGCTGGGCATAGTGGCATAGTGCTATGACCCTAACATCCAGAGTGGGGGAGGCTGTGACCCCAGGATCCCTGGGGCTTACTGGACAGCCAGTATAGGCAGAGTGGTACGCCTCAGGACCAGAGAGACTTTGTCTTAAGAAATAAAGTGAAAAAAACGTCAACCTCCATCCACCTTCCACATTCACAGACACGCACACAGAGCACTGTTCCTTACAGACGTGCACACGGAGTTCTCTCTTCCTTTTTGGCTACATTCTGAGCATTGTGTCTTCCTTGATAAATGTGTGACTTTCTGATGGTGCCCTGCGGATCCACAAAGGCGGATATCAAAGCTATGTCAGCACAGGGGCATTACAATCAGACAACTGTGGAGATCTGCAAAGCTCTACCTCCGAAGTGTCTGCAGCCTAAATGAAGTCGGCCATGATGATGATCTGCAGTGACATCAGGTCATAGAAGGGGGTTTACTGGCATGTAGCTCAATCTCGTTGTATCCCCGAATCACCACCACCCCAGTAGCAACTGAATGCAAGCAAGTGGAGGCTCAATTCGGAGGCTCAGGAGCCTGTGTAGACACATCTTGCTTTCACACAGAACCCAACGTGGATTCACAAAGAATTCAACCTAGCAAATTTCTTTAATCTCAGTGTCATCCTGACCAGCATTTAATCACTACTAGTGAATATAAATTGGAGATATGATGACACTGAGCCATGGGCCATTGACTTCCTTCAATGACCTGATGTGGTCAACCCCATACAGGTTCAAAGCAAACCGTACTTTTGAAAGATCTCTTTCCCACCATCTTAGGTACTTGGTTCCCATTAGGGCTATTATTAGAAATGGAGTTTAATGTATCTCTCCTCCCTTTAAAGATAACAGAGGACCAAAAATACAGAAAAAGGAAACATTTTATTAACTGGTTCTTACTCCTACAGAATTCATGCGTAAATCATGGGTTTTGCTGATCATACCTTGTTATAAAACCCTCTAAACAGTGAATACAAACAACACGTGTATCTTCTCAGAGACGTCGAGGGCAGCCTGTTCTGAGAACACTAAAGAGCTCTGTGCTGCACCATACCATCTCCACTGTTACCCAAAGAGTACAGAGGTGCTAAAATACTGAAAAGATAACCCTCATTAATTCCATATCTTCTGCCTTTCCGAAGCAAGTGGTTTTAACATAACATTTGGATGCTCAGAAGCCTGGAGCCCATGTAGACACAGTTTGCCTTCAAGCAGAACTTGACTCCCGTGGAATCACAAAGAATTCAAGCAAATTTACTTAATGTTGTGGCCATTCTGACCACACACCCTAGCATTCGATTGAGCATGTTAATGCAGCTGAGCCCTTAGGATTGGTGGTAAAACAGATCAAATGCTTACACAGGACCTCAGCATCATTCTGTGACTTTAGGTGACCAAAGAGAACAATGGGTGCTGTGGCACTGTGGTCTTCCCCAGAGGCACCGGGCAAAATAGGGTTCAGCAGTTAGGTATTTTAGGTATTCTGAGATGCGGGAAAGGGGAATCTGAGGCGCCATTGGCAAGCACCTGAAATGATCCTGCAGTAAACAGACAGAGCCGCCAGGTCAAGTCAGAGAAGGAGCTGCTTGGGGCAACGTGTTACAAAGGAAAAATAACACTTGTTTTTAAGTGGGGAGGGTGAGAATTAAACAATAGTTTGTACGGAGACTGAAAGCTATTCTATTTGAGAAGTCTTCTGGGAAGTACTTTATTTAAAAACAAACACACATACAATGGTATGGTACAGTTTGAATAAGAAGCATGCCTCTCCCCTCATGGGTTGGACTCTTGGTCTCTAGGTGTCAGTTTGGAGGCTCCAAGATTTGGCTAGAGGACGTATGTTACTAGTGACACATCCTTGGCCCTTGTACCTTGACCTGGGACACTGCCTGTCTCTGTCCCTGCTTCATGTGCACCACGAAGTAAATAAATTCATTAACCACATGTTCCTGCCCTGATGTTCGGCCTAAGTGCATGTGGCCAAGGGATCATGGGCTGAGCCCCACTGGAGCGAAGAGCCAGAGTAAATCCTCCTTCCTGGAAGTGGCTTCTATCAGGAATTTTGTCATTATGACTCTGAAGCTAGTGGGTCCTCATACTCACAAAAAGCAATGTCTAAAGGTAGGTTTAGAATGTAATTTAGAGCACAGCAAACCACTACAGTGTCTAGAATCCTTCTATCTGCTAATAGTTTTAAATTTGTGGGAGAAGGGTTCAACTTTGGATTGGCAGAATAAGCTTCTATTAGATTAAGCCTCCAGCAGATGAGAATTATAAATTTTGGATAAAGTATTGAATAAAATATAACAATTAGCTTGAAGGCGCTGTCCTAGGAATGGAAATGAGTCTAGAGAGAAGGAATACTCAAAAAGGAATCACACAAGATCAATGTCCTTTTCTAGGAAAAAATGAGCATTTCTACGTGGATGTATACGCTAGTGCACTAGTAGATAAACTAAAAAATCTTAGCCTTGAGGAAAGGACAGAATTTAGATAAGTATAAGCACTGAAAGCCAAGCAGGGAAACCCAGAAAACAAAGCCTAGAAGTGGCGTGGTAAACAATAAACTGCACATAAACCTCCCCCACAACCCTGTCTGACCCCTGAGTGCAGGACTGACCGCACCCATGAAAGGTTTTATACGGTATCCCAACATTCAAATGCAATCGTAGAGACTGTTTCCAGTCTGAGTAGAGCCAAGCTGTTACATTCCTAAATTAAAAATATCAGGTCTCTTTGAAGGAAATTAACAAAATCCAGAACACTCATTCATTACGTCCAAGATACAATATAAAATTATGGGGCAAAGTAGAAAAATGGAAAATATGATTCATTTTCAAGGAAAAAATTCAAATGGATTTGCATCTCGTGATTTAAAAGCAAGCATTAAGACTGTGCTTATTGACCGGAAAGGCAGAATACTACTTGTAAATGAGAAATCAGGAATCACAACAGAGGGCACACAGCACCCACAAAGGGTACTGAAGAAATTATAAATGACCCACTGTGTGGGCTTAGCAGCATGATACACACGATAAGGTCAATGGAAGCAAACACAGATCAGGGTAAGCAATTCATTTGGGAAAAGCAAGTGAACAGCATCTGAGGGACGCATGGCACAGGGGCAGTACCAATGTATACATCACCGTGGTGCAAGGCTTAAGAACAGTCATTGTGCTGGGCGTGGCGATGCAGTGCTTTCAATCGGAGGTCAGCCTGGTTTACCGAGCAATCTCTTAAGCAAATGAATTTATAAATAAGTCCTTAAGATAATGGGTGAACTGTCACAGACTTAGTGAGCAGCACAAGTCCATAGACATGAGAAGCAAAAAGAAAGTCAACGAAACAAACAAGCTACTTTCAAATAATTGAAAACCAAGCTGGGGTTTAAGGAATGACTGCTGAGCTGGGACCAGCCGTCCATACCTGTAATTCCAGCACTTGGACAAACAGAGGAATTGCAAGTTCAAGTGCAGCCTGGACCATTTGGTGAGGCTCTGTCTCAAATCAAAGAAAACCAACCAAGCAACCAACCAAACAAAATCAACCACCCCACCACCCCCCAACTCCCAAACAAAACAAAACCCAAAGGCAGTGGCTGAAAATGTCCTCCACTAGAGAACGAGGGAACTCTGAGGACACAAGGAAGCAAGTGGACTCAAAGGAAGGAGGAGGTGAAAGTCCAAGAAGAACCACAGAGCAGCAGCAAGGCTCACATGGGAAGTGCACGCTCAACCCAGGGGCCCACATCGGCCAAAGCGCCTGCCACGTTCCATGACATAGAAACACCCCCACCGAAAGCAAGCAAGATGCTAACAGGAGTGGAATGAGAGAATGTTAGCATGAGGGAGAGCTCGACCAAGGCTCATGTCCATGGGAAGAGTCTGTAGATGTCTGGTAAGCATAGAAGGTCATTTTGGATTTTAATTTCCTTTTCCTACACAGGACCACTTAATGGAATCATCAGAACATTGTCTTGTGGGGTTTGCTGTACCCTTCAGACAGAACACAGAGAATCTGCATCACTCATGAGCATATCCACCTTCAATGAAAAGCCATGTGGCATTACTATATATACAATGAAAAGTAAGGGTCCATATTGTAATTCCTGGTATAGTCACTAAAATAGCAAGGGCATAGCTCAAAGGCCTGCAGATGGAATGGAATTCCATCACATTCTGGTAATCCAAAGGAAGGAAGGAAAGCAGCAAAAAATATAATTGAAATTTGGAGATCAAAGACCACACAAGTAAGTAATGGTAGAATTAAATCCAACTATAGCAATGAATAAATTGTACTGAACATTACTTCTGGGACAGAGACCATCAGATTGAATACAAAAGGCAGCTTTAACTACAAGCTGTCTATTTAGCTAGAGATTAAATACAAACGTTGAAAGGAAATGAATGGGTGACTACACACCATGAATATACTATGCATGAAAAAAGATAGGGTGGCTGTATTAGTGTTAGATTTCAGAATTCTATTTCCAGAGAAAAAGGATATCTCTCAATGAAACGTGGGCAAACTGATCAAGAAGCACATCGATAGCCACTAACAAATGTCACTACTTAAAGTCCAGACAGACCAAATTTAAGGGAAAGTGGTAGTAACAAGCTTGAATCAGCAACTAACAAGGCAATGTTAAGCCACAGATGATTACATCAGCACCTCTCTCTAGTAACTGATAGAATCACCCACTTTCCCTGCCGATCACTAGAGACACAGGTGAGCCAACAACACTTTCAACCACCTTGACCTAATTGATAGCTATACAACGTTATACCCAACATCTGCAGAATGCATACTGTTTTCAAGTGCATATGATCCATTCATCAAGATGGACCATATGTTCACCCACAGAACAAGTGTGGGTAAACTTAATAGAACTGAAAACATACTGAGTATGCTCTCTAATCACACAGAATCAAATTAGAAATTAATAACCATTAGATAGCCAGGAAAAAAAATCTAAAAATCAGGAAATGAAAAAAAGCACACAGCTAAATGATCCATGGGTCAAAAGAAACCCCAGGAAATTGAAAATTAGAATAGAGTTTGAACCAAAGAATACTAAAACTCAGTATTGCAAAATTTATGGGTATGGTTAATTTATTTATTAAAAGAGAATTTGTAGACTTAAAAGCTTTATAAGAAAAAGAGGGACAAAGTCTAAGGACTTGACGTGTCAAAAGTAAAAAAAGGGGGGGGGAGAGAAACATGTTCAGCCTAAAGCCAGTGTAAGGAAGGAAACAACAAAAGTGAACCTGGGTATCAATCACAGAGAATTAGTAAAACTAAGTGTCTATTCCTAGACAAGGTCAGGTGACTCGGACGCTTAGGTAGCTGCATCGGCACGGAGGGAGAACACAGACAAGTTTGCACGAGCACCAACATGTACCCAGTGGGTCTAAATGTCACCAAAGAAATACAAAGACAACTCTGTGCTGACAGATCTGACACAAGGCTAAACAAAAGGCTGACAGAACTTCCTGATTATAAGGACCTGGAATTCAGAAGAAGGGAGCGTGGCGGGTGGTTGGAATGGCTAAACTGGTGAGTCCTAACAGTAATGGTGGAAAAGAATGCTAACTTAAAAATCTTTCCTAAAATATTTATGAACAAAGTTGCACTATTACTCTATCTACATTCAGGCATATTCATACACCAGGAGAATTTGGGGCGTATAAAAGTTAAAGGGATTTAAAACAAAGGAAGCAATTCTCATGTTTTCTTTGTATGTACTTAATAATAAACAGACCAACATCTTTAAAATTAAAAACTGAGCAGGCAGCTTTCTTGACTCCCTAATACTTTGGAGATCTCCTCCCCCAGGCATTCCCTTTACTCTCTATTTACAGTGAGAAACGGGTGGGGGTGGAGTAACCCTGTAGAGATGCTTGCTGAGGAAGGTGGTAAGAAGTCTGGCTGGAGTCTCAACAGAGGCCTGAGAAAGCTACCTTGGGGTTCCGGCTGGATGCTGAGTTTCTGAGGACCAGAGCTGAACATTCTGTACTCAAACATTCCCCCTTGCATTGGGGAGATGACTCAGAGTACTGCTCCAGTAGTGCGGCGGATCAGCACTAACTCAAAGGTCGCTCAGGATCAATCAATCATCAATCAATCAATCAATCAACCAACCAATACATTCCTCAAAAAAAGCATATTATGGCCAAGTGTCTTAACTGATTCTATGAACAAAGCTCAAGGAATACTTATATAACTACAAAGCATTCAGCATGTAAAAAGATAAAAATCACAATGTCTAACCGAACCTGTAAATACATAGAAAATGCCACGCATAGCTGGGTGGCGATGGTGGAGGTGGCAGAGGCCACTGAACATGCCTTCAGGGAAGCAGAGGCAGGCAGATCTCTGAGTTCAAGGCCAGCCTGGACTAAGGATCGAGTTCTGGAAAACTAGAGGTACACAGAGAAATTCTGTCTCAAAAAAGCAAGCAAGCAAACATACAAAAGGAAACTAACAAGCATGAAACAAAGATAGAATTCAATAAAAAACAAAACTCAAAAGACACACACACACACACCAGAAATGACATAGACATTAATATTAGTAGAAAAGGACATTTAAGAAGCCATTCTAACATCTTTTCTATATATCCATCCCATTACCTACATTGCATGTATTGAAGAGGTAGAAAAAGCACTGGGCATCTTTACCAGGACGAAGAAGAGACAGAATGACTCACACTGAACTAAAGCCTAAAAATACGCAAATGGTTTTAACTGATTAGATAGTACAGGGATGTGTGTGTGTGTGTGTGTGTGTGTGTGTGTGTGTGTGTGTGTATGTATGTATGTGTAACAAGCAAATCTACTGGCACCTGAGGGCTGTGGGTGTGGCAGGAAGCCCTAAGTCCACCCACAGCACCTCGTGGGCTGAGTACAGTGGCACACACCTGTAGCCTCAGCACTCTGGATCGGGGGAGGTTGTTGTTTTGGACTGAAATGTTGATTCGTTGCTGACAAAAGTTAAATGTTTGAGTTTTTCAAGCCGAAAGGGTTATTTCCTCTTCTTGGGTGAAAGATAGCTTTTGGGAGTGAAGAAAAGCAAGACACTTAGAACTTGGTTAGTTGCAGAGAAAAAAATCCCTACAACTTGTAGTACAAATGGTGCCTTCAAAGGAGAATGGCAAACTGATACGGTTTAGATCCCACCGAGAAGGAAAGAATCCATCTAAAGGCCGGGAAGTGAACGGGTCCTGTCAGGAAGCAGTTCAGGCGTGCTCAGATGCTCCTGGGTGCTGGGGTTGGAGGAAATGCAAAGCACATGACTTAGAACATGACTCTCCCTGCTCCGACTAACCAAGCCTGCTGTCTGCAGTGACACTTGCACTAACCATTTATCTTGGATGAGTAAGAGACAGTTAATAACCTCTTATGTGATGGCTCACTTATGGCAGGCAGATGCAGCATGCTGGGCTTTTGTTAGAACCTTCCCTACACGGGAAGTAGATTGCTGTTAAGCACACTAGACATTTTCCCGTCATCATAAGTCTTATAATAAATAAAGCAAAGAAATTAGTGTAAGGACACGGGAAAAGAACAATAACAACAAAGCCTCATTTTGTTTAAATAGTTCATTGATTATCTATCTATCTATCTATCTATCTATCTATCTATCTATCTATCTATCTATCTAATGTATGACTGCGTGTCTGTGTGTGGCTCTATGCACATGAGTGCAGCACCTACAGAGGCCAGAAGAGGGAATCAGTTCCCCTGGAGTTGGACTTACATAAAGGTGGTTCTGAGCCGCGTGATAAACAGCTCAGCTAGAGAAGGTTAGTATCCTCTAAAGTCTTGAGAGTTAAGAAAGCTTCATCCAGTCTCCTCAATGCTCAATGGCAAATACTTCAACCCAGGCGATATGGCTGCTCATGCAATGGAAGGGATGGTGCTGAAATCTGCAGAATTGCCTATCCACCAGTCTCCTTTCTGGGTGTGGTTACATGAACAGAAAGTGAACTTTGATTTTACAGAAGACCCAAATGTTCTTGAAATTGATTTTACTATGTTTGGAGATAGGATCTTACTATGGTAATCCAGGCTGCTCATACACTCACTCTCTGGCATCAATTTCTAAAATGTTGGATTAGACATACACTATCAAGCCTGGATAATGGGAGAGCATATAAACTACTCTTCATCACATAACCTGACTTGTCTTGACCTCAACTGCTTCCTATAGGAAACATGAAGTTTGTGTTTAGTCACTGGCAGATGGTAGTTCTCAGAACTGAGACATGATTTTGTGAATTCTGGATACCGAAGAAATGATGCTTTCTTTAGTCCTTTGGCTAATTGCTTTCTGCTCTGTAGGCAACTGAAATTCACCCCATTGTAATTTCCACAAGCTATCATTCCAGCCTCTTCTGCAGGTCCACACGAGAGCTCTGTATCTTGGCTCAAACTGCAGCGAGTGGCTCAGGGAAGTCACGGGCCACTACGGCTCCCAGGTGTTTCATGAAAAGCCAAAATGGGCAGGAGCCAATCTCTGTTTCCTGAACTTTTCATTCTACTATTTCCGGCATGTCTAGACTCCTCCCTGTGACTATTAAGTGAGTCTACCTCTACTCTCCTGTTTGGTGCCCACCATAGGTAGAAAGTCTGTGAAACACCACTGGATAGAAATGAGGGGAGACCAAATTACCAGGTGTAACATGCACATCTTAATTTTTATTGCTAGGTCCAGGCTCACTTTTTCTCACAGTGAAGCTACTCAGGAACTGATCATTTATAGGTAAAGGCATGGCTGGTGTTTTTAAAAGCTAGGTGTACATATTAGTGTCTGTATATTGACATGTACAGATGAGCAGATGCCTAAGAAACTAAGAAGGCATTGGATCTCCTGGACCTGGAGTTACAGGCCGTTGTGAGCCAAGCCATGAGGGTGCTAGGACCTGAACCTGGGTCCTCTGGAAAAGCAATGTGCAGTCTTGAATGCCAAACCCAAGAGGACTGTGTATGGTGAGCAGAGTAGAGAAATGCCACCAGGTGAAGAGTTAGGATTGATGTCTATGAGCCTATGGTATAGAATAAATGAACTTCAGAGCAATCTTTAATGTTTGTTACTCTCCCTGTCCTGAACATTTTGAATTCTCACCTACATTTTCTCCTCTGCTTTTGTTGTACAGACTGCTCTTAGTTTTGTAAGCATCTCCGGTTTTATTTCAATGATTGCAATGAAGTTATGTAACTATACTGATGACCCTTGCTACCCCCTGTCAAAATTCTACCCACCTAAGTTACATCAAATAAATAGACATGGCTTTCTCTAACAAATTAAATATTCATATCAAGTAGAGCGGTGTTAATATAGCTTCTGAGGCTCCCCTTTAGCCATTTTATTCCATTATTAATATTAGGTTAGTTCTTTGACAGTTTCCTTCATGTATATCCTTGATTCTGGTCCCCTCCCTTCACTCTCTGCTTCTGTTGCGCCACCCCCACCCCCAGTTCCCATCAACAACCCCTTTCTTCCCCCAGTTCCTATCCACCACCCCTTTCCTCCCTCACTCCCAACCCCCAGCTCCCATCAACCATCCCTTCCCTTCCTACCTTGTCCATGTACCAGAGTGAGGACTCTGGTTTTGTTGTATGACCTGTTTGGTTCAGTTTAGTACATGTGACCTGTCCGTGTGGGCAGGTTGAACGAAAGGTTCAAAGAAGACAGGCAAACACTCTGGGTTTATGAATCAAAACGTAGTCATTGTAACAAGTATTTCTACTTTATTTAGTCTTATATTGCTTATGGAATTTTTTTATTACAGCATTATGTTAAGACATTTGAAAATATTTTTGGACACCATATATGAGCAGTGTATGCAAAAAAAATGACTTCAATTTGTGTTTTTTATACATCTGGCCTTAGTAAAACATAAGAGGATGACCATTCCAGCGTGTGTGCCTTCCTCATGAATTCAGGTCCAAGCATTATTCGGTCCCATAAATTTAGCAGTTTTTACCTCAGGGGAGGGAATGTGTTTTCTTCTGTTTATATTTACAAAGAAAATTGAATCTTAACCAGCCCCATGGGAGTACGGCCCACAACAGCCCATTGTTAGGCAGTATTCTTGTTTATCTAATTAATGGCTGAGTGAAATGAGTGATGGTCTCGCTCAGGTCAAGAGTTTGGCATTTCACATATTATAATTTGCACAATTATTTGGGTAACAACATCAAAGTCAACTGATAGTGAAAAAATTTTGGTCCAATACTTAGTGATATAAAGATAGAAAGTTTTTGTAGCTCATTCTCCTAGAGTGAAATAGTAACCAGACGGTCTTCCTAATCAGGCCACACACACACACACACACACACGCACGCACGCACGCACGCACGCACGCACACGTGTGTGTGATGGCCTTATACATTTTCTTTAGAGAAAATCTCCTAAGTTTTTAAAACTACTTAAAAATGCATGGATTAATTGTGATTTTGCCATTATTTCTACAGAATAAATTTAGAATAAATTTCCTATTATCTACAATACCCAGTATTTACAATGGGCATGTGGATTAGGAGATGAATGTTTTATTTCCCACTCTATTCTTAGTCATAGTAAGCTTTTTGAGGTGATTTCTGCTTTATATTCCCCTTCCATGACCATCATAAATCCAAGTTTTGCTTCTAAATAGATGCCAAAGTTAAGAATCTGGGTCCTAAGATGAGAGTTAGGCAATAGGATAGACTTTCTCAGCGTGTCTTACAGAAGAGCGTAACTTGGGAGCTATAAGTGACCACCTGTGATACAAAGCACACTGTATAGCACAGCATCAATTTCACCTAACGACAGAAGCCGGCTTTCCAATTGGACCGACCGGAGAGCACACCTCCCCAGCTCCTAACGTTGTAGGCTGCAAACTCACAAATGAAGTCAGGCTGGTGCTCTCACGCTTGCAGTTAGCAAAGCTGTTATAAATTTAAACGAAGCAATATCTACTCAGTGTTGTAGTTCCTCAAATGAATAGCTCATTTCATATAAATAGAGGGATTATTAATAACTGCATCCTGTTTTTTTTTTCAATTCCCCCTGTAGTTTCAATTAGTTACAGAGATATTTACTTCCCCTACCTGTGCAATGTTTACAAGTCACGATTTCATAAAAGAAGCTGCTCTGTTGTGTGGAAGTCAGGACTTGTAACGTCGACCTCCCCGGGCTTGTGAAAGGGCAGACTAGGAGCCACACACAACCACTCCAGCATTGCTTAGTCAAATGATGGGAGCCTTTCTATATGCTGAGAATTTCCTTCTTGGGGAATAATAACAGCAAGATAAATTGCAGAAATTACGAGAAAAGTTTAGTCCTAATATGTACAGTGATTAATGAGCATTTGGAATGTAACATAAAATTAAAAATTGAAAAAAAAGCACCCTGAAGAATTAAGTTATGACAATCAGTGCACTTGTGATTTTTGGCACAGTAAGAAAGGGCTTCTCACTCGGATAGCCTCTAGCGGTAAGAACTTGGAGACGCCTCTGACCTCTCTAGGACTGCGTTTATTCATCTGAGCCAAGTGACTCATAAGATGTGTTCCAGATCTGAAAACACCACGGGACTGGATTATTGGAAGAGAATACTTTAATAAGATTCAGACCGACAAATAATACAAAGCTATACTTCAAACACAAAGACTGGCCATGCCAGCCTTGAGCAAGGGTCTGGGTGAGCAATTGTTTGTGTGTGTGTCTGCCTGTGTGTATGTATGCTGTGTTCTTCTGTGTGCATGTTTGCATCTCTCTCTCTCTCTCTCTCTCTCTCTCTCTCTCTGTGTTCTTTTGTGTGTCTATGCGTGTGTTGATATGTGTTTATGTGTGTATGTTTGCATCTCTCTCTCTCTCTCCCTCCCTCCCCCTTCCCCCCTCTCTCTGTTGTATTGGGGAAGTGCTCATTGAGTTTGAAACATGAAGGAGGTTTTTTGGGGGGGTAGAAATAAACAGGATACAAGGGGTGCCAGGGGCTCACTTTCCTCCTTTAATGATGGGGGCAGAATGAGATTCAAGAGTCATGAGGACATCTGGAGAAGCTCCAGCACATTAATAACAGTAGCTAAGCTTTATTAAGCACTTACTGCATGCCAGTTATAGTTCTACACTCTTTTTACATGTAGAAACTTGTTTAAACCATAATATTCAAACCCATATGTTGAGTATTACCCAGAGTGCATCATCTATGTGTATAAAACTGCCCACGTACAAAATCAATCCATCAATGAAATTAATATTCAAAAAAGGGAAACCGACAAAGATAAGAATTTAAGCAGTCTATTCACGAACACAAAAGTTTGGGAAAACATATTTGCAAATAGGAGATGATTTGGAGGGACCCAACAAATCAGAAATGATTTTCGGGAATCTGCTTTTTGGGAAATATTTATTGTATTAAGAAGTGTGTATACATTTAAAATGTAACAGCCATTTAGTATAATAAAGTTTTATTTTTAGAAGAAGCATACATGTATCATTTTATTGTAATATTTGTAAGATTAGAAGAGCATATATACTAAAATAAATTAAAATAAAAAAATCTCTGAATCCAAAACGGACATGAGTTATTTGGTCTCTAGCATGCCCATTTAAGTAGAGAACTGTACCAAACACTTACTGAATAATGTACAACTTCACAGAGTTTCAAAAAACCCAAGAGGAAGGCAAATTTCCAATTTATTCTAAATATCAACATTTCCCTACTCTCAGAACCAGACAAGGTTATTGTAAAAGACGAAAATGACCAGACCTAGTATCTCATAAACACAAAAAGGCTTCTGAAGGAAAAAAAAATAGCAAATCGAAATTCACGGTCTTGGATTTGTTGGCTCTCTAGGATTTTTCAGGCAGTAAGATTAGCATCTGAGTCACTGCCCGTGTCAGCAAAGCGAAGAGGACAGGTGATAGGACACCAGCAGGCACAGGGGCACTGCGTGAAATTCAACAGTAGAATATGATCAAAACGCATATAGAGTATGTGTTCAGATGACATTGTCTGAGAATAAATAAAATATGAAAGACAAAAACCTCTCGCCCAGTTAAAAATAGAGAAAATTTTCTTCAACTTCATCAAGACTATGCACAGACGTTCTACAGTTGTGAACACATGGATGGTAGTAATCAATGTGCCCCCCACAAGGTCTAGGAAAAAGAAAACAAGGTCCCTTCTAACATTTTTAGCCAAAAGTACACCAAACATGCCAGAAAAGGCAATACAGAAAAGAAAAAAAATATTTAGAGCAGGAACACACTGTCCTTGTTTACAGATGACATGATCATTATGTATTTGACCAAAATCCTGAAGACTCAACAAGACTCCTGTAATTAACAAGTGATGCTAGCCACAACACAGGAAACAGGAGTACACCAGGGATGCTGACCAAGCTACAGGACCACACCAGCAAGCTCAGTGTCTAAGAGAGACGCTCTACCAGCAGACTGGATCTAGGTTGCCATAGATAGTCATGTTCTTATATAAAATTGCACATGACTGCATGTAATTAACACCAATTATAGGATTAGCACAATTAATTATCGAACAGTTATGATGTACATTGTACAATTATATTATTTTAATATTTTAGGTTTTCCAATCACTAGAATAATTGTTTTGTTTTGACCTGTTATTTAGGGAGTAATGACTAGAAAAACTGCCTGCATATGTTTTCTATAAGTACATTAAAATTACTTTTATGTAAAAGTAGGTAAGGCTATAGAGGCAAATCTAACAAGGTATCTGTAAGTCTTTTATGAGACTTAAATACTATAGCTTCTTTCTCTCTGATGAGAGAAATGTTAAAGAAATTAAGCAATGGGGCTAGGAGAGATGGCCGAGCAGGGATAACCCGAGTTTAATTCTCAGAAGCCACATGGCAGGAGAGAACCGATTCCTGAAACTTGTCCTCTGACTTACTCATGTGAGGTGCATATACTGTCATAATACTCATAATAAAGATAAATTAAGTAAATGGAAATAAGTACATAATGTAATTAAAATAATTAAATAATAAGATACTTTATGTTCAAGAAGGCGCTCACTATCGTTAGGATGCCATCTTCTCAAATGAACCCACCGACTTAAGAGAAACCCAATCAGAGTGATTCTAAAGCTTACACCACGACAAGGATAACGACCCAGAAAAATTGAGAGACTCTTAAAAACCCAATCAGAAAACTGGCACTGCCTCAGACTACAAGCTACAGGGATGAAGCTGGCAGGTTCCTAGGAGTGCACAGCCCGGTTAGAGTCAGGGGCCCAGATATAGCCCCATACATTTATCCAGATCTGAGACAAGGGAACAAAGCCATCATCATGGGCTAAACTGTAAAATGCAAGAAATGAAACATTCAGAAGGAAACAAAAGGAAAAAATCTAGATGTTTGGATCTTAATAGTGATTTTTAAAAATACGTCAAAATAAATATTTTCATTAAAAAATTGAAAGGTAAATGGGCGGAGGTATACCTGTGCCAAAGAATGAAGAGAACTGCCAGAAGTCTGGCAAGCACTTCAAAGAAGTCATGTAGCACAGGGAAGGTGGCTTCTTCCTGATGCTCTTCTGGTACCCTGAGCATCCCCCAGTGCACCTGCTGTTAGAGTGAGCCTCTGGATGCAATGCTTTTCTAGAAGGGAACCCACGTAAAGCAAGATACAACAGAATTCTTGGTGTGTCCCGGAATGGTCCAGAAAGCCTGTATTTCTCCGTTTATATAATGTCATCTGAGCCTAGTCACGTGTCCAAATTTCCAAGAAGTTCTGTACACATGACAATGGCCTTCCCTGTACCTGCTTGACGAGACATTTCCTCTTCAGAATGTAGTCTTCGAGGACTTTCCAGGAAGCCTTAAGTTTGTGGCACCTGGACACACTGCCTCTGCAGTCAGGAGATGAACACTATAACCCCAGCCCGTATGGGACACAGCTGGGCACACCCAGAGTGGGTCTACCTCTTCTGGAAACCTTTCTGGAAACGCTCTCATAGACGCACTTATGTTCCATTATGATTCTAAATCTCATCAAGTTGACAGCTGAGATTGACCATTACCTGCCTGAGACCAACACTATACTGCTCATTTGCCTGCCTGACACCTCTAGCGACCTTTGTTACTTTAGGAGATTCCTGTGCTATACGTGTATCTGTATCCTTAGTGTATATACAGATCCCTCTATCCAATAAGTGTTAAGAAAAACGCTAGTTTGGTAACTCCCAGGAGTTGAGCATTCAAGTTTGGATTCATTTTAGCCTCTATGGTATCATAGATAGGAACTGCTCCAGGGGAACACCCTGAACCTTAGCAGTTCCCCTTCTTCGATTAATTCTCACTTGTATATATAGTGAGCTCTCGATTGTGCACAGGAGGATTACCCACATTGTAGTTTAGTGGTAGCAAATCTTACTTCTAATTTCCTGCTGACATCACCAGCTGTTTGCTTACGTCCTTCCTTGACATTGTCACCAACATTGACACTCTTATGCAGTCAAGAGCAGGGCTGGAGCTGGCAAGAAAGGTGTTTAGTTTAGTTTTGTTTTTTTAATATCTCCTCCTGCCCAAGGTTTTGCACCGGGCGAGAGAGAAGCTACAGATAGAAAAAGGAGATCATGAAGGGAATCAGGGGAAGGCCCAGGAACAAGGCAGATCAGCTCAGGTAGTGAGCCTCAGCCCAACAAGAAAACCTTGGGTTAGGTTTTAGGGCACGTTAGAAGAAATGTCACGTATCTCAGTGTGCGTAGAGCCGTCTATGTCAGGAATAGAGTTTTAGAAAACTTAACTTTTTCAATTGCCTTGAACTCACCAGCCCAAGAAGACTACATGATGAGATGTTTCCAAATAAGTCAGGACCTGTGCTCTCCTCAAAGTATTCTGTACTGAAAATTATCCTCATTGTCACATTGCGGGGACCTGGGAAAAGGAGTGCTTGACTCTCCAGAGCATGGCTTTTTCTTGTTTTGTTTTACGTTTCCCCGAGTATGTTCTATGAAACTATTTTTTAAATGTCATCTACATTAAACCCTTAAGCTGCTGACAGAGCCACGGCTTCCACTGAAAGCCCCGGGTAGTGATTCTTCTTCTACAGTAAAAGCCTAATGAACCCGGATTTTTTAAAAGTAGCTAGTACTGGGTTGAGGGCCAAACAAGCCAGCGATGCAGAGCTACTTGCATCTTCCTGGAGCTATTTGATTTTGACAAGCCCACATTTGGTAATTAACATGAGAATGCCCCCTTGGGCCGTTCTCCTGTTAGCTAAAATATCTTATAAATTACTGTAATAAAAGTGGAAAAAAAAGGAACACGCTGCCTGTCAATGTTTCAACTTATCTAGTAAGAGGAAGAGACAAAAGCCCCGATCTGGTAACATGCAGATGCCAACTGAGAGAATAAATTCTACTGTCTGCCCCAGTGTGGGAGCATGGCTGGCTCGGCAGCAGTGCCTGTGCTCAGAATCCAAGGAACTCCCTGAGCGAAGGTGTGGGCCCTTTGCATTCCTAAGAGTTGCTTAGTGATAGCACATTTTCTGAATGCCTGGCCACTGATGTTGGATCTGTAATTGAGCCAGTGGCTTCAGAGGTTCCACTTTAAAGTCCCTTGGCAGAGTTTAACAAATAATAGCATTTACCAATGATAGGAAATACATTCCAATTTATTATTCTACTCTAGATGAATGTATTAACATGGCGGTCATGTAAGTGCTGTGTGCAATTCTGGCCATGAGTGAAGTCCTCACTTAGGTGCCTCTGTCTACTCCCTCCTGCCAACATGCTTGCAAGCAGTCAAAGGAGGTAGGCTAGACAACTGATCACGTGACAACTGAGCTTGCTTTGCAGCTTGTTTCCTGGAGGCTGAGATGTTTGCAATTGTACAATTTGAATTCTGGTGAGGGGCGTTAACAATTTCTGTATGCTTCCCTAGAACTGACTTTTAAAATTCTTTGTGCCCTGCCCCCTTTCTCTCACATTATATTTATCAGATTGTTATAGGCATATGAAGCACTAAGATCTGATTATGAACCACCAAGGAATAAATTCTTCCTAGGAAGGGAAGAGTGTTGTGTCTACATGTATCCCTGCTGGTCAACTTTAAATACCAGATAATCAGAGAAGGAGATTCGTCAGAGTGCACTGGAGACAAACTTTATTTCCTCATACCATTGTTTGCACCTACTGTTACCAAATCAACTTTTATTATCACCAATTTATTTTAATCTGGGACATTAACCACATTATTTTGATGTGGCAGCAGCTGCTGATTGAACAATAGTGTTCGGCGTTCTATTACTTATGGTCTTTTCTTACATTTCAGTTAAAGGCCTCAGGGAATCGATGATATGAAGTGAAGACATATTGATACAGATTCCAAGCCTGCGATTAAAGATGGAGCAAAAATAGCTGTGCTTAATCCATAGTAGACGTGCCTTGCTTCTACTGCTGGATTTGAACAGGAAAAGATCCAAAATCATGTCACTGTTCCCATTTCTGTGCCACAGAGTAATGACATTTAATCAGGAATATTACTACACTCTTTCGGTGACAGCTGAGACACAAAACCAGCCAGCTGATGCAATCTCTGTCCCACTGCTGGGGGCATATAAACAGCCCCCCCAAACAGAAAGCAGTCTTACCTCCCCTGTAGCATCAGATGACTCTTTAAAGGAATAAAGCCTGCAGACACCAAAACTGGAATCCCCTGGCCTCCTTCAGCCTTCTAGAAGCATCTGATAGTTTCTAATCATCCTCCCAGCCACAGGAGGATTAGGAAGAACTGTTCTAGAACCCAATGGTAGTACAGTCACCAGGTGTGAGGCAACATTCGGCCTGCAGAATACAACTGCTTCGCCTCCTGTTTGGGCAGATCGATGGCCTATAATTACCTGGGAATTACTTGGACACAAATCAATGGTGTATTATGTCCCATTCATAATGAGCAGGGTAACTTTTGCCTAGTCTGGGAACATCATGATACAGACAGTTTTCCCAGCTGCTTACTCTGCCTTCTGCTGCCTGCTCAAATTGCATGCAGTCCAACTCAGAAAGGCTGGGGACAGGAGAGAGGGACTTTTGGAATTAGGGTGTGCAATCCCACTCCGACACTGCTTTTATTGCAGACATTGCAAGGTCTTCACTCAACTCTGAGCTGGACCAAGATTGACATCTCTGAGATAAAAGGCTCCGGGTTCCATTAGATGTCATCTGCTTGGCCGGCCTACTCCTTAGGCCACGCCTCATGGGATCCAGCCACATTTTGATGACATCCATCAAGTTCAGGATTCCAGCTCAACAGTTTGCAGCAATTTCTCTATCTTGTAGTTCTCATGGAAAGTGAGGGTTGGGGGTGGGGAGGAAAAGAAGAGACAGGCAAGGCGTGGGGAGGATTGCTTCACACATCTGACCAAGCACTCAGCGCCCAGCCCCATCACTCAGCTGCCACCAACACACCACTCTGCCCTATAATACTTCTTAAAAATAAAGGAACAGAGCTGGAGCCCTGCTGGATCTCCCTTAGCAACCTGACAGGAGCCCACAAGGTCAGCTAGCAGGAAGCGGAGAAAATTATACAGTGGGGAATTATCAGCTAAATTATTTCACTGTACGTAGGACTTTTACTGTTCTTCCCAAGACGGTGGCTTCTTGCTACCCAGATTACGAGTATGAATCAAAGGACAAGAACGACAAAAGGAAGGAAGCAGAAAGGAACTGTTTCTAATGCCAGGTACATGTGTATGTGCGCACACACACAGACACACACACATAGACACACACATAGACACACATGCACACAGACACACAGAGACACACACACAGAGACACACACACACTTTATTTTAGTTTTACACAACTCTTCAAGTCTAATGCTTAGGGCTGCAATCTGCCTGTCTTCTCTCTCTAGCCACGCGGCTTGATGCCCTTTTTGTTTGGGAGTGGAAAAGGAAGATGGGGGGGGGGGGTTGGGCCTGAGGCTGCCTCGTGATCAGGTTGGTGGTGTGTGAGCCCAGCAGCAGGAGCAAGCATGATTTATCAATTAACAGGTAATGAAAAAAATTCTCTGCAATTAAAGATATGATTTTGCTCAAACAGGAAGCAGCACCATACAACTGTGTACGCCTCACAGGAATACTCAGCCCCTGTCACTAATGTGGAACACAGCTAATTTTAACAGAGTGTGTGTGGGCCCCTTGGGGGACTCCATGTTGATGAAGGAATATACAGTGGGAACCCCCCAGAGGACCTAGCTGATTGGAGAGCCCCAGGAAAGGTGTAGGGAAATTACATTTCCTGTTTCTTAGGAGAGTTATTAAAGGGATAGGCAGCTTTAATCACTGGAAGGCCAGTTGCTGTATGATTTTAGATTTATACACCCAAACAATAACCTTTTCCTTGGTTGCTTTTTAATATATACATCAGCTTAGTCAATATTATATAAATAGATGTGAGATCTTGTTAAAAAAGATAAAATATATCGTCGCTATTCAGACAAAAATTAGAAAAATTGGGTAAAAAGTTTTCCCGAATTTTTTGTTTAAAAAATACACCACAGAAAATGTTACAGAATTTCTAATAATTTCTTCTTCTGGATATAAAAGAAAGTTGTTTTCATCGCCATGCAATAAATGCAGAAAGGGCAGAGTGATTTGTTAAAATTATGTTTATGTCAATTTGTTTAAAATGCTTGTATAATATAGTCGATATTTTACATCAATAATTTAATAAGCTCCAGAGATAGAGGAGCCTCCTAGTCCCGTCCTTTATGTGTCTGCAAGAAAAACAACGCCTCAGAGAAGCTGAGTGGTTTCTCTCTTTAAGGATGGTCTACCATGGTAGCTCAGGCTGGAATCTTCACCCTCAGAGGCCCGAAGCCTGAGGTTACAGGCATGTGTTATCACCATGCCCGACTCAAAGGATAAGTCCTGGGGGCTGGAGAGCTGGCTTGGCAGGACAGGTGTGTGCTGCTCTCGCAGAGAACCTGGGTTCAGTTCCCAGCACCCACACTGGGTGACTCACAACCGTGTGTGGCTACAGCTGTAGGAACCTGATTCCTCCACTGGCACCTGCGTCCCCCCCCCCCCCCGCCCAAGACACAGATCTATGCACACATAGAATCAAAACTGAAATAAGTCTCCGTCTATCCTAAGTGTTGGGAGGGACACAGCGGCAATCATATCTAAGCACAGCTGTACACTTGCTGTGTTAGGCACACTGCTGTGGGTTGCAGCATAGGTTATAGCTTTTAAATCTTCCACATCCTTCCGAGGCCTGAGGAATTATTACTCTCACTGTTTCTATCCTCATACAAGGGAAAGAGTACTTCAGAGAAGGTGTCCAAGGCTTTGTGACAAGGGCAGAGGCAGTATCCTTCACCACTCTGCTTTACGTCCTGTCATTGAACTAATGACTGGATCCTTGAAAACAAACCTCAGATCTTGTTTGGGGGGGGGTCACCAATGAGGAACTATATCTCCAATAGCATTTCTAACTGATAGGTTATCAATTGATTACATTGAAGAACTACCTGTACTCAGGCATCATCTGAAATGTTGAATCTCAAGGAGAAAGTCCCAACAGTAATTCTATTAACCAAAATGGGACATGTCTTTACTGGTAAGCATACAGACATGTCTTCTGGGCTGGGGGAAAGAAAGTGATCTTGGGGGAAACCCAGGCAGAGAAGTCTGGCTCCTGTTATTGCTGTGGCCTCTGATCTCCCAGCACACCTTTCTTTGTCTCCCACTCATTCCCATGTTAAGTTCATACATTTACATTTATAGAAACAGATATCTCATTTTTGATGTTTTCAGATTTTAATTGATGACCATGTCTTACCTGAACAGCACAAATCTATTGTAACTTTCCCCAGAAACAACGTGCTGCAGAGCCTGCTGCTTGCCAAAGCAGAGCAAAGCAGAGAGCAATGGGGTATGGGATGAGTGCAAACCGTTTGATTCTGAAAACACGAAGAGAAACCAAATCCAAACGCAAATGAAACAAACCCATTCCGGTCTAGCAAGTGGAAGTGGTAGACAAGGTTCCCTCCGGTCTCCCCCAGCTCAGGCACAGGTTTTCCTTTCTGTCAGACAGAACATTTGGAAGGAAGCTGACCTTGCTAGCTTTGTCCTGCTTTCTTCAGAATGGTCAGCTGACAGTTCCAAACTGTGTTTCAAGGATGTGTCTCGCTAGTAATGGCCAACTCATTTGTATTGCAACATTTAGTCCTTCCACTAAACAATAATAGGTATAAAACCTGGTCACACAGAGTGAAGTTCCAGTAGAAGCAAATGCTTTGTCCTGCTCAGAGAAAATGCTACATGTTTTTTGTTTGTTTGTTTGTTTGTTTTGTCCAGATTCCCTGCCCTTATCTACATATGGAGACAGACAGACAGACAGTACAGACAAGCATGCATACATACTCCATGAACTCCCACAGTAGTCTTCAAGTTCATGGGCAAACAACTTATACAGACATTAAAAAGAAGACAGGCCAGCTGAGGCCAAGAGGACATGATGCCTCCACGTCGGTCAGTGTGTGAGAAGCTAGGGCATGCTCGGAAGGACCCGGCTCCTAAGTCGATAAATCTTCATGATGGAGTTCCCTACAAATTTCTCACTCACAATTCTTTTTTCACTCAAGAAAATGTTATCTACGCCCAAGCATATTAGATATACAAAACAAGCATACAATTTCTTTAAACTGATAACAAATCATAAAGAAGGTTAGTTTAAAAACAATTCTTTGGTATACATATAATTTCACCATATAGTAAAGATGAAAGAAAGTATGCATTTTAATGAGGTGAATGTACTTTATATTTGCATAAAGAATTAGATTTTGGTTGGATTTATTATATCCAACTTGGAGAATCTTCATCATCTTTTAGAGTCGATTGATATTTTGATTTTATATTAATCAGTGTGGAGAATGCTACTTTGCTTAAACACATAGTGCAAATTGGCAGAGGTATGTTTAGGGACATCACAGAAATTGTTAAAAAATTCTGTCCTAATTTCAAGCCAAAATTTATTTAACTTTTTTTTTTTTTATGAAACTCAAGTCTGCAAGTCAAATAATTTTTAAAATCAAACATTCTAACATAATAGAATTCAAAGATATACTAATGAGGAATGACAATAGAAAATATTTCAAGGCTTTGTTTTCCATAGTTCGACCATTATTATGCCTCTGAAAGAGTCAACACCTTTGTATGTATGACAGAAACCTTAAATAGCACGTGACATGTGCTAGTCTACATTCTGAGTCATGGTAGTTTAGGTCCCATTTGTTGGTGTTTCACGCTGTGACAATCATTACACATTTGGTTTTAAATTAATTTTCACTGAACATTCAGAAGCTTTTACTGGTGTGGATTTGTTTTGTGACCTCCACACTCGGTCACGCGGGCCCATCTGAGGTCCTGAACCATAGTGTAAGAAGCTGGGCTTCATGCAGCACTATTTGACTAACACAGCAATGGTCTTTTTCTACAATGGGCATGGTCACTACTGCTCTCTGTGAGCCCCTGCTTAACGGCTCTGCTCACAAATCACCCACATCCCAGGCTTCTCTTCTGAAGGACTGGACAGAGATGCCCTCACCCACACCTTCTGGGCAAAGGCAGAGATGAACTAGTCCTAGGACTTCCTGGGAAGTCACCCCTTCCTACAGGGTGCATGCACTGCTTTGCTTTGCAGGCTGCTGCCTCCTGTGAATTCATAGCCTGCGCTTGGAGACAATAGAACGGATTAAAGGCATCTGTTTGTGTAGTATCTCAAAACAAGGTATCATGTCAGGGACTGAAACCCGTCATTAAAGAATCTGTGAAAAAAAGATGATGGAAAGTTATTTAACATACAGTATCTGAAAGGGAGGAAAAAAGATAACCTGAGTCACATTCTAATTTTTATAGGTACAATTTGTACCTATCTTTCAGTAGATGAGAGAGGTGGCACACAAGAAACGGATCATTAAACAGTAGTGTGAAACCAGGGAAATTAGCCAGCTGCTATGTAAGCTACCTCTCTCTTATTCTCTGAGAAAGAGAGATGGGAGGGTGGAGGCGGGGAGGTGATAGATCAGGGAAAGTGTCAGCTCAGAAGTCTATGGACTATCTTTAAGCTAAAGAACAAAAAAGGTTTCATCAAAAAATTAACAGTTGCCTGTGACAGATCCTTTATACTTTAAAATCTATATCTATTTTATCCTGAAAGAACCTTAAAGGGCCATTTCATGCAACACTTTGACGTAGCATTAAAGGAAATGGAAGTAGTGAGAACTGGCTCGACCTCACTTCTGCAGATCCAATTTGATGGTAAGAGTTTGGCTCTACATTCCATCTTGAGGATCCATCCACTAGTCTACCCTTCCTGTTCATGCAATAGTCTAAAAGGTATTGAGATGAGTTCTTTTAACTCAACCAAGCAAGGTCATTGTGTAAGATGGCTGGCTTGGGTCATTTGGGTATCATTTTGCACAGACAGGAGACTGCCTCTCTTCTCTACTGGGAGTCATGTGACTGAGTGGTTGGGTTAGCATCTCATGTGTCTCCACCAAGCCTCCAAATACGGGAAGCTGCTAACAAGCAAACAAATGTGTAGCTGAGTTATGAGCAAAGGCAGAAGAACACCGCCATGTAAACTCATCAAAGAGCGCATCCTAGAGCTCTGTAAAGCACGCCAGGGATATTGGAATACTGCCTTGACAAGTGCTTGGTTCTATATGTCCTATTCATGGACCCCAGGCAAGAAAAGACAGAACTTTACATGCTCTGTCCATTATCACACATATTACCAATGCTCCAGGCCAAGGCCACGGCCAAGCCCACATTCGTTCCTTGGAACCAACTGTGATCCTCTTTTTGATCTTTAAGAGCTCCGTATTTTGTAAGTCAACAAGATATGTGGGCACAATGGACAGAATGCGCCCACCAAAATTTCTATGTGGAGATTCTAACCTCCACAGGAGGATGGTAGCTGAAAATCAGGCTTTAGGAGAGTTGATTAAGTCAAGAGCCTGGAGCCCCTTGAAGATGAGATTAGAGCTTGTAAAAGAGCTCCCAGAGAGCCTGACCCTATCAGCTAAGAGCATATAGCAAGACCAGCTGTCTGTGACCAGAAGTAGGTCCTTACCTGACAAAACCTGCAGGGAGCCTGGACTTTATCTCTAGAGCTATGAAAATCAAACTTCTTTTACTCATAAGTCACTATGCTTATGATACTTTATTACAGCAGCCAACAGAGGCTAAGACATTGGATTTGCAATAAGAGGATGGTATCCTCTCCAAGCAAACATATGAAATATCTATCTGTTAATGCATGGGATTAAAAAATGTCTCTTAGCTTTGCTTTCTGATCTCATTCACATACTTGGAAGGACACAAAGGACAACAGCCAATGCTGTGGAAAAGTGGCATGTCTGGGCTGAAGATTCCTGTGCCAAAGAAAGATAAAGCAGGAACAAAGTAACAAATTATATTGTCAGAGAAAATGTGAACTTTCTGATTGGGGATGACATTTATTTTAAGTGTGCAATGACGGCAGGAAATCTGTCAGGGTAAGACATGGCAGAGGTTTCTGCGTTTGTTAAAAGTGTCGTGGGAATTTAGCTAAAACTGTTAAAACTGACACCATTGGCTTTTGTTAACACATTAAGCTTGGGAAAAGTGCCAGTCAGCATATCCTCCATAGCTTCAGTTCAGTTAAATCATCTGGAAGATGCATAAAACGGGCTGGGATAATAATGGTTACATTTTCAGCACATGGAGAGACAGAGGAAAGGCGGCCAGTGCCATTTTGATGAGAATGACAAGTGCTTTCTTTAAGATAGGGTCCCCAAGAAGGGGGAATGGGAGGTCTAGTTACAGTCCCAATGATATTGCAGCACAGGAGGCAAAAGTTTCTGTGATGCCGAAATTTATAGGCTAACCTCTGATTGTCACACAAGCACACACATGTGCAATCACCTGCACACGCGTGCGCGCGTGCACACACACACACAGAGACACACACACACACACACACAGAGACACACACACACACACACACACACACACACACACACACACACACACGGGCGGTGGGTGAGATTTGACAGAGGTAAAATCAAAGGCCTGTCTCAAATACCCTGCTTTAAAATGACTCTGCTGTCATTTCAATGTTCAGCAAAATGACAAAAAGCAGAAATTGAGGTGTTTACCCAGTGTGGTGAACTAAATCAAAACAGATCCCCTCAGCCTCTTCACTCCACCTTCAGAAGGACCTACGAAGGGGAGCCTGGCCTTCCCTGACCTCTCAAGAGATGACTCAAAAGAATTAGAAACCTGAAAGCTGAGTGTTGAGAAGGCCCTCATGGGATTAAAGAGGCACCAACAGTAGGTGACCAGAACATTACACTGAAATTACAGCCTGAGGGCGTCTGGATGTGTGTTTTGACTGAAATAAAGGAATTTGGTTCTTGATTAGTAGAGTTAAAGTTATAAGTCCCCTTCATGGAAAGATTTAAGAAGAGTTCTGTGTTTGTGTCTGAAAGGAGTAAAAGATATTATGTTGTTGCAAAATGGTGCTAGAAAATTCAGTGCGTTTTAACCCGACACCATCTGTGTGCTTCCCAAGACCTGAAATGCTCCTTGGTAGATACGTTGCCCCCTTGGGACTCATTTTCCTTAGGGCACAGAAGACGGAAATTCTGTTCTAGGGTTCTCTTATTTGTTCCATGGCCAGAGAAAGGCCTTTGTGTTGGCAACTTGTTATGGAGCAAATGACTTATCGCTCCCAGGCAGACTGAACCTTATTCGTGACTCTGCTTCAAGATTTACTCACTTTACTAAGGAGCGACCTTCGCTGGGCATCTGACCTGGGGACTGTTGTTAGCTTCCAGTATGCTGTTTATATGGTCTTCAGGTTATAACGCATGCCTGTAACGGAAGGTCCTTCTTTCCTCCTGATTAGCGTGTGAGAGATCCCTCCATTGCTCAGACTTTTCAGCCATCGATACTAATGAGTACAAATAAAATCAGCCCTAGCTTTCCAGTTCCAACACCATGGTCTTTTCTGTAATAGAATCATCATTTGGCTGTGGGTGACCAGCACAACTTTCTAACATTGTGTGTGCTGTGTACTGGGAGGTGGGTTTATTCATTTGGGCTTGTCTGGTTTAGCTGATAAAACACAGACAAATTAAAGGCAAAACTATAGACTTGTAGTTCTGAGAACACAAATATCATCTCGTGCCATCTGAAAGTGGAAGGGGTTTGAAGAGCTTCTTCCCTTGTCCTCTCTCCTGTCACACCAAAGGGAAGCACATGGCAGAACAAGCTTGGGCCCACTGACAGGGCAGAGCCATCATCATTCCATCACAACATCTCACCAAAGAATCAGGCCCACCTGACACTGTTGAGACTTCGCCAACCTAACTGTCCGTCCATTTACTCATCTCTGCCTGTTCCAAAGTGTACGCAGCACTGTGCTGGGCTCTGCAGACATATCACTGCCCACTGGTTTAAACCGGCTAAGAGAGAAGTTCACACAGCTGCCATGAGCTTTTCCTAGATTTAAGGTAGTCAGGTCACAAGAGCTGGCCTCTTTCTTTGTGGCTTCCGATGGCATCGCTTGCCAACACGGAACCTTCTTAGTCCCGGTTTCATGACCATTTACCTGGAGAATGCCCTTTCTAAAAACAGGAATAGTACTGTCATGGGAATATGGGGCACCCAAGTCTTGACTAGCTCAGCAGTGGACAAGATGCCACAAGGCATTGGCAGAGCCAATTGTGTGTAAAATCCCCATCTCCTTTAGCCAAGGTACAGGGAGAGATTTTCTAATTTTTATTTTGCGTGTGTGTGTGCAGTGTGAGTACATGGCTGCATACGTATGTGGAGCCAGAGGTTGATCTCAACTATCTTTCTCATTCATCTCCACATCTCTTTTTGACACTTGGTGCCTCCCGGTAAACCTAGAGGTACTAATTGGCTACAGAGTCCTGCCTGTTTTCAAACCCCAAGACAAGGGCTGCAGGTGTGAGGCAGCACTCCTAGCCTTTAAGTGAAGCCTAACTTGGGTATTCATGCTTGCTCAGAGGAACAGTTGTCTACAGCCCTAATTTATGTTTCAGTATTTAAGAAAAGGGCTCCAAGTCTTTAATACAATTGCTTTGCAATACTTTATATTAGTTCAGAAACGAAATTCAAGAGATCATGACTCATGAGATTTCTATTCCGTAAGTCCTTTAGTTGATTTTTAAAGAGTGATTTTAATAAACTTTTCCTATGTAATGGTAATTCAAATTTCCAAAGTTTGCTCTACAAACACTGGGAACATTGTCATCAATTGGCAAACCTCTGCACTGACTTTTCCTGACACAAGATAATGTACCAAATACCTTAATAAACATTTAGTTCTTCAAAAACTATGAAATCTACATCTAGAAGCAGTGTGTTCTCTGCAAGGTAGTTTCTATACCAACAATCTTTTTCGGGATTTCCAACTTGTGTGACAATTAATTTCCTCCAATGCAGACTCTCTAGCATGCATCATATCTATGATTTGGGTGTCACAGCCTAACTGTGAATCCCAACCAGATTTTACTATCATGCCAAATTGATAACACATGAGGACAGAACTATCAAGCAATCAGTGTCTTGATATTCCAGCAGGTGAAGGCCTTTGGGAAGAAAATAAAGAAAACTTGTTAAGACATATTTTCTTGTATTTCTTGTATATATATGCAGATATATCTTGTATATCTGGTTCTGAGAAATATTAAAAGATCTTCCAAACTGGGGTGGTGTCTGGAACACTTTTCCAGGCGTTAGCTATGCCTCAGCGGGGTCACCTTCATCATGATGTGTAAAAATCATCATTTCGAAATTACATGTGACAGGAAATAGATACTGTTTGCCCATTTCCTCACAAAGCGTTCCCTAGATACCTTGTAACAAATATACCAAGTAACAGGACCGCTGACAGGTCCACTATTTTACACACTTTAATTACCCAAAATTTTAGAACAGAAAATGAAAAAGTGAAAAAGACATTTCTTCAACAAACAATACTCATAGACACTTAGAGTTTCCTTAACTGTCTGATAAATTAGAGCCTCGACTTCCCTTGACTGAAAGGAGTAGGCAGATTTTATGAGAGACAACTGTTCAATTTGTCCTCTTCCTAAGCAATGCGGATGAGTCAATAAGATGGTAAATATTTTCACGGGCACTTACAACAACCTTTTGGTTGGTTTCTAATCGCAAGAATGATGCTAACTGCATCCCTGGCTTTGTTTCACTGTCCCTTGTTAGAGCCATAGACCTCTCTGCCTCTCTTGTTTTTCTCAAAAGCAATTTAGAAAATGCTTGTATTTTAGACAAAAGGAGAACATTTGGTGAAAGAAAATTCATCATTAGGTATCTAGAGGTTTGCTAATAGAAAAGCCAACTCCCACAGTGTAACCTAGTGCTCAAGCCAGACACACTCGCTCAGGACCAGCAAGCTGCCTTCACAGTGGGCCAAAAGTCATTATCATAATTTTATATTACATAGACTACATTGAAAATTTAATATATCCCAGCAAAAAGAGACAAAAGACATTTTGCATAATGCTTCTGCGAACTCACTCTCTCTAGCCACTCTTTTAGCCACCCCATGCAGATTATCACACCAGGAAAAAGAAGTTCATTACCTAAGCCAAATCAAAATTAGGCGTTTCTTTTTGATAGGGAACTTCATTAGTAAGCCCTGTCTTATACAGCTGGGAGAGTTGATGAATCTATCTTAGAGCAATAATTCAGCACAATCATCCACAATTTTAGTTTAAGTTCTACATCTGTATTAAGAGAAGTTGAAATATATAAACTGGATACATGTACATGGGTTTTTAAAGATGTGAAATCAAGATTGTAACTGAACTCTCTTTTGGATCTTGCAAACGTCCCAGAGTGACTGGAGAAAGCCAAGTTAGGCAGGGAACTGTACCATCAACCTACCCTTGATAAGAGCCTCAGGGGGAAAGGGAATCCTCGCCAGCAAGGCTGGAAACACTTGTACTTGACAGGAGAAGACATTTTCCAAAAACATTTGAAGGAAAAACATCTTCAAAATGTAAAATTAGCCTTTGATTAACAAGACAGCGTGGAAGGAAAGCGTTCTTTCCCAGTCCTTTGCAGACACAGACTAAAGCTGTCTGCCTCAACACACTGTCTAGGATCCCGCTCACGGCAGGGCCAAGTTGTCCATGTTTATATCATACACCACTCAGTGATTCCCCAGGTGTGGGGCAATGAGCTCCCTTCTCTCTTCTGTGTGACCCACACGTGTAAGTGCACCAGCAGGCAAGAGCTTGCTGGCGGCAGATGGTGTCTGCAGAACTCTGAGATTGTGCCCTTTCACGCTGAAAAGCCCCTCGGTAGCCCTGTTGTGGACGGAGTTTTCCACACGGTGCTTGAAGCTAACCCTGACTTTTGTAATGAGGATGGCGCTTCAGTGTCAGGCAGAGTTTCTTTGGCCACTGACCACTCTGCATTATCATTGCCACACAAAGCCAGTCAGCCTTCAAAGGACACAGGCCTTCCTCTCACTTCTCCAGTTCTCCCCCTCTTCATGGATGCTGTAACTTTCTCGAAGCACCTCAGTGTTATTGACAGAATAAAATTTGAATTCTTAAAGGTTAAGACTTTTTTGAAACAGGTAAGGTGATTTCCTAGGCCTCCTTGGTATTATCAATGTGATTACTACTACTACTACTACTATTATTATTATTATTATTATTATTATTATTATTATTATTATTTCCCAAAAGTGGCAAAGCAACAAGGAAAACATGATGGAAACAAGAAAGCTAGTATGAAGAGGCCGCACCTCTCCCGTCCAGTCGAATATGATTAGTCCTCCATATCTGGATGATTGAGTCTTCCATGAAGTGAGGCCCTGGTCACTCACAAGTGAACCCAGAAGCTTCTGGCTTCCACGGCTGTGAGGCTCACCACCTCCTTATGATGAAAGACTTAAGAATTATCTCAAGTTTGAGTCAATAATGGGAAATACTTTCTTACGTTTCTGCTTATTCAAGCATATTCTCAAACCTTCAGGAACCAGAACAATACTGTGAAACATATTTGACTTGCATAAATTATTAAAATAACATGATCTATTTAGTTTTTTTCTAATGTTTAATCTGCTTTTGGAAAAGTCTGCAGTGCCAAGTTGAAAAGTGGGATACAGACACACACACACTGTTTGATATATATATATATATATATATATATAGTATGTGTAATATATATATTATACACACACATAGTTACAGGAGTTATCATTTTTAACTGTGTACCACATACTGTACTATTAAGTTAAATTATGCATGTATGTGTATCTATATAAGGGTATTTACATAAGACCTGTACCGGTGGCCTTGAAAGACAGGGGCCTCACATTCCCCTGGAGCTGCATTTGTGAGCTTTCTGGCGTTGGTGCTGGAGGCCACATTCAGGTCCTCTGCAGGAAGAGCATGCATCCTAACCACTGAGCCACCTCTTCATCCAAACACTTCTCAGTAGATTATTATTTTATCTACTCCTTAACACAACTTGTTATATACTGTTTTTTATCACCTCCTTTTAGATTAGGAAGCTGAGCCTTTTAAAAGTTGGGTTACTTGCCCCAGGTTATGCCACTTGCAATCGCAGAACCTTGAATCTCAAAAACCTGCCTTTAATTAGGAAACAGACACATTCAGAAGGTTTGTTCTTTCGTCAGAACCATTCTAAGGAAGCCAGGTCCAGCTGCTGAACAGATATTTTACCCCTCGGCCAAAAGCAAGGTGGACAAGTTAGCCCGTGTATAGGTCCTCATCTTCTCTAATGGTCCAGTGAGAGCAAGTGCACTGCTATTTAGCATCTAGGACGTTCTGCATGCATGGTTTTCTTTGTTACTACATGGTAACGATCCCTCTATGATTATATCATGGCCCATACTCACAATCAAATCTATGGACCGACAGCAGGAGTCCTGTCTTATGTGTCAGTAACTAGAACAAAAATAAAAGTAGACACTCAAGGACTATGTCATAGACAGTGGGGTAAGGCTACACAGCCATCATGCAGAGGAGACAGAATCTTTGTGAACTGGGCTTTGGGTTTCTGCTTCAGAATCTCTGATGGATACAGAGTGGCGGAAACACTTTGAAACTGGAAGTGTCTAAGCATACCGATTCATATTTAGGGCACAATGAGCCATAGACAGTGTTCAAAAGCCAATCAACCAACAAACACCGTCAACATAATCGAATACAATAATAACTAACACCAATACCCCAAAACAAGGGTCTTAGGGTTTACCTTTCATATTGATATACAATAGAGAGGGAAGTGGCATTTTATACGTTTTATAAGCAAGTTTTAGGTTCACAAAAAATGGCCAACTGCCACCCTGAAAGGGACCAAGCATAACGTTTTTTAAATTTTAATTTCAATTTTTAAAAATGCCTTTCACATTTGATTAAAATTTAGTCCAAGTTCAGAAAAATCCAGTTCGGCTATTTGGTCTTCCTCGCGCCTTTCCACATGTGAGTAGGAGCATACAGTTAACCAGGTTTCGTGCAGTAGACAAAATGGCATTGTGGGATTACATTAGTTCGACAGCTGCTTTATGACTATAGCTTCCAGACCAATTTATTTAATATTGATCTTTAAACAAACATCAGTACAAATAAATTTGAGCACTCCAGTCCCGAGATTTCCTATCTATAAAGGCGGGCTATATTCGGAGAAGCAGGCTGCTTATATTTCTCCCTTTGATTCTGTTTTCTTTGATCCTACCAGGTAACAAATACATCAATGCCAAATTAAAACAAATCCATCTTCAGATAACACTGCTTATAATCTTTCGTGCAGAAAGAATTTCTCTATCAATAACTTCCAGCAAGCGAGTTAACTGATCTTTTCATTGCTTTATTCTGATTACTACAAAAGCAGCAACACCTGGAGCTGGCCAAGAGAGCACCTTGGTCAGCTCTACCTGGGATGTCGGTAGAAGGTTCCACACCCCTGTCTCTAAGGCAGTTTGCTCTCCATAACAATTCTAACCCAGCCTCGGGGACACAGCAAGAGTCAGTTGCCCCCTGCTGAGAAGATGACTGCTGGAAAGCTGGGGTTCTGGAGACCAGTCTCAAGACTTTTACAGGACTACAGTTGACCATTTGGAGGAGGGAACAGCTGGGTGCTAAATATAAATGAGAAAAAAGACTTAGATAGGGAAAGAGATAATGAACCCCGGGATTAGACACTCTATTCAATTAGGCGGGCATAGACGAACGTGAGGCAGAAATGGGCTCTGCATAATTATTTGCACAGGACTTCTCTATGCCCTTCTGAGTTATCCTGATTAAATACAAATACCTCCGTCAAGGTTCTGGGTCACGATGTATTCACATCTGTTATCTGTGTTCTTGTGGTGACTTACTCTATACACTATTTGGGTTTGAAAGAACCAAGAATTTCTTTTCTCTCTTCTTTTCCTTCTTATCCCCACCTACGCCTTTCTTCCTCTCTCCCTTTCGTTTAAGAAGACATACTCTAGAAACAGAGCGGGCTGATGGGTGAGTCTTTCTGGGGTTAATTAAAACACGCTTCAAATATTCAGGTTTGTTTCCTGTCAGGCTATGTGCCTGTACTAGCTTCAGGAGATATACCTACCTGCTGTGAAACTGTAAGACAACCTGTTTCTGTGAGTGATGGGTTTCAGTACGAATCAGGATCGAATGGTTTTCAGAGCATTTGAGTAAAAAAAAAAAAAAAGTCTTTTTACTTTGTTATAAATTAGGTCTCAGCGAGGTTGAAGAGACACAGTATTTTAATGTTTAGCATCAGAAACTCATAAGAGATACAATTATTTACCATTACTTTCCCTCCGTCGATATAATAGCTCATTGCTAAAAATAAAGCAGGAGATCTATTATTTACAGGGCCAGCTTCTGCCATGTCCCTTTGCAGTGTGCTCACATCAATGAACCCGGAGCTTAAAATGCACGCACGGAAAACCCACCACTTCTGTCTTCCTAATCTGGATGGGCTTTTCTGTCTTCAGCATACCCTTCCATCTACTCACCACCTGGGGACAAGTAGGTGTCTCTGTGTCTCTTGCCCCTGGGGGGGGGACATAGGCACTGACTTATGTCTTCATCGCTTACTGACCTTTAAAGAGGGATGGAAGACGTGGGTGTAGCTGGATGCTGGGGATTATTGCAGATCAAATAGAGAGCTATAACCCAGTGCTGGGTGTTCACATCATGGTCCCCATGAAAAGTTCTTCCAACTTGATGAGCTCCATAACTGATGGTATAAGTCACAGCTTTCAGCTATGCTCCCAGGGAAGAGAAAAAGCCAAGGACTACTCCACTACTCTACAGCAATCTCTGTCCAACCCTATTTAATGATTAATGGGGAACAATGACTATTTTTTCATTTTTTGGTCCCATTACCTACTGACCATGGGATCCCTTTGATATGCTCAGTGTTGCTTGGTATCTCCAGTCAGAGAGGGTTACTAGCATATGCCTGCTAATGACCACCGAAGCATATGACAGCAGAACCTAGAGTTGGGATGTTGGCCTTGAAACCATGAGGTAATTAGCAGTTTTAACTAACTAGAAAATGTTGATCTTGAAGAATCAAGATAATAGGCATATTAGCTGCAGTAAAATACAGGAAAGGTTTTTCTATAGAAGGATGTTTTTCTGTATATTGCTGAGGAGGTGAATCCCCCAAGACTCTTACTCATATCTCCTGGGTCATGACTCCCAAATATTTCTTGGTTTTATTTTGTCTCCATTTCCAGTTCTACAGCCTTTGGTTTTATATTTTCTGAATCTGATGAGCTAACATTCTGTACATGGCCTCTTACCCATTAATCTTTCTCTCTAGAATCTGACCCATCTCTAATGAGGCTACATTCCTTCTAAATCTCCTCCATGGCCCTCAGAATAAAACCCAACACCACTGGCTCAAGAAAAGGGTCTTGGTCTTGGATGAGATGGTACCTCTTGAGCGTGACATTACCCTTTGCTCTGATTCAACCTTGCTCATCATTGGTCTTCCTGGAAATCTGAGCATTGGCTCAGACTGGGGGCATGGTGGAACATAGCTGCAGCTACACTCCCCGGGAAAGGGAGGGTGGAGTACTGGACAGCACAGTAACATTCTGTCTCTTCCAAAAAAGACACAAAAGAACAGAGAAAGATGCAATAAGTCAGCTTTCCCTCTACAGTGTATATGTATGTATATGTATGCAGAGGTCTGTAGGTAGGCCCACATGTGTGTGATCCTACACACTGAACATCTACATGGAGGTCAAAGGACAACCTTGGATAGGGTCCCTTAGATGCTATCCACCTTGTTTTGTGTCAGAGAGTGTCTTACTGGGTCCCCAAGAGAGTTGGAATGGCTAGATAGCAAGCCCTAGATATCCACTTGTGTCCATTTACCCAATGGCAGGATCACAGGCACACTCTACCACCCTGGGCTCCTTTATGTGGGTTTGGGAGACTAAACTCAGTTCCATCTCTCCAGGCCTTAGAAGTCTGCTCTTTAAAGCCTTTGGCCCTGAAGATGCCCAGTCACCCTTTACACACTCCTACTATCTCATTAGTGAGCACACTTTATTTATATTGTCTTCTTACTGTCACTGCCGTAAGGAAAAGCAAGTCTATTTTTTCTTTGTGCCCAGTAAGCTGTTGAGTGAGTGAGTGAATGAATGAATGAATGAATGGCTTACTCAAAGTAGAGCTTCAAGGTAAGATTCATTAAAAGTGGATGATAGGTCTTCAGATGCCCATCTGCTAAGTTATGCCCCCAAGGCTTTCCATCCATGTCCCCTAAGGTTCGCTGAACTACAGGGTGGGAGAACGGCGGCAGGCATTGCGCACATGTTGTACTGGAGTTCAAGCGAATACACTAGTCAGAAACACAGGACTTGCTTTCATTATACCCAGATGTTCACTCCGCAGCCTCCAGACTCAAAGACTAGAAATGGCCCCATGAATTAGGCAGGGTTGTCACTCAAAGTTAGAGTAAATTTAACATGGGGTTTCATAGTGCACAAACAGTGATCGGCTTTTACAAACAAAAGACTTGGGCAGAGTCCAGGCCTTTCTTGTGGTATTGGGAGAACATAATACTCACCATGTATATAAGTATACATGCATATATCTACATCGATTGAACAATCTATGTATAGTATTGAGGAGCAACGATTCAAAAGTCCTATTGTACGAACCCGCACCATGGCATCCTCCACATACTGCAAGAAGCCCAGCCACATGAAAATCAAATCATTTAGACATCTATTTTCTACAGCAAAGTGGCTTTTTAGATGATTGTGCTTGAGCCACCCCCAAACCTGGTGCTCCTCACTAAGTGCTGCTGTCTAGCCAATGACAAGTGGATGTGTTCTATTGCTAGCAGGAATTTAACTTAAGAAAAGTGAAAAAACTGCTACTACTTAGATCCTGGAAAATTGAGCCATAAAGCAAAAAAGAAAATGCTTTTTAAGAGAAAACGGCTGGCTAATGTTGAAGTTGTACACCAAGGTCTGACATTGGCTCCAGAACTAGCTTCATAAGGAGTGAATTCAAACTCCGTTGCCTGTTCTTAGACACAGCCTTTAATTACTGCCGTCATGTTGCAGGAGTCAAGGAGAACAACGCAGGGCTAGAGATAACGTCAAGGCATTATAGACTATTGCTTTTTGTCTAAGAGTCTTGGGGAGAGCAACACTGGGATAGGAGAGCATTCAGACCCACATATTTCCTAACTCTGATATCTTAATCAGCTACAAGCAGCAAAAACAGTCACATTTAAGGTTTATGTTTATATGGGTCTTTTAAATGATGCAGGAAGTGTTCGTTATGTGATCTGGTCAAGCGGTGGTGTTCAGTATATCTTACTGCAGCTGGAGAGTTACACTTTAAAGATGTATGTTGTCTACATTGAATAATTTAAGAAATGCTCTTGGTCATGGAAATGACACCCTACTACTATGATTTTCTTATGAAAATCTGTGTTCAAATGAAAAATTTATTTCCTAGTTTGCCTTTAAAATTCTATCACAAACAGGATTTAGAAGTACCAAGGAAGCAGGCTCATCTGCCCTCTTCCTGTTCTCCTCTGGTAATGAGGGTACCACGGAGCTTGATAACATGGCTTTAGTTTCAGTTTGGAATTAAATGTCTCAAGCTCATCCCACTCTGCTTTTATGGGGCCTGGCTGCTGGGACTTCACAGGACCTTGCTGAAAGCGACCTATCTACTTCAGCTCCACATGGTTCCAGTCTGGCTGGGTCTTTGGATCAAACCCTTCTCATGTGAACATAGACAGCGTCTGGGAAATTGCACTGTGGATGTCTCCACAGAGAATCGGAGATGCTGTCAGGGCCGAACTTTGCACTCAAACATTTGATGCATTTTAAACAGGGATTCAGCATCAGCCTCAGACAGGCAGGTGAATGGATCATCTAACACTTCAAAGACCTTGACAGGGCACTTTCCCCCCTTTGTCCTACAAGCCAGTCCTCTCCTCCTCCTCCTCATCCCAGGATGTCTTGGTAGAGTTCTTAAGGAGAGACAAAACCTTGCCATTTATAATACCAAGAACACAACAGAAGAAACAAAAACATTTAAACTCCATTGTATAATCTTGGATCTCTTCCAAAATCAAGTATCAATGGTCCAAGTAAACCAGAGACATGGAAACCAGAGAAGAGGGCATATGAGTGACATGGTCTCAGACCCAGGACATGTTCACTCCTGTGCCCACCACCCATCTTCTCAATTTGAATGCATCCTGAGAGCCCCATTACCAAAGTGAAGGTGCTATGCATAGCAAGAGTTCTTGTTTTCAGTTTTGTTCCAGCTATATATGAACAGAATCCAAACTTTAACATGACCTTTTCCAATAAAGCTTTTATTTATACAACTATTAAGGAAATTATTATATTGGGAACAGTCTGTGACCCGAATCTGCTACTCTCTCCACCAGCTTTGAATGGGCTCTTGCTGTATCTTTATGAATTAATTACTAAGGTTCACTCAAGTCGATCAAGTGACATTGAGTCTAGATGAAAGGATTTCCCCTGGAGACATATGGAAATAGGTGCATTTGGGGACCTGATGACAAGAAATGTTCACAATTTCTAAGGAACCATGAGGGAGAGACAGAAAGAGGGAAGGGATAGGCAAAGTGGACTTCATTCTAACAAGTCAGGGCTAAGTGTCATCCCAAGTACAGTGGAGGAAGAGAAGAAATGGTATTAGTTCATTAATATCCTAAAATTTAAGAAAAATCACTTGTGAAGAATTCATATGTCACTTACAAATAACCAAAGTCAGATGAGTTTTCAAGAACCGTGATCCTTACAAAAAAAGGCTGGAGGGGGTGTGTGTGGGTGGGCTCACTGAAGGCTAAGGTGTAAGAGAATTTACAGATCATCTAGAACATAAAGTAGGAGTCCCTGGACGCTTACACTTACCATGAGCAAACATCCCTGTAGGTCTTCCACAACACCCTTCTGGGCTGTGGTTGTAGCTTATTCTGGGGGTTTGACTGCACAGACCTCTGAGGAGGATACTTTCTAGTTGAGAAGATACCTTTGTCCATGGGAACTGCTCTTTTCAAAGCACAAGCACATGCGTGCTGTCAAAAGGCACACACACAGGCATGTTGTCAAAAGTCTAATGAGCAAGGCAGAAACACTGTACCCAGTTCAAGCTATTCAGGTTTTAAACCTGACATGCGGTCTCCAGCCTCAGTCCAGGCGGCAGTCGCCGCATCATTCACTGGCTATACTGGCTAAAAAGCCACAGTCATCAAGGAGACAGCCTTGGAAATGGGTGGAAATACTGGCAAACTATATCCCTCATGGGGGTGGTGGGAGAGTAAACAAGGAACTAAAAAGCTCAACAGGCCTGGAGTGCTGGTGCACGCCTGTCATCCTCGTACCCAGGGGGTCTGGGTAAAAGGATTTGGAGTTTGAAGTCAAGACACATAGAACAACTCTGACTTAAAGAGGCCAAAACTAAACCAACCAAACTAACCCACCAACCCGAACCACAAAGTATAATGGGAAATGATTTTTAAGAGAGCAGATGACCTACCATAGGTCAGTACATAGATAAAAATAAAAATCATAAGGAAATTGCAAATCAAAACCATAGTAGGAGCTCTACTTATCCCAGTAAGGGCGGCTATTAGCACACACACACAAAAAATGTATGAAATAATTAGTGAGTATTTTAAAAGAAGTCTGGTTCACTTTTAGTGTGAAAGTGAAACTCAGGCACCATGAAACCCTCAGTATGGAGGCTCTTCATAAAATTCAAAACAGGGCCATCTAATCCAGTCATCACACCAATGTGTACATATTTAAAAAGAATAAAATCAATATGAGGAGGTGACAGCCCACTGATACTGCAGCATATCATGACAGCCAATGGGTGCCTAGCTGAGGAATGGACAAAGAGGACAGCACATGGACAAAATGGAGTACTATTCAGCCACGAACAGAGAGATCCTGAAATCTGCAGCAGCGTGGATGGAACTGTGAATCATTTTCCCACCTGATACAAAGCAGTCACAGAAAGACAATCCCGGACGCAGCTCATTTGTACATAGAATCAAAAAGAGTTTATTTCATAGAATTTCAGACTAAAATGACGGTCCCTAGAACCTTTGGAGAGTGCAGGGGGAAGGGAAAGTTGGTGGATGCTAAGTCAGACTGGAGGAAGAAGTTCTAGTGTGCTATTTTACACAGCAGTGCTTAAGGGGAACATATTGTATATTGTTAAACGCTAAAAAAGAATGAGGTCTAACATGCCATCACGGATCACAGAAAAGTTCTCCTGGAAAAGATATATTTACTCAATTTAAACATTATACAATGTCTAAATTTACATGTATCAAAATGCCACGTGGAACCATATTGAGATGAGCAGTTCTTATGTTTTCGTGTATTAACAAAATAAAAATATAACAAAACAAAGTGGACATGATGCACTTTTAAATTGCTAAGAAGTTTTTAAAAAATGTATTTTAAGCATCATTAAGAAATCAAATCACAGGCCTGGCATGGTGGCACATGACTTTAATCCCAGCATACAGGAATCAGAAGCCGGTGTGGATCTCTGGGAGTTAGAAACCAGTCTGGTCTACATAGTGTGTTTCAGGACAGTTGGGGTTCTGTAGAGAACCTGTCTCAAAAATCAACCAACCAACCAACCAATAACAAAAAAGAAATCAAATCTTGGAAAAAGGAAATGTAATGGAAGACAGAAGGCTCCCTAGTTTTAGCATGAGGACTTCTTTACTAAGCAAAGATGAGCAGGCTGGAGAGGTGGCTCAGTGGCCACCAGCCCTGGCTAATGTTCCAGAGCGCTGCTCTGTGCAGTTCTAGTCCTTCCCTACATGATAGCTCACACCGACCTGCAACTCCAATTCCAGAGGATTCATCACCCTTTCCCCTCTAGTGTAGGCACCAAACACTCATACACATAAAATAAAAATTTTAAAAATTTTTCAAAAAAGTTTCAAAACTGGAAACTGGGATAAGAAACAGTTGCTATAATCCATATGGAATTTTTTGGGATAAAATATACCTATTCAAACAATAGTCATTATTCAGTGTAGTCAAGGGTGTCCAGAAATGGACTTTCTTGGTTCGTAAAAATGGATGTTTGAGTTACAAGCACATCTGGGAATAAGAGGGCAAAGAGTTCTGGTTAGGTGCAGTGACTCTCAATGCAAAGTTCAGATGAGTTGGTTTGCATGTAAACTAATTAGGAGGGAAAAGAAGCAGGGAATTTTAATGTGGCTGGAAAGACTAAGAGCCCTAGAATGGGGCTCTGGGTTAGCCACAGAGAGTTTTCTAGCATGCACAGGCCCTAGGCTCCATCCCCAGCATTCACCAGGAAAGGAAAAGAGGCAACATGTTTAAAGAAGAGCAGGCCTTAAATCATGGCTTGCTTGAATGTCTGAAATATAAGAATTTCCTATGAAGGTTAACTAAACTTTAATTGCTCAGAAAGGCCCAGGATCAGTACATCAACACATAGCTTCTGTGGTACTTGGCGCTTCTTGGTCTTGGTCTTGGAGTGCCCAGTGTAGCACTGAACAGCACACAGATGAGATGGTACATGGAAACTGTTTGGTACCAAGGACACTACTGAGCTGTTGGCTCCTCAGTCTACCAAGGGGGGACTAAACCTTATCAGGGAGGGCTTGAGTGGAGAGGAAATGCCAGCGGCCCCAGTAAAATCACTGTCAGGAGCATTCTATTAGTTAAAGTTGGAATTCTGTTAAGTATTGTTTGATTTAGTCACCAAAGGCTCATTTCAGACCTGTGTTATTCTGGGTTACTCTACCTTTGAAAGGATTTGATACAAAACTCAAGAAAATAAAATTGAGTAAGTGTTTGCCCATCAGAGAATGCCCCTTATGAGTAGTCACCTGTGTACCTTGGGAGTTTCCCTTTAGCAAGGTGATTCTCGGGTGAATTTGCTGTTCTGTTACTCTTACTATCTAAGAGATGATGGATGGATGGATGGATGGATGGATGGATGGATGGATGGATGGATGGATGAATGAGATACACTTGGCTAAATTTGATCCTGACAGATTCATTTAAACTAAGGAATGAAAGAGCTTTTTAGGAATTTAGTTGCCACAGCAAATTCACTTAAGGGTTCCTTCATATAGAGATGTGTGTGTGTGTGTGTGTGTGTGTGTGTGTGTGTGTGTGTGTGTGTGTTTGAGAAAAATCACCAAATGCACAAGCGCGCGTGTGCGCACACACACACACACACACACACACACACACACACACGCCACATTTTCTTACCACATCACTCCATTGACTTGGATTTTATTTACTACTTCTGCTGTTGAATGTGGAAGTGAAATTTCCACAGATAAGTTCACACTTCCATGTTCTCTGGGTTTTGTGTTCTTTGCAGCACTTTGTACATTCCCAGAGTGAGAAGACAAACAGAAATCAAGGTGAGAATTTTTCCTTTGATATTTCCATTGCTTTTTATGTGAAACACACAAGCCATATGCCATAATGGGAATTGGAGCTGGCATTTGGGGAGCTTGCCAAGTTTTTGGGGTATTGTGCTGTGTGTTGTTTTCTGCTAGAGTTGCTATAGCAGATAATTCAAAATAAAATTCAGCAGGTCCTGATGTTAAATTTTGGACACCACACTAAATCTAGGGAGAGCAGAAGCTCCAGACTTCTCTGGGGACTTGATCTAATATCTCCTGAGGCTCCTGGCTCAGCTGTGGCAAGCTAATAAGGTTACCCTGAAGCAGATGCAGTTGTTAATACAGATGTGGCATGGGACCTCCCGAGGCAGGTCACAGTCATGATAACTCATGGTTTTATGAACTATACTCATTATGAAAGCTTGTGACGGGAGCACCCCAAACCCGAGGCATCACAGCACGTCACGCTGCCTTTGTGTCCTTCTTCCTCAGTCCACCTGCCTCAGGCTGGCTAATAATTTCCTTAACACACACACACACACACACACACACACACACACACACACACACACACACACACACACACACGGTGGGACAGAGTATATACATAGAATATATACATTTTCAAGCAATTAAAGTTATTTGTGAAGGATGTACACAAAATCTCATGAAAATCAAGTGTGACAGCTGGTGCTGGGGACCAGAAAACGCAAATGCCACTATTATGGACATGAGAGAGGGGAATGGGTTTTGGCAGTTAGTCTCAAGGTTCATGGTGTGTGGTGAAATGGCTAATACAGAGGGCGAGGGTTGATTATCAAATAAATGCTGTATTTCCTCAAACCTGCCACGTGTCAGTCTCAAGCAATGCTGAAGAAGATGAATGCAGCGCTTATTTTACTTGCAATCATAAAGAGTGTGCTTAGAAAACCCTGGCATTTCCTGACTGAAAGGAAGAGAGATGTGTAGGCACTGATGGTGGAAAGAGCAGTACGCATGTGCTTGAAGCTGCAGGCTGCTAACCTGAGTCTGTGCAGAGAAGGCTGGGTGTCAGAGAGAAGTCTACACATTACAAAACCCAATTCGTTTTATATTTTCAGATGAAGCGGCACCGTAATTCTTCTGCTACTGATATTCTGGTTCCTAGCCCTAAAAGACAGACAAGCAGGTTCCTTCTGATATTCCCCAACGACTTTGTTAACAAGGATGGCGAGTCACAACATGATCAGCAGTAGCTCCTGGACACATGGGAATTGTCTTCTGGGGGATCTTCAAACTTCCCAATCCTCAGGGGAGCTGAGGGGGGTGTTACAAGGCAGAAAATGTAAGTAAAGCTAAATCTTCTGTGTGAGTCACGTTTTCCCAAAGGAAGTCTACTGCTCGGGTCATCTGTTAGCTCGTAAGAGTCATTTTTCCTTCCTCCAAGAGGACACACAACGAGAACAACTACTGAGCACTTGGGGTCGCAAAACTCAGCCATGATGAAGTTGAACTGGATAGAGAGGAAAGGTCTTGGTCATCACACACGGGAAAGCAACCTCCCCAAATAGTTGGTGTAAAGAGTTACAAATGGAAAAGAAATGCTTCATTCAAGCCAAAATATAAGCAAACTCAAGATAATCGTTGAAGGATGAAAAAGCAATACACAGCTTGAAATGTAAAGGCAGTCTGTGAAGTCTTTATAACACTAGATGTATTTCTGTAACACAGGAAATCAGCGCATATTTCAACATTGAAGTGCACTAGTTCATTAGTCCATCCACCCACCTACCCAAACATCACCCACCCACCCACCATCCATCCATCCACCCATCATCCATCCATCCACCCACCATCCATCCATCCACCCACCATCCATCCATCCACCCACCATCCATCCATCATCCATCCATCCATCCACCCATCATCCATCCACCCACCATCCATCCACCCACCATCCATCCATCCACCCATCATCCATCCATCCACCCATCATCCATCCATCCACCCATCATCCATCCACCCATCATCCATCCATCCACCCATCATCCACCCATCTACCCATCATCCATCCACCCATCATCCATCCATCACCCATCATCCACCCATCTACCCATCATCCATCCATCCATCCATCATCCATCCATCCATCCACCCATCACCCACCCACCATCCATCCATCCACCCATCACCCACCCACCATCCCTCCATCCACCCATCATCCATCCACCCATGATCCATCCACCCACCGTCCAACCATCCACCCACCATCCATCCATCCACCCATCATCCATCCATCCACCCATCATCCGTCTATCCACCCATCATCCACCCATCATCATCCACCCATGATCTATCCACCCACCCACCATCCACCCACCCACCATCCATCCATCCACCAATCATCCATCTATCCATCATCCATCCATCCACTCATCATCCATCTATCCATCATCCATCCATCCACCACCATCCATCCATCCACCCACCATCCATCCACCCATCACCCACCCACCATCCATCCATCCACCCACCATCCATCCATCCACCCATCACCCACCCACCATCCATCCATCCACCCACCATCCATCCATCCACCCATCACCCACCCACCATCCATCCATCCACCCATCATCCATCCAGTCTTATGGTCACTCCACCACTCAATTGCCCATTCAACAACCTACTTTCTGTGTTAATACATTTTAAAATACCCTCTAAGAAGACACCAGATTGCACATAACTCCAACAGGGCTTGGCTGTTAGAATAGTCTGTTATTTCCTATAAGAATGCAATGAAGAGAGCTGCCAAAGAAATCAATATCAAATCCGTATCTAACTTAGGTGTGGGTTCATGGTTTAAATGTGTTTATAATAGAAAAATATCAAGCCATAATGAAACTAGTTCCAAGTTGGTTATCTCTGTGACCAGAGGTTTTTTTTGTTTTTTGTTTTTATTTATCTTAGACCAGAGTTATAATTTAGTTATAATACTTTAGGTTGTCTTTTTAGACAGCATCAAGTCATGTTTATTGTTTGTAGTTAATAAGGGGCATTAGGCTTATCAGGCTAAGACTTGATCACTTGAGACATATAATATGTTGACTATTAATGTAAAGAACAGAACAACATAGAAGTTGATTGTACATATTTTCCTTAATATCCCACCTAGATTGTACTACTCTCGCTAGTGGGACAAAAGGCAAGAGGAGACTCCAACTCAGAAGCATATGGCTAGTTAGTGACTCAAGTAGGCCTGGAATGCTCACTTTCTAATCAGTTCTCCAAGGCTTATAGAGTGTAGGCCCTATGGCTTTGATTGATTTTTGAATCACCAAAGTTAGCATAGTCAATAATATCAAAGAGACAAGACAAAGTAGCAGGAGAAATCCAATGGGCCCACATACATTGTGTGCGATGCAACCATGGCTTCTGTGGTGCACAGCAGTGGGATCTGGGCAGCCACCCAGATCAACACTCCCCTTTCGTTCATAAGAAGTGCAGGTGTGTCTCTAATGACAAAGGTGCTTCAATGGTTGTAAAAGTTGCTGGACACGACAATGAGAATTAAGCACAGCCTAGTTTGTAGCAAGCCCCTTTTTAGCACCGTGTGATTGGTTTGGTCCGACACCATCCCCTGCAGTGTGTGGAGACAGGCCAGGAGTGTGAGGGCTGCCGAGCAGAGCAGGAAGAAAATCAACTGTGAAATTGGTAATTTTATTGAGTTTCACGGGGGGCTTTGTTGTTAAGACACAATGCAATCGAACAGAACACCCATGGTAACATCACATACACAGTGCCCAGTTCCTGGCCAAAGGTAAACTGCCTCTAGTCCAAAGTCACACAAACGTCTATGCTCCTCTTCAAAAAGCATTTTTTTGAGAGTAGAAAAAGAAATGGACTGAATGAAGGATGGATAGTGCTGGTGTGAGGAGGGTGTGGGAGGTGTGTGACTCCCGCCTCTGGGCATCTCAGAAGGCTTCTTCCTGAACGAAGCCTGCTGGTTTAGGTTTACTGAGAAGCTCGCCTATTCTATAAATGACAAGAAGGTCCCAGAAGAAATGTGGGAGAAAGACAGGGGCAGAAGGAGAGGACAGACCGAAATGTAATGCCTGAGCAGCTGAAATCATTTGGTACTCTCAATCCCCCAGGTGAAAGGAGAATTACACATAGCTAACAGGGTATTACTCCCAGTTGGAAAAGATCTGCTGGCTGGCAATGTGAAAGTGACGCTGACAATCGGTATTTGTTCTAGGGTGGTACTCCCTTCTCTTCCACAAAAGCTTCAAGTAGGAAGAGTTAAAGCAAAGTATGCTATGCCACGGTGTAAATACATGTGAGCATTTGTGCCTTCCAGGGCTGTCCCCATAGTGGGTTAATTTGGTTTCAGATGGATGGATGCCTGAAGATGTTCCAGAAGTCAAAAGAGGCTAGCACCCCTGAGGGAGGAGGCTGAGAGGCAAACACACTGGGAGAGAGAATGCACCTACGCTTCCTTCTCTGAGGCCAGAGCAGGTCCGGAAACAAAGCTACGATTTCAATATAGTTTCGTTTTTATCAAGCCCTTTGACCACATTTTTTTCCAGGAGAGAAACTAGGTAAATCCAAAGCGTCCTGTGTGTTGGCACTGGTTTAACTGAAACTACCTGCAGGTGTGGTGATGATGTACCCTTGCATTTGGGGGAACAGATCAAGCTATCTTTACCTTCACCGTGAGACTAAACTGTCACTGCTGGCTTCCCTCCTATACAAGGGAGGCATGCGAGTCAGACTATGCATGAAAAAGGAAGGCAAAGGTGGGGCCATTGCTAGATCACACTACTGCCCCTGCCGGCTCACTATTCATGATAAACCAGAGAGAGGATAGCCAGGTGCCATTTATTTTTTGCATTTCTGTATTTACTGTTTTTCTTGCACAGCCAGAATAATCGTTACAGCCACCAGTGAGGCACACTACAATACTCTTCGATGTATCTACACTTCTACAACAGGGGCATCAATTCCTTTCCAACAGAAGTAGCAGTGAACACCCGTGTCCTGCTCTTTTCGAAGCTCTGACTTATGTGTGCTCGTGTGTGGCCACTGTGTCAGCGCATCGGTATCTGCCAGTTTCACTTCTAGCAGGCATTCAGAGTGAAGAGCTCTTTAACACACCCAGGATGTGTTTTTCACTGTGCTGTATTCTGGGCTGCTTTTCTTTTTCAAAATGCAATTAATATGGTTGTGTGTTAAATGATTCAGTGAAAGTAAATCTTTTATATGCAGGTAAGCAATTCAGCCTTGTACGGTTTTATGGGAATTAGATTTTTTTTGAAGTCTGGGTTGAGCATGCCCATAACTCTGACAGAGCCCTGCAGGCTCTTGTCTTCACCTTCAAATCATAAGACAGAGAAATCAAGCTCCCTCTGTGCTCTCAATTATACCAAAAAACACGGAGCAGAAGTCTTCAGTAATTCAATCCCTGTGGAAGCTTCTTCACACTGTTTGCGCTGTTGGAACTGCTGACAGCAGCAATCCCAGCATCCCCCGGTAGACTGTCAAAGTTCCTCCTACAGTGAGAGGAGCTCTCTTCTGTCCCGGGGCTCCTTCTCCAGAGACCTCGGAGCACAGGCATGGCTTTTGATGCTAGCTTGATACAGTGGCCAAGAGGCCAAAAAACATCACAACGAGAGTTCTCATGCTCTTACAAGGTGCTTTGTACTCCAAGCAATAAGTTCTGTGGCTACATGTGGGCCTGGGCTGGTGTAATTTAATCACAAGTACAGCTGCATAAACACTGTACTAAGGAATGTCTGCCTGCAATTGGATTCTTTCTTTGAAAACACTGTAGAAGATTCCTGAGTGCCATTTTCCATCTGGTTAATGACCAAATGTATCATGGGCAGCTTTTAAAAGTAATTTGAATTTATGAGTTACAGAGATTCTAGCACATGTGCAGGAAAAACTGCTCAGACTCTGGGCTCTTCCTTATCACGTAATGCCAGTCCACTCTTTTCTGCCAAATGACACCAAAAGAACCACTGTGTATAAACTGGCTTACGTCACCAGTGAGAGCCGACAGTCAGACAACGCTCTCGAGGCTGCTAACTTCTTTTATGCATCAGCCCCTAAACAGGTTAGTCTACAAGCAACACAAAAGTGCCATTCAGGTTAAGTTTCACTCTAACAGGTTTACCAATAAAGAAATAATTTTAAAAAGTGAACTTTCCTATCCCAAACTGGGCTGCTATATCTCATTAGTACATTCAAGTCTTTCTATCCCCCTTGTTTTCCTTAAAATGAAAAATTAAAAATAATTAAAAAGACAGAGGGTGGAGATTTCCTCACAAATCAAACCTGTTGCTATGCACCTCATCCTCTACCCACAGACTATAGCTCATATGGGAAGCATAAAGAATATGAATTGTTATCATGATATTCAAAATTCCATAGTAGCAGAATAAACCTAAAATTTGCTAGAATCTGTCTCAATGTGTATGCTGAAGTTAATTGGATTTTTCCAAATAAGATTTTTGTTACAAATTTACCATCAGCAGTTTCTTATTCTACATCACCGTGCCCATGCATAAAACACTGCTAATCGTTACTTTGTAAAGAGAGAGGTAGCAGCAAACCAATGTATCACCCACCAAGGTCTCAGAAGTACACTCTGCTGTGGTGTGCATCTGCTTTCTTCTTTTTGTTTCACAAAATACAGTTAAAATCATTTCCCCACATAGAAACATAGATTCCTCTGTCGGGGATCTCCCAATAACAGCTTTGAAATGGTCCACATCTCCTTTAGCGGACATTATGGCAGGAAAATGCAATCAGGTAATCAGTAGAATTAGGCTCCTATTGCAAGACAGCCCCATACACTCAAAGATTATCCCTGAAGCCGCAGATGTGACTCAGTGACCACGCCTGTGCCTGACATGTGTGAGACCCTGGTTTTAACCCAAGCACTACAACAAACAAGTGAGCACTGACATGGATTTATGCAGTCAACTGTACCTTCTACTTTATAATACAGGTCTATTGATTTAGACTATATATTAGTATTCATTTGAAGATATTAGTTGATTAATAGTATGGGTGTTCATAAGGGTCACCAGAGGCGGGTTTGTTGGACTAATGGCTGCATTTTTCCTTTTTCTTAACTATAAGAACCTGATCTGCTTTGCATCGCTCAAGACTCCCTTTCTGATGACTTAACCTGGGCCTGGTTCAAGCTCCTAGGGGGTGAGAGAAATCAAGTCACCTGTTCTCCTTAGGCGCAAGGCCACCTCCTTCACCTAAATGGGCCCTCAGTTTCTCAGAAGGAAGGAAAGGGCGGTCCAATGAGAACCAATATGACGTCAGGACAGTCCACCTGGAAGGCCTCTCATAAACACAGCTTTGCTTTTCAGAGCTTTGCACCCTCATTCTCTGTGATTTCACCTCATGTTCTCCTGTGATGTTTGCTTCCTAGTCAGCTAGAAGTTCACAGGATTAACAAAACAAAACAAAACAAAACCCCAAGTACATTCTCACTTAAGAATACTCTGCAATCAGAGACTGGGTTTTGAGGGCATGTAAACATACTAATTTGAAAGACCACACCATCTACCAGGGCAGGGGCACTTTAGGAATAAAATAAATACAATCAGATGAAAGGCATAAACAAAACTGAGCTTACTAAAATTCTTGACAGATTCCATTGAGTTGATTTTTGCATTTTGTTGTAACTGGGCCCTGACAGATGCTTCTATTTTTAAACCTTTTTAAAATAAAAAAACCAGAGGTCTTTTTATTTAAAAATATGCATTTCTATGTCCACTCTGAAGAAATGTCTTAAATAATACTAATTCATGCCAACACCATTACAAGACAATCCTAGCTACCGGGAAGCAGGCATTTGGTGGAGGAGCAGGACTAAAAATTTATGATGCAAACTGGAGTTATGGATTGTTCTGTGGCTTTGTGCCCCATCTGTCAAACTGGGGTGTCTGAACAGAGAGAAAGCAAGAAATTCCCACAAATCACAGACTGCAGTGCTGTTCGGCTCCCTTGTTACTTCAAAGGTATGATTCTGTGTGAATACAAAATGTACGGTTAGCATTCTGAAGTACTGAATGGCTTTTAAAAGCATTTAGGAATATGTGCATGGAGGGGAAGGTCACTCGCAGAAAGGAGGGTCCGCACAAGGTGAGAGCGTCTAAGGAAACATTATGCGGCATCTTCTCTGGTGCTCAGAATAGCTCCAAGGTTAAGAGACTCCGAGTCAGTCTTCTGCAGATCCATTTCCTCTCTCCAGGCTTCTCATGTTAACCCAGTGATTTAGTGCTCTGCATTAAGAGCAATTCACCTGCCTCTGGTGTCCCTGTGGCCCGTCCCTCTGGGGAGCGAGGTGGAGAATAAAAAGTCCCACATATGGTAAAGTCAAGCTGCTTGGAGCCTGCTGAGTGTCTGCTGTGGGGATAGCGGCTCCTGAAAGCCCCAGCTGGTACTTGGAAGAGATTCTGCATTACTACACCTCAGTGCCTGCCTGGTTCCCTTCGGAAACTGTTGGCTCCACATACGACAGCCATTTTAGATCTCTTCAACCCTTTTCTCCCGGTTCTGTATCCAACTGAACAGTTGGTCCTCTACTGCTAGATAATCAAATTCTTCCATCTGGTCCTATCCCTGTGGACCTGAAAAGGTGTAGTGTGCACCCGGTCCCAAACACATACCAGGAGAGGCACAGACTTCCCAACAAAAAAAAAGCAGTCCATAATAGACAACAGAGAAACCCTGATTTTAAAATTCAGAGAGGAAGGGGAGAGGACGGCAGGTATCTATAAAATTATCTCTAAAAAGGAGAACTTTGAAACCTGCCAATGTCACTAAATCACAGGAGCAAAACACAATAGGAACATGGTCGCTTTGCTCCTGACCCCTGTCAGAGGTACCAACCCACTTATCTAAGAGGTTCTCCAGGCATGCATAGTGCCCTCCTCCACATATACAACCACCCTGCATGGAAGTCTCTGCCAACTGACCAATGCCAAGTATGAGCAAGACAGGAATCAGTTAATTCTCCTACCTGCAGTGCTTAAACCATGCTACAGCTCACAGGAAGGATGTAGAGCCTGCTGTTGACTGGTTTCTGTGTGTGGGGTGTGTGTGTGTGGGGTGTGTGTGTGTGTGTGTGTGTGTGTGTGTGTGTGTGTGTGTAGGTACGAGGATCTATATGCCACAGGTACACATGCAGACTTTATTTGTGTGAGGGAGAGAAGAGGGCACATTTCAGGGACTAGTTTCCATAGTGACTATTCTGACTTCTAGAACTGCACTACAGTTCGGAAGGCTGACTATAAACTTTGTTTTCCTTTTTACCATCCAACTATTTCTATAACAAAGAAGTCAATGTCAGCTTCATTGGTTTCTATGGAGCCAATGGCAATCGAAGAAGGAGAAAGGAAAGCATACTCATGTTACGTGGAGAGAGCTAGCATTTAACTATTGCTTTGCATAACTTTAACACGTCTTCTCAATTCATTTCCACAGGAGCAGGATGCGAGTGTGCACACCTGCTATGCCCGAGCCATACGTGATGGACAAAACACAGGGTCCAGAGGTGTGGGAGGACTGCACAGGGAGTGGGCGTCTAGTAACGCAAAAGGCTACAGGAGTAGCCTGATTTATAAACACAAAACTTCAAGCCCTGGGCCAAACCATGGGTTTTCTGTGCAAAGCAGGCAGGTTTTCCGTTGAGTTTCTCTTCTTTAAAGATAAAATTAATTAAAAATTATAGATACAAGAAACCTAAAAGCCAGAGACCTTGGATAGAGAATTTGGTATTTCTTAAATTATAAATGAACTAGGCACTACAGTTTGCATGGTTCTTGAAGGCACACTCTGAGGCTGAGAGACAAACTCAGGGAAGACATGAGATGATTAAGGTAACCAGAGGAGTCACTTAAAAATGGAAGGGAAAATTATCTTAACCTACCAAGAAAGCCCTTACAATGCCTCCCGTTCTCTCCTTACTGAGCATGTTACGACCACTGCACTCATAGAGCCCTCTTGCATCTTAGTGGGATGTTTCCTGACAGAAACTGACATGTCCCTACTCAGTCACTGTACTAATGGTACAAAAATCACCAATCTAGGGTGTAGTCTTTAGCAGTGACTGCCCCTCCAATCGTGAAATGCTACCTCAAGTTCACAGTCAGTGAGGCGAGCATCACCTACTTAAGATGAAGCTGCAATGGTAGCTCACATCTTTCCCCACACGGCTTATCTCATTTAAATCACAGAAGTCAAGGGTGGTAAGAAACGCACCTTGCTCCAGCCTGCCATCCCAGTGATTGAGAAATCTTCACTAACCTGAAATGCCAGGAGTAGTGACCAGATTTAATATGACCTCATAAATAATTTAATAATAGACTTAGAACACCTCATTCCCTATTCTGATTGGTGAAAAATCAATTGCACTGTGCTTGGAAATGACTCAGCCTCCCATTGGGGTCCCCTAATTGCCGCCAAGCACATCATCTCTGTCCTTTGGGGGAGCCAGGCTGCAAAGCAAAAAAAGTTATTTTTAATATAAATTTTAGTTCTGGCAAATCCTTCACAACAGTCATTCTGTGCCTTCTAAATCAGTTCTGCCTGCACTAAGCGACGGGTTCCTTGGTGCACACTATCTCTGGTTTCGGATGACAGAGCTTAACACGGAATTGTTAATGACATGTAATGACACTCCGTTGATTAATGCCTCAGTGACACCCAATATGATCTTCTGTCCACTATTAAGCTGCAGCCGTGTAATATAGTTTAGTGCACAGAGATTTTATAAAGGAGGTAAAATTACTTTTGAAAGCCAGCCACATTTTTAAAGGTAAGGGTGATCATACAATCCAGGTCTATTTTTCCCTGGGAGTTTCAAGGAATTAATTTTTCACTAACATCTACTGGATGCTGTAGTCTGGTATTTGTGCTTACAAGTTAATAAGCTTGCTTTGTCTCCACATAGGAAGCCAGTTACTACTGGCGGTTTTGTTCACCAGACAAGCAGAACCCATGACTAAAAATGTCAATGACACAGAAGTGCACCTAGCATGAGACAAAAGTAAGGCCTGGGAACGTTTATATTCCCATCTCCAGTTTTAACAGACTCCTTAAAAGCTTTGTATCCAGGGAACTTCATGGAATCCTATCTCTCAATAAAGGGCATAGAGAGGGCTGCTGATATATAGCTCAGTGGTAAAGGACTTGGTTAGTGTGTGCGAGGCCATGGGTTCAGTCCCCCATACTGCTAACTGCTAAACACAGACAAAAAACCCAGAATTGTGCTTCCCAATGCACACGTGCTCCAGAACACCAAATCTGTACTTAGGGGAATGAGCTATGGTGGGGGAAAGGTCACTAATGAAGCAAAAACCCTAAGTGGCGAGTTACTATGAATAACTGCGCTCTGCTCACCTCACACATAATCCAAATTAGAAACCATTACTGCTTCGAAGCTTTGCTCTTAATGGCAGTTCAGCTTCCTTGAATGGATTCCCTATTGTATAAAAAGTATGCCAGTCTTTGAATGCCAAAATCAATTAGTCACATTCATTATGCCTCTATTTATTAATGTTATACACTTTAGAATGTGTGTGCTGATGGAACAAAAGAAAGTTATGAAATTTCAAATCTGTGTTATGATTAGAGTTAGAGCAGAGGAAACAATGATTTTCAGTTTCTGTTTACAAAGCCATGGCAAGGATTAGATTTGTAGTGGCAGATTTATAATCCCTCCCCCCAAACATAATCCATATGAGTTCAGCTTTGCCATAAGGAAAGTATATGATTAGTCACAGGTTATTGGTGCTGGCTGCTCTATTAGTGAGAACACTGTAGTTCTGCCTCCTGAAATCAAAATACACCATATAATCTTAGCAGATGTAATTTTAATCTGTACTGCAATGTAACAAAAAGGGGGTAACATAAGGCTCTTTACTGATATAAAATTCAGAGTTAATTCAATGATGCTAATAATTAAACCTTATGCTAACATGAATGAAGAGCAATCTCTGACTTCTGGCAGGGTAGATTCTGATAAATTTACTGTCAGGCTGCTGCATCAAAACTTTCCACACAAAATAAGCATCCTGTTTTCCCCTGTGTGACAAAGGGTATTATAGCTTTTATTCTCTTCAAGTATTATAGCATAAAAGTTGACACACCCTTTCGATAGGACCTCCACAGATCTGTTTTGGTGGAATAGGGTGAGGTTAGAGGGACATGAAAGAGTTTGTGTGTTTTTTGGTCTCAATTAGGAAGAATATAAATTGTTTCTTGGTATATATATTCAAATTCAGAGAGTGAAAATACAAATGTATTAGACATTTAAAGTTTGAGGGGAAAAACCACATGCCCATTAAGGCTAGAAATTATAATGGAATTCATTTCTCATGCCTGCTACGATTAGCTTCTAAAATGAAGCTTTGAGATTCCACATCCCACCTTCCATATAGCCCGCTCTCCCAGTCTCCGTCTGCTGTCTGCTACACTGTCCTAGCATCCATCCATGGTGTTTAATTGCCCTCTCCCACATTGCTAATATGGAGTAGTCGGCTCCTCTCCATTTCAGCCATGACCCCTATGCTTTCGAAATAGGTTCTTCTTCAAAAAGCTTACTGCACCAAGCTGATTTCTTTTTAGGAATATTATTCCCTTCCTCTAAATCCCACTCAACTTTTCTTTCTCCAGAGCTAAACAGAGTTGATTTATCAGTCTGTAAATTACATCCTTCAATCGTTTTTCGGTACCTAAGTGCCCAGGACTGTGGCGAGAGACAGTACCAAACTCAGAGAGAACAGATAAGAAAGAACGGGTCACCAGTGTGGTGAACAAAACAGTTCCTGACTTCCATTCCACACCCACAGGAGTACACCCTGTTGACTCCCAAGGTTTCCTTTGCAAACCCAGGATGTTATGTCTCCTCTGTATGTAGTCATCGGAGCTAAGCTCTGACCATGACCAATAAAGCCTGCTCAAGAATGACACTTGG
>CM052715.1:3783209-3785709 GCA_028551405.1 Uromys caudimaculatus
TGGTACATCTACACAATGGAGTACTACTCAGCTATTAAAAACAATGACTTCATGAAATTTGCAGGCAAATGGATGGAACTTGAAAATATCATCCTGAGCGAGGTAACTCAGTCACAAAAGAAGGAACATGGTATGTACTCACTAATAAGCGGATATTAGCCCAAAAGTTCAGAATGCCCAAGTTTCACTTAACAGTAACTGCTGGACTGAGAGTGAGGTCCCAGATGGAGGAGTTGGAGAAAGGACTGAAGGAGTTGAGGGAGTTCGCAGCCCCATGGGAGCAAGAGTGTCAATGGGCCTGACCCCCCCTCCCCCCGGTCATCCTGAAGTTTGGACCACCAACCAAAGAATACACATCTATGGACCCATGGTTCGGACCACATATGAGGCAGAGGACGACCTCGATGGCCATCAGGGAGAGAGGAGAGGCCCTTGGGCCTGAGGGTGTTAGAGGCCTCAGTAAAGGGGAATGTCAAGGTGGGAATAGAGGCACGGGTGGGCGGGTGGGTGGGAGGTGGAATTCCCTCATAGAGGTAGGGATGGGGAGGGGATAGGGGGCTTCCAAAGAGGAGACCCAGAAAAGGGGAAACATTGGAAATGTAAATAAAGCATCAAAAATAAAATAAAAAAATAAATTAAAAAAAAAAAAAAGAGAATGACACTTGGCACACACACCCATGTAAGACGCCCCTCCCCCCACTATTAAGTAGATATCCTGTTAAAGGGCAAATGAACATTTTCAGGGAACAGAATCTGTGTTTTTACTCAAGCGAGACTATGACATGTACCTGTACAATCAGGAAATATTCCAGTTCTCCCAAATTTACCAGATTGGATAATTTAGCAATATAATTTATTGGATGTCAATAAGACTAGCAGATATGGTCAAGTCTTAGACGGGTGCTATGGGAGACACAGTTCACTTCTATGGAAATGTGCACACTCTTACAGTCATTTCCCTTCCAGGCCCAGGCTAGTTGGCCGTGTTCACTCACATGGGTGATAAAAACACAGGCTAATCAGGAAATGGGTTCTGGTTCATATGCCCTGAGGAGGCCTGATTCCCCTCTCTGTTATTTGAGTTTGGTGTCGTCCCTCTGACCTTGGCCCTTTCTCCCCTTCACACATCCACTCAGAGCTGGTCTCCTTCTCAATCCCAGCTCAGGTCCTTTGTGGCCAACCACTCCTGAAGATGATTTCTGTGGAGGTCTGGACTGTGGAGCAAGGTTTGATACCTATGGGGCCTTTCTACTGTTGGCCAGAAGGGACAGTGACGCAAGACAGCTCCTGCGTGGGCGGGATGAGGGCATCTTTATAAAACACAGTGATGTGCAGTGTCAGAGGTGAACCGTGCTCACCAGCATGAGGGGGGAAAGACAACTGACCGCAGATGCAAACCAGAGAGAGCACAGGCTGGAAAGGTCAAGGGATAAAACAAAATGAAAGCAGAAAGGGGGGAAGAGACAGTAGCTTATGGTTTTATAGGAGATGTTCTGTCAGGTCACATGATTATTTTAAAATCTGGCTCAAAAACATAATTCTTCCAGTCCGTAAATCCTTATTTCACTGATAAAAAAATACTGATATTCTTTAAAACACCATCATCCTTACAATATGCAGAAGATTCACTGTTTGCATTTTAACAAGCATAGGTATATTTTCTATAACACTGAAAATTAACTAACTAACTAAACTAACTCTAGAGCTAACATTTTTGAAAAAGAGAATTCTGTTCCTATGCTTTGGAAGTGACCACAACTAGATCCCTCCTTCTGCAGAACACCACAACTGTCCATCAATTCAAAAATATGAATGCTGACATATACTTTTATCTGCCCCAAACTTCAGGAAATAAGAGAGCCAGCTCTGCAGATATTTTATAAGCCAACATCAGAGGGCATTTTCGGGATGAACAGTTCTCCATGACAGTCTCTTCACAAAGAGGGACCAGAAAGTACCACAGAGGGAGCATATGAGCCTTTTAGATCTCTCCAACCTGGGCAGGTGGTGATGACGAAGCCGCCATCATGTCCAGAGAGTAGAAATTCACATAAGAAATCATTACACACCATATCAGTCCATTCTACATGAACACTAGTCTCTGCTCGCCAGGAGACCCAGGATTCAAGCTAGTATGAAAAATGAACTGCTATTTATTCTGAGGGGACAGGTGAAAGGAGTCAACTTCTGGGTAGCTTTTCAGGCAGCCTTTGGAGGCCCCTGGAAAAGCATGCTGACTACATAGCTCAGCCGGCCCGGGGCACTGCCTACGGCCATGTGCCCACCCTTCCGGGACACAGAGACTCACCCAATGCAAGCTGCCATTACTGTAGATACAGTAATCCTGGCAACACAACAAGAGAGTCACTTTTGTTCCAACCCTGAAATTGCAGTGGAGGCTCAAGAGACTATAAACAACATCTTTCACTGCTCTGACCCCCGTGCAAATGTAAATCCCCCAACCTTTCTGAGCACTGTTGGTGAGCAGCCCCATTACATC
>CM052715.1:3790709-3826408 GCA_028551405.1 Uromys caudimaculatus
ATGATTAAAGAAGTGAGGGTTACAGCAAATGACGTGGACTCGGGGTGCAGTGTCTTTCCAGGTTTTCAGCCTCACATTTCTGCCGTGACAGGGCATTTCAGCATAGTAATGTAATGGCCTGGGACATCGGAGGCAGAGAAATAATGTCAAAAGCAATTCTTCGAGTTTGGATCCCCACATCATGTGCAAATAGTGAGCCTAAGCAGGGAAATGCAATTTGCTCCTTCCAAAGTATACATTTTATCTCTTATGAAGAGATGAAGCCACATCCATTTCTAACGCCTCAAGGTAAAGAGGGTGGCATGTATCATAAGTGCAGAGAACGTCTGAAGGATTTAGAAGCAATCTTTTCATAATATATCTTTGGGTGAGGAAGTGGAGTTATGAGTTACTCAAAATTCATAAAGATTATTAAGTTTCCATCCTCATAGAAACAGTGCTGCTGCAGCATCAGTGCATTACACTGTCGGGGCTCCAGCCCCCAACTACCCAGAGCCTGGTCTGGGTCCAAGACGTCCATCCATTATACAGCGTTAGTGCTCTGCAGAAGAAAATAAAGGTTCCATTGCCTTCAAAAGCAAACAACAACAACAACACGGAAACAAATTGCTTTCACTGGAACCAGCCTGCGGCCGCTGGATATACTGAATTCCTGGTCCTCAGTATGTCAGCATTCCTTCATGTAAGTGATTGTAACAGGTAAGTAAGTTCCCATTTCAGCAACTTGCCTGGAGATTATCAACTTGTGTGTCTGTGCCTGCTGGGCTATTTGAATGATTAGCCTAGCCCCCAAAGCCCTCAGCAAGGACTCATTCTGGACCCAAGGCAGTGACCCCTCACGGTGAGGGAGCCTCCTCAACACCAGTCAGCTCTCCTGCTTGATGAATTTCCACCTAACAGCTCATCTAAACGCAGCCTATGGGCTTCATGGTTTCCCTTCCTCCTCTTCACTTAAGTCTATAGGAAGTTATGAAGCATATTTTTCTAGGCCTCCCAGGAGCAAGGCCAGGTTCACAGTTTGACCTCTGAAACATAGCAGCCCTGCAAAGCCAGACAGGCTGATAGAGCTGAGCCTTCCAGCTCTCTGCCTGGCCTATAGAAACCATAACAAAAAGCAGGGAGCAAGGCGACTTATGGGAAATGACAGGCGATGGATCAGTAGGGGAAAATAATGGGATTTGATCACGTGAAACTATCACAGGCACAGAGTTCCCTTGCAGCAAGCTGTCCAGCACAGGTGAGCTCAGGTTCTGAGCAAACTAACCACCTATAGTCACTAATGGTGGTCTTTTAAGCAGAGTAAGTGCCAGGGTGCTGGGAAGGCCCAGAGATTCTGCTTCCAACAAGTCCGTGTCTCCACCAAGTCATTTTAAGCAAATACATAAAAACATCTATCTATGAAATACGGAGATGTTTTCGATGTGTGAGAAGCCATCCGGCAGACAGTTCAGGATCATATGGAAGATTGTCACAGACTAATTAAGGACACTGCTACTCAGAGAGGGAGGCTGACCCTGCAGTCTTATTCATACACTCTCCTGCCAGAGGACTGTGAAGTGAAGCCCCAATGGGGCATTTCTATCTGAAACCCAAGGGCACCTGCACTGCGAAACCCACTGCAAATGCCTCCCTCACTCCGTGACAGAAGAGGGGACACAAACACTTCAGTTATCTTGGTACGGAACACACACGCCAGCCCTCTTACGTCTGACATCAGGAAGCACAGCTACCTCTCATGATTGAATCTTATTCTTTCTTGCAGTTTCCTATGCATTCATTACGAAGAAGGCCATCGGAGGCAGAAAACAATGAGCTCTTCAGACAGAAGGTAGCGATTCAAAAACTGCAAAACTTCAGCTTTCAAAAATAGCCGAGTGACCTCTCCCAGTACTCTGACCACTCCACAGCAAGCAGGAGGCCACCCCTGTGATGAGCGGGTTCTGGCAGAGCTCTCTCTTCACAGATGATGCACAGCTTAAGCTATAATGAGTTTTTGGGTTACAAATGCTGAACACATTAATATTCCTTGATGATAATTATCACAGTATAAGCACCTTTCCCAATGTGAGTAGCATAAACCAACTGAAGCAGCATTTTTACTCCATTTGAAACAAGCTGGAAAATGGGATTTTCTACTCTTGTAACCTGAGGTCAACATACATCAAGCACTGCATATTAAGCACACCTATACCTAAAGCTCATCGCGAGATCCTTCCCTTCAGTGTCGTGTAGACATGAAGCCATGTCCTCTATCCATTCTTTCTCATGAAATACTTCATGCGCACATCCATGTGATACACACAATGGCAAAATAAAGTGTGTTTTCCCTCTGCCATCAGCATTCTTATGTTTCTGCTTGTCAAGAGCAGGAGGTCATCTTTTACAGATGGCACACATGTATCTGTGCAGTCTGAATGAATTCTGTGGCCACTGATTACAAATAAAACAGGAGGGAAATTAGAGGTGGACAAATAGGCTCTGAGAAGAACCCAACCCATGCTATATATAAAGTGGAGCCACCCTTCGTCTTTACCTTTACAGCTTCAGAGCTCGAAACAGGACAGAGCTACATGAGTTCTAATCTACCACTACCACCAGGCCAGCAGTGACTTGAGCATCACACAGACAGAATTTCAGAGAACTCTTACAAACTAATGTGCATTCCAGATTAAAAGAGCAATCATTATTTGGATAATAGCTATCAGGTATTACCTGAAATGATCTACAGTGCACTGCATTTGTCTACAATAACTTCTTATATTTCAGTATTTGCCAGAGCACACCCAGAATGCTAGCAGAGCTCAGGGTACTGTGCACACTGTGATTGGCTAATCTGGACAGGATGGATTATCCATTGATTTTCTCTCACTGTTCCTCCTTTTGTTCCCCTTATTAAGTGAAAACAGAGGAGATGGTCACTCTCAAGTTCAGCTGATGTTTGCAAGGCTTAGAATGATGACAAGTAAGCTCTCTTCCCTTTTAACACACCGCAGTGCCAACTTTACGTTCTTCGTGGATCTCCACAGCACCCACGATTTAGCCATGAGAGACACGAAACTCAGTTTCAACTCTGAATCCGAGGACTGTGAATGGATTGGGGTTTCGTGCTGTGGAGCTGTTGAACTCATCGCCACCACTGTTACCCAACACTTCATTTAGAAAATACGCCACGCTACAACTGCCTCGCGTTGGCGGATATCATTTTTACTTATGTGCTGCAAAAATGTCTTAAAGTCCCATTTGAATAGATGCTAGGGTTCTGAGGGAACCTGCTCGAAATATTTAACAGTGCTATCGGCTTGTTAAATACTATAATGTGCGGGCTGTGGGAGCGTGATATACAGATCCTTCCCCAACTTTTTAAACTTAATGTTGGTGCTCGTTTGGAACACTGCAAGCCCATTCATCAGAGCTGATGCATTTTAAAAAGTCCTCATTTACTAGCAGATAAATGTGCTCAGAGAACCTTTTATAGTGTAGAAATGACTGAAAACCTATTTGATTTTTACTGTGAAAAATTTGCTGTATTGTGGCTAGGAAAAATACCCTCACAAGGGATTTAAAAGCCTTTTTGTAATAGTATGTAAGGGTTAAAGCTTTGGAATATGAGAAAGTAGGAGACAGCGTCAATTTAGCAGAACATAAACACACCAAAACGAAACAAAAGATCACCATGTCCATTAAATCTGGAAATAATAGCTCTCAATTCCAAGTCATAGAGTGATATTGCCCATCCAGAATGCTGATTTTAATTGTGGCACTTTTAATTAAAACTTTTAATTATAATGATCTCAAAAACACAAAATACATCACAGTGAAATTTACCAGACACGATGTCTATACATCTCAGTGTTGGCTGTGACATTGCTGGAGAGTGACTTCATCTGTAGATATTGCCAAGGACTTTCTCAGCACATTAAGATTCGCTTTGCAAGCCTGCTTAAATATTTCTTGCTAAATTATACATTGAAAAAATTAACATTTATTCTTTAACAGTGGCTACAAAGTGGGATTCCCCCCCCCCAAACCATAGGTCTCTTCTTAGAAATGCATTGTAATTTAAAGGAACTGCCTTTCAACTGGAGACCTGCAGAGTCAGTGAGCTTTACCTCAGTAAACACTGTGACAATGATCACCTATTCTTCTAGTCCTGAGTGGAGACACTTGCTTTTGAAAATGTCTTGTGGTGACTTACTAAATTCAAGCCATTTCAATTAGTATTACTGCACATTAAAAATTAATTTCATTACTGAGTGGATTAAGGTTTAAATTTCAATTCTACAGTATGTGCCCTAGAAATGACAGCTAAAAATCAATGCTCTTTGGCCCACAATCGGAAGTGTGTATGGTCGGACAGCCTGAGACTGGCGTCATGGCCAGGCAGTTTTTAAAGACTTGATGGTTCAATTGAAGGTGTGTCAGTTCTCAGTCCAGTTTTTAACTTGAATGCTGCATAACCTCCGAGGAGGAAAAACAGCTACACACAGAGCTGAGAGAAACATGGTCACAGATACCATGTTTATGACACCAAAGAGATTAGCAGCCATCAAAACTTGCTACACAACTCTTCAGAGGCTAAAACCGTCTTCACAGAGCTTTCGATGAGCACATATGATCTCTGAGTTCAACCCAAGTTGGTTTGTTACTAGTTTGTAGAGAGCACAGGTGGGATCAGAAAATAAGGAAAACCATTTATTTACAGTATTTACTACAAACAGAGAAGTGTACCAGAGATGGCCACTGCACTCTGCAAACCTGGGGCGGGAATAGATAGAGAATATGCTAAGCCCCTGAGGTCTCATCTAGAGAAAACACTCAGCATTCCTGACATGGAAATAAAATAATGCAAAATAAAGAGAAAGGAGAAAGACGATACAGAGAGGAGACGGAGAAGCAAAGGCACAGTTGTGTTCAGCCAGAGGCTAGAGCACTAACTGCTTTGCTTTAAGGAGTATGGTAAAAACATTGATCATGAAATCCTGGTGTTGGACCAGTTAGGCCATCTAGATGCCTTTTGTAAATTACTAAAGGGTTTCTGGGGAGGGGCACATCAGGGTGCTCACTGCCAGCCATTCACTATAGATTAATGACATCTGCATACAGTGTGGAAGAACGGAATGTGTGCCCTCTCCTCCTCATCGCCTCATTCTTCGAAGAAGCTGAGGGAAACAACACTGTAAATGAACTCAATTAAGTCAAGTGCTATAAAGAAGCGCAGAGGCCCCCTGCACTGGCCGCCTTTGGGGTTGAACGGCATTGGGATGCCCTCAGAGAAGAAACATGGGGTTTGTCTTGTTCTTCAAGATCCCCTCCGTGGTGCATTGGTGGTCAGCAGCCAGTTGTGCAGTGAGGAAGTCAAGAAGATGGTAAGTAATGATAACAATGAAAAGAACAGTCTGGTGCAAATAGACCCCAAGGAATAGCAGAGGTCCTGTGTGGAATCACCCTTCACTGCAATGTGCTGATGTGGCTTCATTACAGCCTAGGAAGGGTAACACACAGAACACCCGTGGCGCCACACGATGACACCAGGCACCACACAGCAATGCCAGGCAGAAGCCACTCCAGTAGCCACAGTCCTGGGACTAAGTCCGATCTCTCAAAAGTGAGTGGACCTGGAAAAAAAAACCACTGAATGGAGGTGTGGCTGGTCTATAGCGTGACACTGTGTCTTGGAGAAAGAGGATAAAAGATTGGCAGGGGAAACATGTTTGCTTAATGAAATATTTCAGGGGCACAAAATTAGTCTGAATTAAACATCCATTGGAGGTATAACTACGTGCAGCTTGCTTAAAGAGAGAGGTGAAGGAGCGCAGCGTTTCTTGTCTGGGAAACACAAATAGGTTCACTGAGTCCTATTTTATCCTCCGAGAAATGAAATGAAACAATGGTTTGAGGTGAACGCACTGCAAATTTGAGATCGTATTATTTAAAGGGGAGAAGGATTGATTTTCTAATTCTTGCCTGCTGTAGCTGGAAGTCTGTCTTCTCAGTCAGGGCTCGCAGGACGCAAAGCAATGTGTTCGGGGGAAGGAAGGAGACTCTTCACCAAGGATCATTGAGTATGTCATTGGTTAATTCTTGCTCTATGCTCCTCATTAGCATGACTCTCGAGTTTCTGGTATCATATCCGAAATATTAAGACATAATAACGACGAAGGTGCAGATAATTGGATATTAACCAGAACATACTTGACTGGGCAGGAGGTAGAGCCCTGCTTAAACTAATCCTGAAACATATTAATCACCAATTAATGAAAGGGTTTCAAATTCATTTTCTATTATAGAACACCTCCGAGTACCTAAGCTTTTTCTAACAAATGAGTTGGAATAACATGGTAGAAAGAGGAGATACAGCAATCTGGCAATGCCTGAATGAATGCTTTACAGTCTGTTTTTGGATGATTGTGAAAGGTAGAGTTAAAGCCTTGAATACTCTTTACAAAGTCTGGTGCAACAGAGAGGAACCCTTTCCAAAGTCCAGAGGCCCCAGTTTAAACTCCAGATGTATATATCTTTTTCAGTGGCTGAGCCACAACTAAATATTTCATCAGAAGGCTGTCATAATATTATTTAAGTTTCTGAGCTCAGATAGGTCTTTAGTCTTCCAGATGGACCTCAGCTGTTCATTCCAACCACCAAGGCATTTAATGGGAACTCAGAGGACTGTACCAAGGATGGGTAACACACATGGCAAACCCAGGACAGGAAGAAATAAGCAATATGGTAAGACACTGGCGCTGAGTCTAGAGGGAACTTGAGTACCACCAACATGTACATAAAAAGTCACAGAAGAAAGAAAAAGGAGAAAGACAATACAAGAAGAGACAAAGACTCAGTTCTGTCCAGGACACGAGGCTGGAGTCCTGTGTCTGACCTACCTCGGTCACCTTTATTAGCTCCCTTGTAAAACTTCTAGGAATATTCAAGCTAGAGAAATAGTTACAGAAATAATTTTCAATAAACAGAGAAAAAGGGATCTGAGAGATTGTCTGCATAAAGAGATTCTAACATCTCATTCTTGAAAGGTAGCACTCCTAAACATTGAGAAAGGCCATTTGCGTACAAGAGAAAACAAAGTGTGTGTGTGTGCGCGCTTGCGCGCGCGCGCGTGCACACATGCATGTGTGCATGTGTGTGTGTGTGTGTGTGTGTGTGTGTGTGTGTGTGTGTGTGTAACTGCAAAGCCGCTGCAGTGACACTGTTTGCCCATGCTTCCTGCCTTTCTGGGCTGAATTTGATAGAAAGAGTGAGAATACTTGTTATCACAGAGATCCCACCCCCCAATTCCTCTGTTTGTTGACTTTAATTTTAATAACTCTTAAACAAGCACTCAGGGCAGATGAACTGAGATAGGTTTGCAAGTAGGCCCTTTTATCAACAATTTTTGCCACAGAAATACACAAACAGTCCAATGGCTCTTCATTAGCAAACAAATCAACAAGTGATATTTTAATGCATGACTTTGTTCCGTCTCTGTGGGGACCTTCGTTCAGAGAGTGATGTACAGTACAGAGAAAGGAATCATCAGCCACAATGTCCCTGGGCTCTCTCCATTGAGGACTTCGCAGCCTCTGCTTAAAGACTGCATTTAATTGACTGATAGACAGTAGCTTCTTTGTTCGCAGAAGACAGCAAAGTAATGGCAGCTTGAAAATCGTAGCATCTACAGGGTCTCCTGAGACTAGTAACAGGGGGATATGTGTCAGGAATAAATAAATAATCTAATTATTAAGCCACTTCCTGTCAAGTTAACTCCAATTTGTTGGCTTTTGAAGGCAACAAAACGAGGCATTTTTCCTCATTATGCTTCTCTTTTTATACCAGTGGTAATCACAGGCGGATTAAAGGGTGCCTGATTGGTTTTTTTGTCAAGGATCTGAGAAGCAGCCAACAGTACAGAAAAACAGAGTTGGGGTTAGAAGAAATTTCATGCTTGTCTCCTTTCCAGCTCCCTAACAGCCCACACGGCTGCCCCATACGGTGCAGCCAGCTGTACAGCAAATGTGTACCCCTCCAACTGAGGCCTACCGGGCCACAGGCGCCATCCTGAGAGCCGTGAGATACCTTGCAATCTTGGCAGGTAGCTACTGCTGTCATAGGCATAATTCTAAAGGTGACCTACGAAACCCCGTCAGCTCTCCAAATGCAACAATATGAGCAGCTGAAGTTCGACACCCACTCTCCATATTGGCTTTCTGCTCCTTTGTTTACTGCTATCAATGGCCCCGGAACTAAGAAATAACCCGTCTAAACAGGTCATCGGAGACCTTTTCTTTGGCTGGGTGCAGTTGGATCCTGTGGAAACAGGTCAGGATCCGTATGAGTGATGCGTGCATGCGCGTGCCTGTGTGTGGGTTCAGTGAGGTGGGTGTGCTTGCACTGAACTGATGAAGGGGCCTCTTTTTATTTATTACTGGTGAATTTCCATGCCTCCATTCAGAAATGTTCTGCAGACTTCATGTGGCATAGACTACAGAAATCAAGGGCAAGGAGAAAATGAAACACTGAAGCAAAACCGCATGGCACTGTCCATACCCACTGTAGAGACCAGGAGTCCAGGCTGGCAGCCATTCTGCCCGAGAGCTAAGCTCTTTTGTGGCCCTGTAAAGGGCAGCATGTCCTAAAAGGAGACAGGAAACTGAAATGTGGGTCTGTCTATGAGCTCAGGAAAATCTTAAAGAAAGTTAGCATAAAGAATGTCTAGGAGGTGTTCTTTGGGGTTAGTAAGTCAGACACTACCCTAACTGCTAATACCTACTACTCTTGTAAGCCATGGCTGCTAAACACACAAGGATAAACATCATGATTTATGTTTAATAACTTAATACCACGTGGGGGCCATGTGCAAAGTCTGTCAATCTGAATCTCTTGAACTCTGTGACTGCAAACAACTCAGCTGAGCTTTTGAAGACTCCGCCTTATTCCAAAATGTACTTTTCTTTTCAATTGTCTTTGCTTTGAGGATGGCTGATGGTAGACAAGGCTTGGAAAGTTCCCACAGCCCTCTTCGCTCTCGGCAAACAGCGTAGCTGTAATGCTACTGGCCGTCCTTTCTGAATATATCTTGAATTTTTGTTAAATTGCGCAGATAATTAAAGCCTCTTCATATTTACAGTCCGCTTCATTGGTAACATGAATTCTGCTTTCAGTTACTGTCTGAAAATTCCCTCTCTGAATAATTTCAACCTAAGCAATAACACTTCATTTTACATAAGTTTTATCTGATGTCCCCACACAGAGCTGCCAGCTGTACATGGAACGTGTGGCTCTGAAACTGGGGCCTACCAGGCCACGGACTCCATCCCGAGATCTATACGGCACCTTGCTGTCATTGGCAAGCTCTCCAGCTATCACTGCGGCCGTGGCTCAACACTGCACACAACTTAAAATTATCTGATTATTAGAATTTGTGGCCCACACTCCACTTCATCCTTTATTTAATCTATCCCCAGCTCACACATTTGTTTAAATGTTTTGGCTGGCTTACAGAGCACGCAACCATCTGCACAGTAGGTATGACACCAGTTTTTTAGACAAAAGTTAACGTTATAAACAAAGATAAAGTCATCTGAAATGCTTTGGCGTTTGTTATTCTGCCTGGCTCACTTGGACCAACTCTAAGAAATAAATAGAATTATCTGTGTAAATCGATGAACATCTATGAAAAACAACACCCAGCAGAACGCTGAGCTTGCTCCATTACCTACGTTAATATCGTGACAGCTGAGGAGAGATGACCTGGCCCACTTCTCATCTCTCCTGTACAGATGGCTATTAAAGAGAAAGTACCCCTTTTGTATGGCCCATGCAGAAACCCTTTATGGGCTTTTCAAATAAGCCAGCATTGCCCACATGAGGGTAGCTTTCTCTTACCATTAAACTGCCCAGATTTCATCTTTTTTAATCCAGCCCTTGATGAAATAAGCCAGTATTTCCTCATAGGCAACATCAAATGCTTGATTTCTTAATTCCCTGAATTTTTAGGTAATCAAATGCAGAATTTTTTTAAATCCAATAGCCCCATTTAGAGTGAATGCAAATCATGGCTCCAAAGAATCTCAATGACTTTATATTCCTTAAGATGGTATGAATGATCTCTCGCATGTGTACACACACACACACACACACACACACACACACACACACACACACCCTCACATATATTCATACCTATAGACATTATGATACATTTATTTTTATTTATTAGTTTTATAACTGCCAATGAAAGAAGAGAGTTTAAAGTATGGCTCTTTGACTTTTAATGCAAAGGTCAAAATATTTTGTTATTTCTCTCAAAGTCAAGTAAAATCCAAAGCTATGCTAGAGCCCGGTGTATTGGGTTTTCTCTGTTCTAAAGCAAGAGGTCTGGAGTTGAAGTGTTTCAGAGGTGGTACAGAACTCTACACCAGACCTGAATAATCAGTGAAAACAAGCCATCTAGTAAAGAAGGGATAGAAATACTCTCTGTCACGCCAGGCATCACACATACTGTAAGGCATGTGAACGCCACTTACTGTAAGAACGGGCTACAATTTCACTGGATTCTTCTAAACTGATTTATGCATTCTTTTTGTCTTGACATTAGTGATACATAGTGCATGTTCCATACCACATGGGATACATATATTCCTGCATGGATTGTACAAGCGTTGAGTGTCTTCATGGACTTAAAAATGATCAGCCATAACATACCGAGTATCAGAGACCAGGATAAAAATAGCCAATGTCTTTACATTGCTCTTCTCGGGCCAGCTATTGTTTATTATACCAAATTCCACTTTTGCTTCTCTAAAAAACAAATATGTTTTCTTCCCTAAAATGCTAGTTAGCATCATGTTTGACCTTTAAGGATAAGCTCACTAGTATGTCTGAATTTTTCCAGGCTGTTTTTATTTTTATTTTTTCAACAAAATGGGCTATTCTGATTCCTTGCATGCAACCATTACAATATGATCTTATAAAAACACGAAAAGATTAATGAAATGAAAACAAGCTATTTCTAAGTAGATTTTTCAAAACAATCCATAGGTACTTGATCTGTGCCCACTCCTCCATAATCGATCTACGAACTACCAAAGGAGGGCTAGAAATGGCCACGGCAGCCTCTCTACTTCTCTCTGAAGTTCACGGCTGCAATAATCCGTTCCAAGGATAATGGGCTTTCTCCCCTTTGGTAATTTCTTTGTCAGGCTGACTGGCCCTTCATGGTGAGCATACTGCTGGTTGCCTATCACCAGCCACTCACGATTTGCTCACTGTGTTCATGAGACAGTTGTTTGTGGCTGTTTGGAACACATTCTTGTCTTTAGGGATTTATGTGTTAGTAGTGGCAGTGCCAACCTCCATAGTGAACAGAATTTCTTTCTAACTAAAATAGATAATTAGAGGCTGGTAATTATTGGTCAAGAATTATCAGAGTGAAAAAATTAAGCTCCTCGTAAACAGTTCTTGGCAATGCCATCTCTTTATACCATCTCACGCCTAACAACCCTTTATTCTAAGCACTCACCAATTTACTCTACTACAGTTGAGCCTCGTAATTTTATGTTAGGCCATCCCTTCGTTGGGTTAAGTACATTTAGATTTCCTGGTTCCACCTCTTTGTTGTTAATATGTCCCAAATAATTGTAACCAGAAATCTCACTGAGGAAAATAACAATAAATCTTTACCACTCGATGGAAAGAGAAGGGTAGATGTGCATTAAAAGTCACGGTGCACAATGGCTTCTTTATGGTAAAAATGAACAAAGTCTGTGTGAAAGGAACAAAGGAAGACAAAAAATTTCTTATCTGCACGGACGTAAACCTGTTGTAGGAAAGTTGTAAAAACATTGTGGAGTTCTCTCCCTCCTCCCAGCCTCTCCCTCATTCTCTGAGTATGTGTGTGCACACAAGAAAAAACCCTAAGTAATTAAGCAATTACTAGTCTGAATGTGTGTGTGTGTGTGTGTGTGTGTGTGTGTGTGTGTGTGTGTGTGTGTGTGTTCATAAATGTGCAAACCAGGTCAAACTGTGGGAAAGGCCCTGGCACACTTTTGTCAAGTATTTACTTCTGCAACTGAGATCATGTGTCTACAACTAGTTGCAAACAGCACTTAAGGACACTTTCTGTATGGAAACATCAGTGGATTTCCTTTCTCGAAGTCCCTCATCAGTAGCATGAAACCAGCATATCCAGAAAGAAGAGGCTTGGCGGCTACTTTAGAAATATTTCTGCTCCCCAGAAAAAACAAAGGAGGAGGCTATAGGGGGCTTTTGAGTCCCAGCTCATTGAGGCGTCTGCAGACCATGTTTCTATCAGGAGACAAGGCCCTTCCTCTAGACTTATTGCAAAATGAAAGCTACAAAACACCACCCACCCTTTAACAGAGTAAGAGGCTTTCAGACTGTCCCTAATCCCTCTTCTCCTACTAAATGTCGAGTTCAGATTATTTTTTTATTAGATAAAAAATACACACAGATACACAATCTAAAAATACCTAGCCTCAATGGAGGTATTTTAGCCAACAAAATAATGCTGCCTGCCTCATTTGAAAGACTAAGGATCACACTGGAATTTTAAAAAGGGGCATCCTAGCTTAGGAGACTCCCTCCTGCTTCACACTCTCTAGGTATTAACAAGGAGAATGGCGTTTAAGAACTCAGATGCCTGGTCAACAGACAGAGCAATTAAGTGGATGCTATTCATTTGTTTAGGCCTCGAGTGCAAGAGAATCACATATCTTATTATTAAAAAATAGCCTGAATATTAAATAATCAGGCCCTCCGTGAAAAGGAAAGGGATTTGCGTCTCTGATAGAAGGTGAATTGTTAAAGGCTCAGATCCCAAGGGGAGGTGAGTGTCACATTAATCCACTGTTACAGAGGGGAAAGACTCGGGAAAGCACTAAGGAACAACTGGAGGAATGCAAGATAAACAGGAAGAGAAGGGGATGGAGAAAGTGGAGACTGAGACAGGGCACGTCAATGGCGCAGGCAGAATGACAGTGACATGGAAAACCAAATGTATCTTAACACTCGATATTCCGTCTCGATCCTACTTGTGGCAAAGATATTAACTCGGCAGCTAAGATAGTCCTATCTGCTCATCTGCATGCTGGGTAAATTAGAAACCCAGAGACTAAATTGACACTGAAGGGGTCTGGATAGAAGCAGGACTCACTACACTTTTTCTGTAGCTAGAAAACTAGAAGGCCAAAGCTATGGAACCTTGTAACATGAGGCAGAATCTGAGACTGCGGTCCCCAAGCAACAGTGAGGAAACAGAGACAGGTAAATATGCACAGGTACCATTTGGAAGGAATCGTTCAGTTTTTTCCTACCCCTTTCTCCTAAAAAATAAAAGAGGCAATTGGAGAGGTTCACATGAAGTATTATTTTTTTTTCAGGATTCTGAACAGGAGGTAATTTGCATGGCACATTCTCTGAATCCCTTCCATGCAGTGATTATCTTCTGAGGGCTTAAGAAGACCTTTTAATACTATCCTGCCATGGCGAAGAATATGCTATTTTAAGGTATAAGAAATCACTAATAATTTTCATACTTACATATGGAAAACAAAGACGTAAAATGATCAATACTTCGACTGTCATGTATATGTTGCAGGTTGCAGTTAACCTTTTTTTTTAAAATCAGTAACAATTATCTAAACAGTCTTATCATTGAAATATCACCATCTCAGCAGACAAATGGCCTTTCACATCTCGCCCTTGGTGCAGTGGGTCTACCTCCTTAGAGAATGACCCTGTCACCGCCTATCACCAGTGGGGGGTCTATCTGGTCAGACAGTACCAACCTGATGTCCCAACAGAATTATTCCCTGATTTCAATATAGCCATTCTCCCCGCCCTGCAGCCAGCCCTCACCTCCTCCTGAAAAGTACCCTTTTTATTATTGCGGTTTTTTTCAATGTTTTATTTTTAAGTGTTGGTTACAATAAATTGTTAGCAGTTGTTTCATTCCAAAAAGAAAGAAAGAAAGAAAGAAAGAAAGAAAGAAAGAAAGAAAGAAAGAAAGAAAGAAAGAAAGAAAGAAAAAAGAAAGAAAGCTATTAATTAATTTTTCCAGCGTGCTTCTGAATTTTAGTAAAAAATGCTGCAGGCTGTGCTATGGTCAGTTTTCCTAAGCAGGCGACAGTTGTTGTAACCCTAGAACACATTTTCTTAGAGCTTTGCTCCTTGCAATACAAGAAACAAATTCCATGTCTAAAAATGTTGAACTTGCCTTCCTATCTTACAAAATTTTTATTAGGAAAATATAAGGTTAACTGGACTTTAAAATAGTATATTCTACTTATTTATGGGTTTATAAAACATCAAGAAGTAAGTATGAAATAAATAAAAGAAACCCTCATGGTATAAAACTACAAATGAGTAACAAAAATAATTCACAATAATAGTGATCGTCATTTTATTAGTAGCAAAAGATGTGCTTGATAAAGTTTAATTGGCTGGTAAAACTCTTAGCGTTATTACTAAGTGATTATCAAATTAAAAAAAACAAAACCCAGGCAGTAACCTCTGAGGAATGAGTGGATAATGGGACACCAGGAATAAGCGGAAGAGCTGTCGCTTTGGTCCTGGCCTATCTACTGCGTGCTCGATCCTAAGGCCCTGGCCTGGAGTAACTTCAAAGATCTTCTCCCTCTCCACTGCTACAAAGGTCTGTGGGAAATTTGGTGAGGAATAAAAAACTGATTCCTGAATTCTTTACATGCTCTTTATGATCGTGATTATTTCCAGGCTGCTGAAACCATACTTACAAAACTTATTTTATGGCAATTTAAATTATTTATGTTTCCCCATCACAAATCTCACCACTTCGGATTTTGATACAAAGATGCTTAAGCAACACACAGCAGTGCCATTATCATAATAACTTCTGAAATTAAAACCTGTCTAAAACTCTATGGAAAGCTAACATCCAGTTCATTAACCATTCCTGTTAGTTTTCAATAATGCAAAAATGATTAGAAGTTTAATTTGCTAATCACCTGTGCTTTGACTGGCAGAGCACAGATAATCCTCTGCAGAAGTCTAAACCAGCCCTTGAAGAAAATAAAACACGCTAATGCCTTACCAGGCCTAATAAGAGGAATAAAACAAATCAATCACGCCTAGGTAAAGCATTGATGGTGGAACAATTAATTCATCCTTAATGCTGTTTAATTACATAGGCACTGATGTACACACATATGAGAAAAACAGATGAGGAGTAAGGGGCGGAGTCTCACTCACCAATCATGTGATTTGCCACATGAACCTGGATGTCCCACTCGTTGTAGAAAACCATCTGACACTTGATACACTGGTAGGTCTTCTTCTGAGAAAACAAGGAGGAACACGGTTACTTAGACACATGTGCATAAATAAATGCTCCCACCCAACACAAGCCAGAGGGGGAAAAAACCCTGACCACAGAACGGTCTTCCCAAGATGTTGGTTTTGTCTATGTGGCTAATTAACATTCTGTGGATTTCTCTGACAAAGCACCATGAGCTTCTTATCCAGAATTTGAGAGTTGACAGCTAACACTACACGCTATTCCATTCACAAGGAACAAAGATACCACATCGTGAAATAATGATAACAAAATAATATAAATGCTCTTTAGCTCAAAAATAGACCCTAGTATTAAAAATACTTATAATACATGGCTCAGTTTCCAAAACCAATGCCCTTTAGAATCAGACACAGTTTAATTCTCACTAAAATCATGGTAGTTTTGCCCCAGAAATGTGGAAGTAAAATGATTAGTAACTTAAGGTTCATAGTATTTTAGACACTGGGGCTGGAGAGGAGGCCCAGCAGTTAAGATCCCTTGCTGCTCTGGCAGTGGACACAGGTTCAGTTCCCAAAACCTACATGGATGCTCACAACTCGAGCTCCAGGGGACTGGCCACCTTGTCACTTCCACGGCACCTGACACCAACATGGTGCACAGACATACAGGCAGGCAACACACACACACATACAAAAAAGAAATCATTCTTTTAAGAAGGCATTTTCGTGCAAATCTGAAGTGTAGGTAATGCTTTTGAAATTCTAATTCCTTTCATTTAAATATATACTTTCTCTTCTTAGGAAATTGGTCCAGAATAAACACCACAGTCCAGTGATAGAGAGCAGAGTATTTATGATACGGTTTAGGGCATACACACATAGCCTCAGACACGCCAGATGCCACTGAGACACAGAAAGGGGAAGAGAAGTAATGTCTCTCCAATCTCAGACGACGCATATGGTGTGACTTCCTGTCTTCAAGACTGATTCTCTCTTGGTGCATGCAGGGTTGACTCATTGATTAAAGAACCGAGTGTGTTCTACAGAGCACACCATCACATACATCCCTCTGTAATACACGGCTAGCTACAATCAAGAAAACATTTTGAAAAATGCAATCTGCTATGATGAAACTAACAATTAAGGAACAGTGCACCTGTGAATGTGGGAAAATTACATCTGTAAAAGTGTACACGTGATGTTTGGTTGTAATAATTCCTGCAGGTTATCATTTCACTTGGCCTCCTATTGCATGTTTTGCTACTGGTATTAACATGAAATAGGAGTCCTAAGTTAATATGAATCATAAAGAATAACGCAATGTGAAAAGCTCAAGTTGTTTAGGGCATAAAAAATAAAGTTAACTATAGAAATAAGTGTAGTTTCACTTGAGATTAAAAAGGATAATGCCACAAATGTAAGTATTTCCTAATCGCTATATTCTCCACAGTATTTTCTTCTACAACAAGGGACATTATACCTAGCAAACCCTAAAAGCTCAGGCCTATCTCCAATGCACATATCTAAATAACTCAGGAGTGGTTGTACATTAAAATCCAGTGGCCTGCATGTACCGAATCTAAATCTAACTAGGGCTTCCAACACCCTGACAATCAAGGAGGAGGATTTACTGCATGGAGCTGTTCAGGAGGCCCTCTGACGGTGACGCATAGAGCAACATGTGCTGTGTAAATAACATTCATCCCCTTTGTAAGTATATTTCCCTTTAGAACTAGTTAGAAAATATTTCTTACTCCCCGATGACCTACATTATATATTGTTTATTAGCATACTTCAGGTATCATTCCTGATATGTGACCTTGCTGAAAAACAAAGAAACATAAACTTAATGGCTAGTCTTTTCTCTTGTTAGCACAGTAAAACACAGAACATGTCGAAAACTGTCTCCAAAAATTATGACTGATGAGGAGGTTGCTCGATGTACTAAGGGCTTTTTTTCCCTTCTCGTCCACTAATAAAGACTAAAATCTCTTGAAAAGTCAAGGTAATAAAATGGCAGCACTTATGGCTATCTTCAAAATGAACTGACACATTTAAAGACCCCTGTAAGTTTTCTCTCATTGAAAGAAAATGCTTGTGTCACTATTGATAACTCAGAGAGCTAATTCTCTACACTCTCACGGTGTCTAAAATGCTTTCTCCTGTTTTATATCGACATAGCCATGTTCTTATCTACATGTGCCCAAATCTGCAGCCAGATAGAAATTCAAAGGAAGGCACCATAACATCTAACTACCGCAGCTTCACCCAGCTCAGCAGCCCCCCACCCAGTTCCCTCCAAACAAAGCCATGCTATGCGAATGGCATACACAAGTCCCTGTGAAAGCCTTGGTATAAAATTCATTTTCACCTTCCAGCTTTTAGAACAGTGATTGAAATGTCCTGTAAAGTAGTCATTACAAAAGACTCTCACCTCACTATCTGAGGGAGGGCAGGGTGCACCTGCACACCACCCGCTGAGCACACAGAGCTAACCTGTGAACCTGATCATGGGAGAGCCCTGCATAACTGAGATTCACCCAAATTCTAGGCCCAAATCCTCCCTTTTCCCCCCAGCTTTCAACCGTTGGTCCCAAACCTAGGCTGTGGCTATAAAGAGCAGAATGAATCCCCTGTCTAATAGACAGTTACATTAACCCCCTTCAAAGTCTGAGAACAGGGACACCTTGCAACAGACTGTCCAATGAGTTTCCAACATTGTTATCTTCCTTCAGTCATAGGAATAAGCAGAACCCCAAGTGAAGCCAGATGCCTGAGGGGTGACCTGATGCTGCAGAGTACAGGAGGACTGTCACCTCCCTCAGGACAATTGCTTCCATTTATATCAAAGACAACAACAAAAAAGTCAAGTGAGATAATTTCTCTTAAAAGCAGGTGAAGTAGAAACAGAACTTCCATTGTTTGGGCCCCAGATTGGCCTTGATCAACGCTTAGGTTGTCAATTTACTTGAAATGCTAATTTAGTCCCATTTTTAAAAGAGACTTTTTTTTTCATTAGCCTTTTTAAATGAGCTACTTGGGAGCAGGATTGTCATTTCCTGATTGTTCTCCTTTGTTTTCTGATACTGATAGATGTAATTATCAAGGATACAACTTTTTCCCAGCACCTCATTATTTTTGATTGATTTTGAGAACAATTTAAACGTGCCTCTTTGACATTTTTTGTTTTCAGCTATACTCTGTTTCAGGTACTCAGAGACTTTCAGAAAAAGAGCATCTCGTAAGTTTAAAAAAAAAAAAAAAAAAGGTTAAAGATCTCTAATAATGTGTAGTATTAAAAATTCCTTTTCTGATTATCTCTACCTCCCTCTGTTTGATCTCTGTCCCATTAGCTTTTAGACTACACTTTGGCTTACCAAATTAAACAAAAATTATGAATTTTTAAAAATTATGTTATGGAGTTGTAGATTGCTTTTTAAAAAAAAAATAATATAAGTGCATTTAAAAAAAATCAGTGAGTCCATAGTAACCCTCAAAGATGGAAAACCAATCTCAGTCACCACATTGACTATGACTGTGACTATTAAATAGGTCTCCAAGTATGAGGTCCCTGGCTCCCCACCTCTTCCCTCCTTTCTTTTTTGACTGCTTTGAAACAGAATCTCACGGATATCTCGGGCTGGCTTCAAACTTGGAATTGTCTCCTCAGCCTTGAGTGCTAAGATGACAGATGTGTGTTGGTCGACACATTTGGCGAGGTAAATTTCTTTTTCTGACAATTAGCAATCAAAGGGTTAGAAACACTAGGCTTTTCCAGGAGGAAAATTAATTCATGCCTACTTAATGGTAGGAGGTTTTAGGCAAAGGATAAGAGAAGAAATGCTGGAATGTAGCAATCATTAATGCTGATGAAGACTTTGCAATACTAAAAGAAACTTATCTAAAATACTAAGTTGAATCTCTTAAAGCCTTTAGAGGTACAGCCTAGTTTTTAGTAAATACAGGTACAGAAGAATAAGCAAGGTCCTAAAGGGGACTTTTAGAGAACAAGACTATTGTCTTTAAAACATCCAGGTCTCAGGGGAGCAGAGGAGACTATTCCCAGGTGGCTCAAAGAGGTTTATCTACTAAAGGTTCATATGGGGTCTAACTTTGGGATAAAGGGGCCACTAGTGTTTGAGCAGCTGGGGAAATGTCATCCCCATTTGGTACTGGATGTTATTGGGGGCTAATGGGTATCTTCCCTGGGTGTGATGACGGGATGTAGGAAAGGCCAATGTCCTTTGGGTCAGGAGAATCACGTCAACTGTATAGAGGTGAAGTGATCTGCTACGCACAAGTGAACTCTAACTACACCAGATGAAACGATATACAAATGAGGCAGATACGGGCAAGCAGAAACAGCTGCATGGCAGTAGTAGTCGCCAGATGCATGAGTGGGTGATAGAGAAAACACAGGGACAGAGAAATAAACGCAAGTGCCATGATGTGCTGTGGTGTTTTCTCATGCTGAACACATCCTGATCATCCCCAGATATTTTATTTTTGCATATCTATACGAAAGACACACCAAATAGTTTCTGTCTAGAGGTTATAAGTAGCTTTGCAAATCTTTTTGATGTTTTAATGACATTTTGAGCATGAATCTAATGTATACATTTTTAAGAGTTCGGGAACTGCAGCTTGCATTCATGTTTAAAATCAAGTAACGATAAATCCCTGTCTATGAATCGTACTTTCCAGTTTATGGAGAATTCCTGTGCACTAAGGTCCCATGGAACAATGTGGTAGGAGTGGATCAAGGGAGAGCTGTCATCCAGATAAATTATCCAAAGGCATACAGGGCGTGAACACCCAAACAAAGCCGGTACTACCCAGCTCGCTCTCACTGCCTTTTAACACACTTTCTACTCTGCAGGTAAATCCAAGGCCACACTTTAGAAGCAAGCTTTCCTTACTGTGGAATGGGCTGGCTTGGACAGTGTCATAAGGGAGGGCCTGCTTCTGCTCCCTTGTTCTCAGGTCTCCATCACAGACCCTTCTCTAAGATCTCGGTGTAGAAGAGGTTCCGAACTCCCGGAGTCTACTGCAGGATTTAGCTTTCTCTCAGTATTCTGTAGTTTTAACACTATATTTTAATATGTTCATTTCGATACTAACAACGGTTTCCATGTGAGATGGCACGAATGTTTTTAATTACCCCAATTTTCATCTGGCTAAATTAATACAGTTTTTGGGTCTCCATTCACCTCTCTCAGAACCTTCCATGAGCTCAACACTGGAGCCTTTCTACCATCCCCTCCTAAATCAACTGCTCTTTCATGTATGTTTTAAAAATTGGCATGAACATGAGTTCTACTGCAGGTGAGCCCTCTCTTCAGCGCAGTCTGCTCTAGAGTTTGTCATCTCTACCAAAGCATGAATTCAACAACTAGCTTCCACTGCTAATTTTAAATATTCAAATACTCTCGAATTTTGGTGTATATTCCCTGGCTTAAATTTGCTTAAAATTTGTCAGTTTTCTTAGTAGAAATTGTCCTGATGTTTCTGAACTATTAAATGTACTATCTCATTGCAAACATTGATAATCTCTTTTCTGACAAAGTCTATTTCTGGTGGCTGTTTTCCCTGTCTCTCTGTCTTTGTCTCTGTCTCTCCTTCCTTCCTTCCTTCCTTCCTTCCTTCCTTCCTTCCTTCCTTCCTTCCTTCCTTCCTTCCTTCCTTCCTTTTTTCTTTAAATCAGAGTAAGCCTCATTCACAGATTTCAAAGTCCTGATTTGAAGCCCACTTGGAGTAAATGCCTTTTGCTCATTGCCTCTCTGAGGTCATGCCAGGCTGCTGGGCCTGAGCCTCACAGAGTGGAATTTCCTGTGCACCTGCCCTGCTGCAGGGATAGTAGACACAGCACAGGTTCAGTTTTAAGTCCGAAACCTGCCACTCTTTCTGCTCCTTTAATTCCCTAGGGAAAAACCCAAGTAGGAAGCAGCAATCAACATCTTACTTCCCTGTCTCTCTGCAGAGGAAGGGAATCAGTGTCATTCCTGCTTTACTCTTCGTCTCTTGTTGATTTATTTATTTGTGTACATACGCCTGCCTGGCTTATAAGGGAGGGCCTGACCTCAGAGCCACCAACGCCAAGCAAGCACTCCATCACTGAACTATACCAGAGACCTTAAAAAGCATATACTGTAATCTCACAACTGAGCAGGCAAAGGCAGATGCATCAGGAGTTCAAAGCCAGGGCCTGCAGAGGTGGCTCAGTGATTAAGAGCACTGGTGCTCTTCCAGAGCACCCAGTTTTGGTTCTCAGCACCCACACAGTGACTAAAAACCATCTGTGACGCCAGTCCTTTGGGGGTCGGATGCCCTCTTCTTGTCCCCAAGGGCACCAGAAATGGACATGGTACATAGGCCTGCATGATACCCTAACACCTATAGACATAAAATAAATAAAATAAAATGAAGAGTTTAAAACTAGCCTGGATTATACAGCAATGCCATTAAAAAGAAAAACCATAAAAACAGACAAATGAATAAGTAGCTGGTCTGGCTTTGTCTTAAAAGGATGAAACCTTAATTAATATTTCCTTGCAAGAGCCTTGTAGAGCTGCAGACCCTGCAGACCTGCAGACCCTGCAGACTCACAGAACCTGCAGACCCGCAGACCCTGCAGATCCACAGACCCTGCATATCTGCAGAATCACAGACCCTGCAGACTCACAGACCCTGCAGACCCACAGACCCGCAGACCCACAGACCCACAGACCTACAGATCCTTCAGACCCTGCAGACCCGCAGACTCACAGACCCACAGACACGCAGACCCACAGACCCTTCAGATCCGCAGACCCTGCAGACCCGCAGACCCTGCAGACCCACAGACCCTGCAGATCCACAGACCAGCAGACCCACAGACCCACAGACCTACAGATCCTTCAGACCCTGCAGACCCGCAGACCCACAGACCCTTCAGACCCTTCAGACCCGCAGACTCTGCAGACCCGCAGACCCACAGACCTACAGATCCTTCAGACCCTGCAGACCCGCGGACTCACAGAACCACAGACACGCAGACCCACAGACCCTTCAGATCCACAGAAGAAGAAGAAGAAGAAGGAGGAGGAGGAGGAAGAGGAGGAGGAGGAGGAGGAGGAGGAGGAGGAGGAGGAGGAGGAGGAGGAGGAGGAGGAGGAGGAGGAGGAGGAGAAGAAGAAGGAGGAGGAGAAGAAGAAGGAGAAGAATGAAGGATACATCGACACGGGCTCCCGTGTTCCTCCTTCCTCTCCCCCATGTTTGGATCATTTCTCTCAGCTGTCTTACAGCCCACAGCTCCCTCTCTACTCCCCCATTCTCAGGCATAGAAGGGGCAGTCGGAAATGCTGTTAGAATCTCGACAATACGATGCTATACAACAAATGCTAAAATTAACACAGCCCAATTCTATCCAGCAATCTTAGGAAAAAAACTCTAGAATGTTCTTTCTACAATCAGTCGCTACACAGTGGCTTCATCATTCAGCTGAGTTACAAGGCATTTAAAGACCACGAGTGTTAGTTTACTTCCCTGTAAATTAAAATTAATAAAGCTTACATCTTATAGTTACATGTAAACGAGAATTACACAAACACGCTTAGCACATGCCTAGCGTGAGCAAGCCAGAGCTCGACAGTCACTGCCTTTGTTGCTCTTTACTTGACAGGATATTATGGGGAGGTAATGGAAGGATCCTAACAGGCACACAAGGATGCTTACACAAAGGGAGCTCCAGGGGTGGACTTTGGGATCATTACCATTTCTTTAGATTAAAACAACGCAAAGTTCCAAGATCTTTGTAAAAGCTGAATAAGTAATAGGATAAGGACACCACAGTTAGTGACAACTGTGGACAGACAGAAAGGAAAGGGTTTATGGCTCCCTGGGTAAAGGGCTCGCTATGCAAGCATGAGGACTGGAGGCTTGATTGGCAGCGCCCACAGGCATAGCGGCTCACATATGATTCTAGATGTGTGAAGGTGAAACAGGGGTTCCCTGGAACTAGCTAGCTACCCAGTGTGGCTGGAATACTGAGTTCTAGGTTCAGATGAGCGACCCTGCCTCCCTCAATATACAAGAAGAAAAGCAACAGAGAAAGACAGTGCCAGCCTCCAAATTTCAAATACACATGAACTCACATACATACACACTACCTCCACACTTGCATTTCCACACACATGTGAAGATACATACACACACTTATGCAAACTATCCACATAAAACCAGGCCAAACAAGCTAGGGGAAACAACAACAACAAAAAATCAAACAAAACAGTTGTTAATGTCTACAGCAATATATATTATCATTCTAAAAACAAATATAATAATTACAATTTATATATGGTGAGTTACACCTTTACTGGGCAGGACTTTGCTGGCAAGCAAGTAGATATTGCATATGAGGGTAAGTCATGAGCTAACAGCTTTGTACAAATTTAGACATCTTACTAATTTAGCCTAGTCATTATCAACATAATAGTGAATTAATATGAAAAGAAGTCATTCACCACAGAGGGGAAAGTGGCTGAAATGCAACAAAATCTACCGTTGAAGACATAACCCAATGAAAAATGGAGGGTTTCGTGTTTTATGGTGTAATGTGTGGCAGGGATACCACTGTGCACAGTGCCTGGCCCAGGGTAGGCCTTAACTACCAAGAGGGACTGACATTATCTGCATTCAAGGAGTTAGAAACACACTTTGGAAAAGGAAACACACAAACATTAAAGGCCTACATGGATTTTGCCTAAATAACATAGCAATCCAATTCAGGACCAAGCATGTTTGTTGACAGTTAATGGAAGCTAAAACAATTCCAGTAGGGATAGTTTAATATGCCCTGGAGGAGTGAGGAAAAAAATTTTAAACCAAAATTCCAAACCAAACCAAACAAACAAAAAAGCCCTGGAGGTGATCCATGATCTAAAATGGAATTATTCTCCAGAGTCTAAACCTATTACGAAGTGCCTGTCACCTGCAAGGCGTGCTGCTCACTGTCTTGTGTGGCACTTGATAGACTGAGGAGAACCAATTAGAAAAGAAACAGGGTCAAAGATTGTTTGTAGCCAACAGGCTAGACAGAAGACATGGAAGGAAGATGAGACTTCATCTAGTTATTAATAATCTGGATACATAACATTGTTTTAAGCCACTAAGTTGATACTTTTTAAAGTATCAGGGAAGAAATAATTGTTTGCGCATATTTATTTTTTGCCAATAAAATCCAAATTCCAAAAAGATAAAAACTTAAGCCACCACTAATTTCAAAACCAAAGGGGGAGGGGGAATCAAACCAAATTTTCATCTTTTATTGGATTTTTTAAGTATTAGATAAAGTAGTTCTAAGATACTTTAATTCCAAAGACATAATCGATAGTCAAAACTCAGAAAATATTTGAGTCTTTAGAAAAATCTGAGAAATATTCACACACACACACACACACACACACACAAATTTTGCTATGTAATCTCTGTCATCAAAGAAAGTTGAAGAACTGAAAAGGTTTATTTGCCCTTCAAAAAGCTGGTATCACTGGATAACTATCATCAGTATCAAAAAGATAACACAAAACCTTATTTCTTATTAGATCCTCGTTCTTTTGTACTCTTATCATAATTCTTACATGCTTTATTTGAACTATTTCTACAATGGTAATCTATACCCTAATGGGGTTATTCACTCTTTAAGGGTGGACAGGTGGCTTTAATCTGTTCATTTCATATTTATTGCAATATATAGCTGATTATTTAGACATGATGAATTAATATGTACAACTCATCTGCTTACTGTAAGATTAAAAGCCCTTGCTCATGCACACTCTCCTTGGTTTGGGGTTATTTATTCATTTTTAGTTTTCAGTAGGGCTCGTGTTTGAACCCAGTGCTTTGCCCATGCTAGGCTTATAGATTCCCACCGATCCAAATCTCTGGTCCTTCCTGGTCTCTGGGTGAAGGCTCCCCTGAGGCCTGATCATTTCCCTTTGTTTCTACTCCTGGCCTATCCTTCCAGCTCTTCTTCTGGCAGCTTCACGTCCACCCACAGGACTTGCTCTCTTTTAATCTGGTATTTGCAGTTGTTGACGTCATTGGGCAGATTACCTGTCCATTGTTACTTTTACCTCCCAGGAGATAGCTCTCACTCTATTGTCCACACCCACACCCGGGTGTCTTCTCCCTCCTCCTCCCTCTCTCCCCCTCCTCCACACACACCATAAATGCAGAGTTCTGAGTTTTCTTGTCCGCCCCTTCTACTCAAACAGCTTCCCCACTTAGCCATGTCAGACTACCCTTCCCATTTCTTTCAAATTGCTTCTAAAAGCCATCTGAGTCAAAAGACGGCAAACAATCACACCCACACAGTGCTGGGGATGTTGGCTTCCTTATTCCTGTTGTTTATGCTGTTTTCAAGATAGAGTGGTGTTTCCGTCCCCTCCTCTATGCTAAAATGTTCTGTGCTGTTTCCGGGTATTAGACGCATGAGGGAAGGCTGACTTTAGCAACACACCCCCATTGAACTGAAATTGTCTAGATTATTGAAGTTCTTCCTCATTCATCTTACTAAAAACACCTTTCAAAAATGTCCAAATATCTTTTACATTTTCTTTTTCTCCCCTTTTCTGTGTGCGTGTGTGCGTGTGTGCGAGTGTGCATGCGTGCCTGTGTTTGCAAGTGTGGGTAGGAGTATGCATGTGTTGGGGTGTGGATGTCATGAATTATCTTTTCAGACTGCCACCCTAGTCACAGAGGCTCATACCCAGAGTTCGGCAATATGGACACTCTCTCTGGCCAATCTGCTCTGGGAAATTCTGTGTCTGAAATTACAAGCAGGCTACCATACAAACTTGGCATTTCTGTAGGTTCAGGGGATCCAAAACTCTGGTACTCACTCTCGAACAGTAGGTGATTAACCAATGCTAAGTCACTCCTTCATATCTGATAATATGATAGCATGTTATTCATATTTCACAGATATTATTCTTTGCAGAGAAGCATGGAGTCTCAGAGTGGAAAAGGAAGTGAGCTCATCCTGCTTCAAACTTCCCATCATAGACCAGACGTGGTTCACAGATGAAGTGACCTTGTCTGTGACCGGTCTAGAATAGGGTGGCATGAACAGATTCACACCTGTTGACACAGTAGCTGGTTTCCAGAATAAATACAACCCACTGTCAAGTTGGGTGTCCACATTTCTCATGCCCCCGTGGGTTCAGAGGGCAGAACCATCTCTGTAAAGTCTCCATGTCACTTCTTGTGACTGACTGCTGCTGTCTTTGAAGGTACTCATTTCTCAGTACATAGTTCAGCATAAAATTTACTCTATAGGCTGAGGATGGTTTATCCAAACTTCCGGGGATAAGAAGCATTTCAAAAGCTGTTTTTGTTTGTTTTTGATTTTTGAAATACCTAAATCCAGAGAAATGTTGAGGCTACAATTTATGCCTAAACACCCTAAATATAAAATTAGTATAAGCTTTGCAAACATAGATTTCCTGAGACCCAATGGGCAGCGCCCATTTCTCTCTTTAGAACACTGCCCGACAGAGCATGAGTCGTATGGCAGGGATCTGATGTCCCAAAACGTCATGAAGGGGGACTAGATGGCCATCCCCAAGCACACTTTGATCCTGTATCATAAAAGCTGATAGACTCTTGCCACCACCCGCAGATTATTCCAGAAATGTAAATTCGAGACCTGAAAAACTTCTGTGCAATTAATTCTTCCTGACAATGTATCACATAAAACTAGAAATAGTCATATGAAAATGACCCAGAACATGAAAGCGGGAAAATTACAGGGTCCTTTCTTAATTGACCTATCTCGAAAAGAAAAAAAAAAGAAAAAAGAAAAAAAAAGAGAAAGGTCTTCACGGAACAGAGTATGAGTCGGGGAAATAAAAAACAGTGATGACAACATCAAATAGGAAAAATTACAAAACACTCTCTATGGCCCCTTTCTTCTAAAACGTTTTGCTATTATACGTTCACACAACAACTTGGTCATTATTTTTGAAAAACAGTTTGGAATTCTATCGTTGGATACCTTTTTAAGAAAGATAGACTGCATTTATTTATTTAGTTTATTGGGTGTGTATACTCTGTGTCTGTATTTGGCTAGGCGCACGCCATAGAGTATGTGTCGAAGACACAGGAAAACTTAATGGAGTCCTTTTTCTCCCTCCACTATGTGAGGTCCTGTTGACTGAACTCACCTCCTTAGGCTTGGAAGCTTACATCCTCACCTGCTGAGCCGTCCTCCCTGGACGCCGATGGATATTTTGGTGATATGAAAATACACCAGTTCTCTGAAGGCTACAGTCTAAAACAATCTGTCCACTTGGGCTTGAGAGATGACTCAGAGATTAAGAAGGTGTCTCAGTCACGGTTTCTATTCCTGCACAAACACCATGACCAAGACGCAAGTTGGGGGGGGAAAGGGTTATTGAGCTTACACTTCCATGCTGCTGTTCATCATTAAGGAAGTCAGGACTGGAACTAAAGCAGGTCAAGGAGCAGGAGCTGATGCAGAGGCCATGGAAGAATGCTGCTTACTGGCTTGCTTCCTCTCCTGGCTTGCTCAGCCTGCTTTCTTATAGACCCCAAGACTACCAGCCCACAGATGGTACCACAAGGGTCCCCTTGATCACTAATGGAGAAAATGCCTTATACCTGGATCTCATGGAGGCATTTTCTCAACTGAAGCTCCTTTTTCTGTGATAACTCCAGCTTGTGTCAAGTTGACACACAAAACTAGCCAGTACAGACGGTTTGCTGCTCTTATGAGGTTCAGAGTTCAGTTCCTAGCAGTCATGTCAGGAGGCTCCCAAAAGCCGCTAAAGTACGCAGCGCTCTCTCCTGCATCCATGGGTACCTACACTCACATGTACACACCAACACAGAGACACACTTGATTAAAAATAAATTTAAAAAACAAATTCATCTTCTACAAAACTCATTTTGTTTCCAGTATGAATAGCTACTGATATTGAGGTTCGATACTTCCTGACAAATTTTCTCATCTCCCACTGAGACATTTATCCTTCCATCTTTTCTTCCCACCCTCAGCGTCTCCTTCCTCTCATCCTTCTTTTGCTTGTCTTTAGAGAACAAATAACCTTTACTAAATAAACGGTCACTACCTATAACTCAACTCTTTCAGGAAACATGTTTTTATTAGAGTTCCTTTTTGCTTCCTTACGGCTCATGCCAAGCTCATAAATATAAGAATCCCATGGTCATTCGGAGGTAAGATGAGTTATGCTTACAACAGATTCTGTAAGTTAAGTTTATCAATAACACTTGAATTTTTAGATCATGGTATATCTTTGCTTTAAAGCAACTCTCTCCTAATCATGTATTAGTAATCTAAATGTTTAAAATAAGCCAAGGTTATGTATCAAAAGTATAAATCCTATTAAAATCAAATATAAAAATGTCACCACTTTCCCCTCGGTCCCTCCAATGCAAAATCTATACATGATTAGCAGAAAGCAACGCCAATGGATTCAATCACACAGCCAAGCTCTTTAATTGCCTTCCAAGTGACTCATTTGATTTCTGGACTTAGAATGAAAAAAAAAAAATCTAATTTCGGTGTTTGTTTACTCTGCTTATCGCAGACAATTTCTACTTGACTTAAATGTTGTTCCCCGCCTTTGAGAATGTGTTTTACCCCAGTCACATCACTGGACATTTCTCCTTTCCTGTGCATGGTCACTCTGTCCGTCTGCACGCTCAATGGTTTACTGCTGTTAGATCTTTTGTATTTACTGAAACTACCTGCAACCTCAAAGCAAATAAAATAAGGTTTCAATCTTTGTGGTTTCCGTTTTTTTCCTTGTTCTTTGGTTTTCAGCACTCCTAGGTTTGATTTTAACAATTATGTTTTTCTACTTCGTCATCTGTAGGAGAATAACTTATTTAGATACAATTTGATGAAATAAGCCATTATTCTAGACTTATTGTCACACTAAATTAATTGAAAAAACATTACATGATTAAGTTACATGCATGCATGAATAAACAGGAGTGCGTGTATAATACTCATACGTTGGTATCACAATACATAACAATGTACCATGTAGTGTGTGTGTGTGTGTGTGTGTGTGTGTGTGTGTGTGTGTGTGCGCGCATGCGCGTACTCCTTTCTGTTTACTAAGAACCCTTGTGTTTAAATGTGTCAGCTGTGCTCCACGATAACCTTAGAAAACATGCGCACACACACAGTGTGGGCATAAAGCCCATCGTATCAGTAAGGAAACCAAGGCTTTGAAAGCCTCATAGACATTTTTATCAACTGGTTATTTGAATTATTTTTCTAATAAAAATGTTCTCTTATTATACTGCAGCCTTAAACTCCCCTCAGTGACCTGTTTCTTCAGCAAAACCCACACGGATGCAGTGAAGGCTTGCTTAGGTGATGCCATGTTTAATTCCATAAAATAAATTGTTTGCCATGATATGGGGGATTTTACAAGACTTCGTCTGCCTATCTCTTTATGACATGAATTGCATAGAACATTACATACTTATACGACATCTTATATTCTATTATGTGTGGGTCTAAGCTATTGTATCAATATTTAGTTCTCAGGAAAATGTTTCCATCTTTTTCAAGGTGCTTTAATCACCAAGTTTCGCTTGGAAGCATTTTAAGAACTCAAGAACACAAGTCAGTGCTCTGAGAGCCATGGAGGACATTTAGCCAACCCCTGCCTCAGTGATCTGTCCCTGTCCACTTTGCCTGTGGAGTCTTCCTGACCCACATTGCTCTACCATGTTTGCCCTTAATACAAGCGCTCGCCCGCTGCCTCAGGACTTGGGACGTGGCAGTTGCCGCAAATCTGTTTGAAGTCTAACACAGACATATGAAAGTGAATCCCTCCCAGGCCCCTTGATCTGTCCATCGTGCTGTCTTAGCACACAACTCCCACGGCGGCTATTCCTCGCCAACGAAATCTGCAGACTCAGCATAAGGCACCTCCTCTAGGATATCATTTGTCTGTGTCTACTGCTATATATTAATTACCCTACGAGCGATTCAGGTGCTACGTTGAGAATAAAAATGTATAGCTAATCTATATAAATAACTATAGCATACAATTATAATCACAGAATTATACTGGTCCAAGAACTTTATTTGCATAAAGCTTCTTCCCTTTACAACTTTACACCTCAATGTCGTGTATATAGCAAGAATTCAGTTATTATCTTACAAGACACTGAGTCAAAATAAATGAATACTATAGCCAAATGTCCCCCCTAACAAGGTAATTGCACCATTCAGGTAGCGCCATCTAACTGGGATACAGCTCCCTGTAAGGCCCCTCCCACTCTTGATCAGTTTACTTGCAACAACGAATGGAGAGCATCTAGGTTCCCTGGAATGGCGGGTATGAGGTCTCCACTAGAATTTGAACTGTTGCTGCTGTGCACAGCGCTGATTTTACATTTATCTTCTCGTGTAGTGAAGGGCACTCTATGCATTTGCAGTTTTGCCTTTATTGTTAAGTACTAAAAGCTTATAATGAACATGTTGAATATAGGTAATATGTAAAAAGCTTACATTAAACCTCTGGCCCCGCCTGGGCTTCCTCAGGGGCTTTCCCGTACAATCCTCTTGTCCTCTGAATTGACATTTCCTGTAAGTCCAGTAGGCTTCTATGTTCAAATCTGTGCACAGCGCATATTTACTTCCTGCTTGTGATAAAGGTGGTCTTGCTGTTTTCTCATCCCCTTCTTGATGGTTTGTGGCCCCTACCAGCTCTTGGCTCTTTCTTAAGCATGTTTTAAAGCTGATATTTGTTTCAGTTATATTTACGACAACATGCTACCATCACGCATCTCTGAGTTTGTTTCAGTTATTTCTTTAATCGAGATGGACATACCAATCCTTTAATTTGTGGTTCACATTACATGATCTTATTTAAAAAAAATTATTCCCTAACCTAAGTTCATAAAAATATTTTCTCTAGTTTTTCAAGAGATTTATGCCTTTATTTTTCTAATCTGTGTGTACATAGACTACCTGGAACTAATTTTTTATATATGAGCAAGAATTTCTTTTTTCCAATAGTTAATGTATTTAATACTTCATCTACTTCCTCACTGATGGACAAAGATAGCTGCATGCTATCCTGAGGTTTCAGATATGTACCTCTTTGGAGCATCTCATTTGGGGTCTACTAACTACTAAAGACCAGTTATAAATTGACTAAGTAGGAGAATGAGTCCTCGCCTCACTATGGTTTGTCCCAAGAGTATCTTCGCTATTCTGAGTGGACTGTCTTACTATATAGCCCAGGCTGTCCCCAAACTCTCAGTCTTCCTCCTATAGCCTCCATGCTGAGCTTATGGCTGTGTACCACAGCGCCCAGAGTGTTCACACCACTTGCTCTTTCATTTTTTTCACAGGTATTTTGGAATTGCTTGTCAAATTCCAAAAATTAAAAACATGAATGCAAAACAAATAGACAAACAAATACACAATTCTGACATCCCCAATGCAAGAATCACTGCATCTGTATCGGGCAAGCGAATGTCTCGTGATGCTGAGGGTTCCAATCCATGAAAAAATGCACTTCGTCATTTATTTAGGCCTTTAAAAATGTTTAATCTCTTTCTATATAAATGTTTTATGTGTAAGTTTGTCTCTGAATATACACGTTTTGTGCCTATTATAAACAAAATTATTTACAATTCATAGTTTGGTGGTCTTTTGTGACTTGCTGAGCAAACAGCACATAGCTTGAGTAACTTTTTTGTATCATCAGCTGAGGCTATACTGAGGCTGAGGATGCAGCCTGACAGTACATGGCCTGCCCAAACACTTTTTTGTATTTTCATATACAACCCCCCCCCCCCAAATACCCTGTATGTGACAGTTAACTGTTTTCCATTTTTGAGATATACTTCTATATTTGTTTGTCTTCCTTAATTATGTTACCTACAAACCAGATTGGTTTTGTGAACTACTAATTTCATGAAAACTTTTCTATTACTTTATACTAGTGGCTAATGACACTGTAAATAGTCTTCATTATGTCAAGGAAAGTCTTGTTTCTTTACTAGTTTAGTATGTTTAAGCATGAACGATGCTGCTTATTTTTGTCTAGAATCCTAGAGATAAACATGTAATCTTTTTTCTTTAATTTGCTAATGAGGTAAATTAGTCAAATTTACATGAGCTCAAACCCATCTTGTGTTCTTGTGATGAACCAAGTTTATAGTAACAAAACCTTAATTTTGGCACCCAGGGATTTCATTTTATTGATATTTAAGAGAATTCACTCTAAAAGCCACCTGGGTCTGGCATTTTCTTTGTGGGATGATTTTCAAGAATTTATTAAACTTTTTAATGTTGGGGGTTTTCCCCTCTAATCCCTTTGTCTTCCTCTCTCTGCCTCTCCCTGGCCTAGTTTGATAACTTACATTATTCTAATGCCTTTTCCAGACAATAGAAACTTTCAACTAGCAGCATAAATGTATGCATACAATGGGTCATTCTTATTCCTTATATTTGGGGTTGGGGGTAATGGTTGAAATGAGAAGTGACAGGTCCATGCAAACCATCAGTGCTTATAAATAGATTCACAGTTGTGTGTCCCCATCAGTCACCATAAAGAACAAGGCCGGGGCTCTCCCATCACCTAGGGGGATTCTTCCAATTCCTCTCAAGGTGCTGCCAGCCTAGATGCAACTACTCTCTGACCTCAATCATCACAGATTACTTTTGCCCATTATTAAATTCTGCATGACTAGAGTGAGTCACTGTATATACCTGGTTCTGTCTTTCATCACTAAGTGTCTGAGTTATCTGGGCTACTGTATATCACTGAGTGCTACCCCATCACAAATGGGACGGGCTCATCACTGGGGAAGTAGCCTTATTCACTCCATGCAAGTGCGTGCTTTGCTTTATGATAGTTGGAAGTGTATATGCATAAAATCAGTATGGACAGTCTTCAGAAGTCATTTAAACTCATTTCTTAGGAATCTTGGAATCCATTGACAGGCGTAAAGTAGGCTGCTGTTTGGCTTTAGTTATGTACCACGGGGTAGTGTCCCAGGCTGTGGGTGACACTTCACTCCCTTCACTACAGTTAGCTGGGTTTGGCTAGTCTCCCTCTGTGTTTTAGATCTTTACTATTGAAGCTATGACTCCTCTTTTGCTTACCAAGATTACTTCTGATCTTTGTTTTTCTAATTTATCTCACCTGAGGCCTGGGCATTTCTTCAGTGTCCTGCCCTCCTTTGGACTGTTTCTGCCTGCTTCCTTATTAACCCCTGCTCTTGGCTTTGACTGTTTCTGCTCAGTGAATATAACTTATGTGGTCTTCAATGTTGAAACTTTTTTTTTAAGATGGAAGACAGTGAATGCAACAGCTGAACTCTTGTGTAGAAATAAGATGCAGAGAAAAGACATAATAAAACAAGAACCAACTGGCCAGCGAGGACCAGCGGGCCAGCGGGCCAGAGTGCAGGGAAATGGAGCTCACACAGAAAGCAGAAGAAAGACTGGAGACAGGGATGGCTAGGAAAAAGACACAATCCTCTCTGAGAGAAGAGAGTGCAGCAGCCTCAGTTGGGTCTGAGTCAGCCAGACCATGAACTGCCCATGCGCAATGAAGCACTAGTTTGATTCAGCGTGAAAGGGGAGATGATAATTTTTCTCATTTTTACGGAATGTTAGTTGGGAAAACAAGAATGATTAAGAGCAAGAGTTCAAAACGTTCAGATTCTTTTTATTTCTAAATCTTATTGTTTTAATGTGCATGTGTTTGTATGTGCACCACGTAGGTGTATGTGTCTGTGGAAGCCGGGTCCCCTGGTTATAAGTGATTTGTGAGCTGCCTGGTGCACATGCTAGAAATTGACCCTAAGTTTTCTGTGAAAACAGCGAGAGTTCTTCCCACTGTGTTGTCTCTCCAGCTCCAGAATCAAATGGATTTATAGGGGACAAACAATTTAAAGGTCAAAACAAAGAAACAGCTCACAGAAGCCACGATCCAGTCTTCTCATTAAGTGCCTGACAGAGTCAGCGAGATTGCTCAGTGGTTAGGGGTGCTTTCTGCCAAGCCAGACAATCTGAGTTCAGTCCTCAGAACCCAGACGGTGGAAGGTAAGAGCCAACTCCTGAAAGTTGTGCAGAAGACTTGCCACGTGAATACACACATGTATATGCATTCTGCACAAACACAAATAATAAATAAACAAATAAATAAACAAATGTGATAAAAAATAAGAGTTTGGAAGAGTTCTCATACATAAAATGTTAAATTTCTAGAAATTCAAAGTTGATATAACAAAAGACTATATCCATGCCACATGGTAGGTAACATGATCCAGAAGGCAACATTTTATTTTTCAACAAACTTCTTGAACACTTAATAATTTCCATCTTGATTTGATTGCAGCAAAAATATAAAAGTCTCCTCCTAGATAGAGCCCCAAGGCTACATACAGAGATTCTAAGCTTTTTTAGCCTTCAACCAAAGGCCAACTGTTGCACACACATGAGTGTACACAAAAACATTCCTAACTTTGAACTTCTCAAAGCACATTGCAAACACAGTGAAAACGTGAGCAAAACATTCAGAAGTGGAGGGAGGCACAGACAACCTGAGCATGGCTGTGGGGCTACATCAATAGGAGCCGATCTGGAGACCGAGAACAAAGACTAGAGAGTGATCCTGTCAAGAGCGTCTAGGCCCCGCGCCCAGATACTTATGCCAAGGCCATTAGCTCTTTTTGTAGATACCAAACAATTATTACACACGACAGTTAATCTAGAAGGCAGATTGCACTTGGCAAAGCAGTTAATGTATTCCAAGAAAGTCTTGAATCTTATGAATTTATTTTCTCATATAAATTTCTTGCTTAAGTTTTAAATGTGGCTTATTTGGAGGGAGTGGAACCATTTATCTTTTGCTCCTTGTACATCAGCTCTATAAAACTTAGCATCAATGACCTGAAATCAGAAAGAACTTCCTTTTTCTCAACCTTCTATTTTTCAGCCTAATATGGAAATATAAAAACAATATAAATCTAGAAACTGACTACCTTCTAACTTTTTCTTATGTACAGTGGATTTTCAATACAAGAAGTCTGTTGACAGAGTTTTAGTTCTCTGACACTTGAAGCAGGCCTTTATATTTAAGATGAGTTTTAAACAGAAACTTCAAAATTTTTTAGCTTATTTTAGCATTCTGATATCACACCTGACTCTAAAGCATTAAAGCACATTTTAGGAAAACAATCAGTATATCTATGAATTAACTTATGCATTTGATGTATGCTCAAATATGTCTGCCAATGGTTCTCAACTTTCCTAATGCTGTGACCCTTTAATAGAGTTACTCAAGTTGTGGTGACCCCAACCATAAAATTAGTTTGTTGCTACTTCATAAGTGTAATTTTGCTAC
>CM052715.1:3826508-3934564 GCA_028551405.1 Uromys caudimaculatus
ATATATATATATATATATATATATATATATATATATATATATATATATATATATATATACACACACACGCACACACACACATGCGTGTGTGTGTGTATGTGTGTGTATTTACTTTGGAGTACTTACGTTCATTCGACTATGTTTACCAAGCTCCTAGAGAGCCACACAAGCTGGTAAAATGCTGGGATTTGTTTGAGGAAGTGAGAAGCCACTGAAAATGTTAATTGACATTATTTAATTTACATGTGTACACTTCCTACTGAGACTCGAAGGCACTGGAAGGCAGAAGATGAAGAGCATGAATTCATGAAGAGGCAACTGAAGTAAGACAACGACTTATGGAGATGGGCAACAGTACTTGACAGACACCTTGTCAGTTCTAGTCAGAGGTGGTATCCCTGGGGTTTCCTAATGGGCTAGGAGTACTCGGAAGGACTTGCCAGTGTTTCCCTGAGTAACTAGGCACAGAGCATCTCCCTTCACTGCAGTCGGGAATGTTTGGGAGAGGAATGGGTTTTAGGAGAGAGAGTCCATACATATATCTGAGAGAGATGCATATCCGTAAGTCCAACATGGTGAAGAGCACATAGCTCAGACATAGCTCAGAGTGAGGTGCTCTGGGCATGGGGGTGGAGAATAAAGATAATCACTGGCATTTATGTTGTAACTGAATGCATCCTATTTCACTTGCTCTCATAGGTAAGCAGGGAAAGGCCTGGTTAGCATTTGGATGAGAGACAGTCAGCTGCCCATGCAGAATAGACAGGGTGAAAACAGGAGTGCAGAAACCCCAGACACCTCTTGACTGACACCAGGAACAGAAAAAGCCTCTCAAGACAGCAAGAGGAAACAAGCCTGGACAGGGATGTTACAGAGAGGGACATCTAGGAGATGCAGCTCCTTTGAAGCAGACGCTACAGAAAACAGGGCAGCAGAAAACCCTTCTCTCCATCCCGAAGACCAAACATTGGCAGTCAAGCAGAAGCCTTGGCAGCTGCTTCAGAAAGCCTTAAAATGGAGTTTTCACAGGGTAGGGGCTGGAACTTCAAAGGTGAAACAATCATTTGAGTTCAAATGGCTGAGACTATGAATGGTGACCCTTCATTCAGCATGTGTCCTCTGCCATCACTGTGCCAGAAGCTTCCTCAATGCTTGAGGAGAGTATACGAATGTCTAGGCAGATACAAGTTCCATAGCATCCATGAGGTAGGGCACTGGATCACAAGAGGTCTGGCACTGCTTTAGGTATTAGGACTGTGAGCTGTGTCCCTAGTTTGTACCCTAAAGAACTTGACGCCGTGAAGCATGTTCTATTTGATACGTAATATGCATCATGTGCGGAGGTCATACAAAGAGTAGGAAATGTCAGTAGTGGGAGCTGAGGCTCATGAGGAGGCCTTCTGGAATGGCTGACTACCCAAGTGCGTCAGGTGGACAGGTCCAGTGCAATGGAAAGAAGGAAGACAGTATTTCATAAGGAGGGCAGGACAGCCATAGCAACAGAGGCAACTTGAGTGGGGACTGAAGCATTTCCAACTTATAGTGTGGTGGGATCAGGGTCAAGGAAAGTGGGAGGAACTGAAGTCTGAAGGGTCTTATATGTTACAAGAAAAAGAACTAATAATGCAGTGTCCTTTCTGGATGGAGATGCAGAACCTTTCAAAAGCTCAGATGGGAAGCAATGTGGGATGGAGATCTGTTTTAAATGTGTAGTGTTCATAGCTATGGACAGTGGGTTTGAAATAGAATAAAGTCAGAGGGGGGTGATTTCACGACAGATTCAGTAGGTCAATAAAGGATAAATGGAAATTAAATTATGGTGAGTGGGGTTAGGAAAGCACTGATATAAAAAATACATAGAAACTGAGTTGGAGATGGCCAAAATGGAGACAACTTGATGTGGAGATAGAGGAAGAACTTGAGAAGACAAGGAGATGTTGCAGTGACAAGAATTCATAGGAAAGACAACGGGTTCAAGTTTGAATCTGCTGAGTTTGACATCCATGGGTGTCCAGCAGACAACGGAGACTGAGTCCAGGACGCAATGGAAGGATTTGAATTGAAGATCCCTCTGTTCTGAAAGGTAGACACCATTAGGGAAGTGAGGAGGTGGTGCAATGGGTCACGTGCTTTCTGTGCAAGCAGGAGACCTGAATCTGGATCCCCAGAACCCACATAAAAAGTGTGCATGGTGGTGCACACCAGTAACATAGCCTGGGGGTGAATTGGGGGTAGCTGGGTCTCCAGATTTGCTGGTCTGTCAGCCTAGCTAATTGGTGAGCACCAGGCTCAGGCAGTGATACCATCTCAAAAGATAAGAGAGGAGAATTCACCTGGTGTTTGCCTCTTTTCTCCACACATAAACAGGGCAGTGTGCACACCTACATGCACATGCCAACACAAACACATATAACACACGCACATACACACGAAAACAAACAAACATATTAATTGATACTATCTTCACTGAGATATAAGTCTCTTACAAAAGAATGCGCTAATTTTACACCAGTGAGCATTGACAGGAATAAGCAGACAGTAACTAAATCACATCCCTTTAGCACGTTCCTGTCAGCTCCCAGAGGCCCACCCTGCCCTCTGGAGGCAGAATTTGGAGAGTCATCAGTATAATGCGGTAGTTGTAGAAGGGGTAGAGGCTGAGGCCACAGGAAGGGAAGCATGCGGAGGCAGAAGAGCAATGCAAACAAGGGCTTATGGTAGTTTGAAAGGAGCAGGCTATGGGAAACTCACGGAGGTGTGAGGAGCCAGGAAGAGACACAGGGGCTTCTGAAAAAGGCAAGAGCTGCCTGTGAAAAGTACTTAGTAGCAATAATAACTATGGCACCAGAGGGGGGCACAGAGAAGTCAGTGGACCTGTGACAGATGCTCAGGACCCTTTTCAATGAGGAAAAATGACTGAGGGCAGAAGGGAGCTCGGAAATACTACAGAACCCGGTGTCAAGTGCCTGGGCTTGGAAGGCAACCAGAGCAAAGTACCTGGAACTGCATAGAGGAGACTCTTAGCTGATATGACGGCGCATGGCTGTAAATCCTGTGCTCAGAATGGAGGAAGGAGGACTAGCGGTTTCAGGGTAGTCTGCTACATAGTAAGTTCAAGGCCAGTGAGAGACCCCCATCTCAACGAGAAGCAAACACAATCATCCTGAGCCCTAGTCTGGAGTTGGAGTACAGATCTGAACTTTCTTGCCTGCCCCTTACTAGCTATGAGCCTGGTTGCCTGTCTCCAAAATACAGCGGCTGAATCTGATGGCCTCCCTGTCCCTTCTAATGATAGTGATGCCCCTTGCAAGAATAATTTCAATGTACTGGTAGGGATAGTATGACTTGAAGTGATCTGTGGAGAAACCTACAAACCATCCTGAAAAACAAAACAAAACAAAAACAGAGGCAGAAGGACCCCACAGACATGGTCTTCCGACATCTATCAAAGGCTTTAAGGTCATGTGACACCCTTCTGAGGTATTGATAAGAATTCCAGGCCACCATCAGTGAACCCAGAAAGCTTACATTTATTCGCATTGCAAATGTCAGGAAATCTGCAAGGCACCCGTGTGTCCTTAAAGCCGGATGGGTCAGTACGTTTCCTCTCTGACAGGCTCTCCCACACCGGAACATGGTAGGTAATATGCAAATGCACATCACAGTCAACCCTTGAGGAGCATCAAGGGTGAGGCTCTCCTCAAACACTGAATCCCAAAGTCTAGTGGAAATTTTCAATTAATAGTCATGGGAGCAAACTTCAAGAAAACATTTTTCATGAAGTCAGAAGACATCAAGCAAGAGAGATGGTTGAAATTCACTTCCAGATACATCCACCATGTGACAGCTGCCTGCAGTTAGCCTTCCATGAGTGCCACGCACCTTGCCTTGCATCCACTTGGAGGACTGAATAGTATCACAACTTTAGATTTTTATATAAATTTAAATCTGTTCAAATGTATAATCTCGTGCCAATCAAATGATAAACTGTTCAGTCTCCGACATATGCAGGTGAGTGTGAGCCTACTGTCATCCCTATGTGATCATAAGTCACGGTTCAGTAAATTTGAACTCTCAAAACAAAAACCTGTGTCTGGGCTCTCTTGTCTCCTGTCATCTTCCTCTCTCCTTTAAGGCCTCAGCAAGAAAAGATGGGAAGAGTGCCCTGAGGCTTTGCGGCAGAGGCCTTCAGGAACCCAAGGCCTCTAATGTGAGTCGTGGAACTCACATTTCATTTGTCATAAAATTCACCCCCAAATGACACACCTTTGGGCTTTTGGTAAAGACATATAGTAACTTCTCTTTTACCTAGTGTGACCCTCCCCAAATTACACATCATTTATAATGGAAAATATCACAAATTCAATATACCTGACCACAGATGTAAACAAATACTCATTATATAATACATTATATAATAGCATTTCTTTCCACTAACATATTATATTAGTGGTAGAATTGTTTAAATAGAAACCGTTATGTGTGTTTGGGCAACTTTTCTATAATTCCAAATAATGCATATATTCCTAATTTGAGAAAGTATTAATTACATACAACTTTATAGCTGAAATTGAATAATGAATTTTTAAAATAGCAATAGTAATGGCAATGATCATATTGGAAAAACCATTCAGATTGTTATGAAAAGAAGAAAATATTTATAAACTCAATCCTAACATCTGGTCAGTGAAGGCCATCTGTGCAAACATTTTTTTTTAAAGTAAAGTTTCAAAGAGAGATAACTTACTGCATAAAAAGTTGTTTTGACCATTGAAAGCTGGGTACTTAAAGACCATCGTGTGGATGTAAGTGTTTTAAAAACATTCTAGTGATTTATTAAAGTATAGACTACAAGTAAACTTTCTATAGTTACTATTTCAGGAATAATTAAAGACAAGCCACGGTTGAAGGATAAGTTTTCTGATTGAGGATTTAGCTCAGTGATCGAGCTCCAGCCTAGGAAACAGGAGGCCCTAAGTAAAAATAGGAGGCCAGGAGTGTTTTTCCAGACAAGTAATTCTAACTGAATTAATGCGTCCATGTTCTTCATAAGTCTGCTTTCATTTTGTAAGCATTACATTTCAAGTAGAACAAATAAAGAGTGCAATTTATAAGTATCAGAGGTAGAAGCCATAAACGCATAAGGAAAAAGACAGGCACAGACATTTTCAGAAGCAATCTACTGAGAAGCAAGAGGTCCGGTCCGGTCTTGATTGTAGACACAGAAAATCAGTTACACACACATTAATGCAGTCATTCTAACCTATGTTTACATGCTGCTGAAGTTAACCACAGACTCTCAAACTCCTACAAAAAGGAGACAAGCGTTCTCTGCATAAATGTTTTATGAATGTTTATTCTGAAACTTTAAAAACAATCTTAAACTTGTGTGTGGGGTATACACATATGTGTGGGTGAAAAGAGCCTGTGCAGATTTGTGTGGTGATCACTGGTCGACATCGGGTATCTTCCTCCATCTTTTATCACCCTATATTTAGAGACAGGCTCTCTCAGTGGAGCTGACTGTTCTAGCTAGGCTCGCTGGTGAGTAAACTCAGGACCCTTCTAGCTCCGCCTCCCAGCTGGTGAGCCTTGCTTCCACTGGGTTCTGAGGATCATAGCTCAGGTTTTCATGCTTGCAAGCTCCTCACCCAAGCACTGTAACCCTTTATTTTGTAACATTTAAAAACATAAGACAGCTTAGGAACAATCTAGAAATTTGAATATGGGCCCTCTTGTAATAGAGATTCTAGATTGTACAGAGAATCTCTTATAAGCAACTCCTGCCAATAAAAAAGCTGCTGGCCAATGAGCTGAGGCAAAAAGTAGGAGGTGGGACAGAGGCAGGAAGAGAGAGGATTCTGGGAAATAGTGAGTGTATAAAAAGGAGACCTTGGGACAGACAGACCGAGGAGACAGTTGTAAACTAGAAGGTAGATGAACTAAGGGATACGAAGTAGAGACATGAAAAAAATGAGCCAAGACTAAAGGAGAGGTAACTAGGCAAGTGGAAGATTTGGAATGGGTTAAATAAGTTACGAGCTGTTCAGAGTATGCCTAACACATTTAATGATACTAATAAAAAAAATGTAAAGAAAACCAGATACAGGCCTTAGAAGAAAAATTAGAACAAAAATTACAGAATGAGGGAGATGTGAGGAGACAGCGTGAGATCCGCCTGGGAAGACGAGAGGAGGCGGACACATGTTCCCGAGCACAGGTAGCTAGCCCCGGGGCAGAGGGTAGTGCCTGGGATAGTTTAGTTATGATCTAGTCAAAGAAGAGCATAGTTATACGGCCAAGGTATTTACAAATATATTTTGAGACTGAGTCTCACTTCTGGGAGCCTGGGGCTGAGAGGAAGAACAGGGACCAACTTCCACACTAGATTTATCTAACTTCTGCTAATGTAGCTATTTCTATTGCCTTAAGCCAATGGTACCCTGGCTAAGAGTCTCGCTAGCTATATCCTACAATTGCATATTATCTTCTGGGTAGCGGGAAAAATCCTTTGCACAACAGGAGTTTTTCAAAGCGCCTACATTAAGGAGAATGGATTAAGAAATGCAGTTAGCTTTCAGACTCAAACTTGACATTGCAGTTTAAGAAATATCCTTGTCTAAAGAGATATCAAAATATATCTGCAATGTCCATTCAGACTGATTTTTAAACCAGTGGAGGGAAAGAGAGAAAAGGGAGGAAGAAAGATGATGGGGGGGGGGGGGGGGGAGATCGCCCTGGTCTGCTAAACTGCACACACACACAAACACGTTTACCATGCTATCTCTTTAATGTTCATACAAGCACACAAACATACACATTCAACATGCTATCCCTTTATATGAGCACACAAACGCACATACTTATCATGCTATCTATTTAATGTTTATACAGGCATAAACATTTCTGAAATGATGTTGGGAGGGATAAACAAATCTCATAGAATTCTAAGTATGACTTGTCTCAGGGACTGCTGGATAGGATGTGACACCTGAGAACCACTATCCAAACTATGCTCTTCCAGCTGCCTCCATCAGTCTGAAAGGATTTCATTTATTTAAATGAGAGGAAAGTGCAGATTTACTCGGGCAGGGAAGAAGGAAGAACAGCCTCAAAGTTTGGGAGTCTGCCTGTCACACAGATGCCACCTCGGGTGAGGATGGGCTCTGTGATGCCTTTTCCGTTCTCCCCTACTGCTTACCCGATGGCTATCTGTGGGGAGACGCCGGGAGCCCTCCGAGAGAGTTTGAGTGCAAAGACAAGATAAGAAACGTACAGGAACCCCACCTGGAAGGGACAAGGATCTCCCTGGGGTTTTCATTTGGATGGATCTCCAGATAGGAGCAGGTAGGGAAGTGGAGGTGACAAAGCCAAAAGGAATACTATTCCACAGAGCCCTCCTCTGTTCAGCTTCGAGGAATGACAGTTTATAAAACGACAATTGCATTGTTAATGAATGTGCTTCTCCTACATATTGTGCCAAAGGAAACATGGAGACACAGGACTCTGGAACTGAGTGAGGAATAAGCATTAATTTTGGAACCCAGAGAGAAAGGCTCCGAGATGGTGTCTTTAAGCAGATAAATGTGGGCGCTTTGAAAAACTCCTGTTGTGCAAAGTATTCTCCTCACTACCCAGAAGACAAAGAAAAAGAGTGAGTGTTGTCAACAGTGTATTAAAAGGATACCCCTACCTAATTTGTTACCTGCTTTTGTGTGTGTGTGTGTGTGTGTGTGTGTGTGTGTGTGTGTGTGTGTGTATATATATAATTTTTTAATTGACTCCAAGCCAACACGTTGGCTCACACTACTGTACTCGTATGTCATTATCTCTTTGTCATCCACACAAGTCATAGCTGGGGATTTCAATGTGTGGTGAAGCTACGGTGAGATTCCAGATCTCAGTAGGGTCGGAGTGCGAGCCAGTCTCTTCAGTCATAGAGAAGACAATGTCCTAGGGAGACTGGAATTAGTCCTATTTTGCACCATTCAAGCCAAAATGCTACTTATCAGGAACCAAGTAATTGCTAGTTAATGGCTACAGGGAGAAAAACATTGCATTTCAAACTACGAATCTCCTGGCACACGTGACAAAAGTAGATAAGACTGTGGCAAGCTTGACTATAAAGTGGGGGTCGCTTTTGAAGGAGGGGAAATAGCAAGCTTGAGAAAGGCAAGTTACCTCATCTGACTGGGAGGGACTGATTCTGGGCATGGGCGACACTTGGGGCGTTTTCAACTGTGTGCTGTTGGCGTCTGGCACGAGCTCCCGGTGCACCGTCTGGATGTGGTTCTGCAGTTCGCTTTCAGACTCAAACTTGACATTGCAGCTTGAACAGCGCGTCTTCAGTCCCCCTGCCTTGCCTTTTCCTTCCATGGCGCTCAGACTCTCATTCTGGCCCAAGCCTGGTCTGCTGACGCCAGGAGGGAGACTGAGGCCCGGGCTACTGCTCTTACTGAGATTCACACAGCCGGCACACAGACCATATGGCAGGCCGTTGATGTCAAGTTTCACCAGATCTTGCTTGGAACGGAACTCTTTGAGGCAAGATGCGCACTTATACAGTTTCTGAACGTGCTGGCCACGCCCGGTGGTCTGCACGGAGGACCCATTCCCCGTCTTCTGCATGTGGAAGGTCCCGTGGATTTTGAGTTCCAAGGTGGAGGTCACAGTCTGCATGCACACCACACAACGAAACCCAGTCAGAGAATTCCTCAGGTCTGGGTGCATCTGGCAGTGCTCCAGAAACTCCTCCTCGCTCTGCAGGGGCATCTTGCAAATACGACAGTTTCCGGTATCCAGGCTCTTGCTATGTGTGACTTTGTGTTCAGTGAGCGTTAACAGGGAAGGGAAGCGCTCTCCACAGATAGGGCACATGTAGTGTTTGACGGGGCCTAAGTGGGTCTGCATATGTTCACGGAGCCCGTTTTCAGAGAAGAAGGTTCTCGAGCAAACGTTGCACTTGTAATTCCCTTTAATGAGCTCCGCTTTCTTTTTCACGATGGCGCTTTCCCCGGGTCTGATGTTGTGGTCCCGGAGCTGGTGGTTCTGTAGCAGGGTCTCCATGGTGTAGGCTGCCCCACAGATGTCACAGCCATACATGGGTTCAGAGCTGTCCACGTCCTCCTCACTCCCGTCATGACTGTTATGGGACTCTTGGCTGTTGGTGAGCAAGGTCTGCAGCTCGGCCTCCTCCTTCTGCACTTGCTCGGAGGCCCCGTTTGTGCCACAGTTGGGGGTCTTGGTTTCAAACACACAGTGCTTCTCCCGCAAGTGCTTCTCCAGCAGGATGACGGCGTGGAAGGCCTTGCTGCAGAACCTGCAGTTGTACTTCTTGCTGTGTGTGGTGATGTGGCACTGCAGCTCCACCTCCGTGCCGAAGGACTCGCCGCAGAAGATGCACTTGTGCACCTTGCCTTGGTTCTCCAAGTGGTTGTGCTTCACGTGCAGCTGCAGATCAGTCTCGTTGCGGAAGTCCCAGTTGCAGGATGTGCACCGGTACACCTTCTTCTCGTTACTGTGCTTCACGGCCAAGTGCAGCTGGATAGAGACCTTCGAGTCAAACACTTCCTGGCAGAGGGTGCAGCGGAAGAAGACAAAGGTATGCATGTCCAGCAGGTGCTTCTGGAGGTCATCCACGGAGGTGAACTGCTTGTCACAGCTCTCACAGATGTAGTAGGTTGAGGTGATCATGAAGTGGATGGTCACGTGCTTTAGCAAGGACTCTTGGTTGGGGAATTCTTTGTTACACTGAGGGCAGGTCAGTTTCGGCAGCACGGTGTCCAAATGGGTTTTGAGGTGAGTCTGAAAGCTGTCTAGGGACGTGTACTTAGCACCACACTGATTACAGATATATTCTCCAGCAGCACGGGCAGGGCCACCTCCCACTGCCTGCATCATCTTAAGAGATGTCTGCTCTATAGCCATAGGAGACAAGGGGCTCAAGGCCCGGGATTTCTTCCCGTTGTGAATATAATTCAGGGCCAAGGGAATGTTTTTATGATTCTCTTTAACATGCTTATTCAGTTTAAGAACACTGTTGAATATTGGCGAATTTGTACAATACGAACAGGAGTAGACTTCAACTACCGGCTCTTTTGGAGTCCCAAGCACAGGAGACCCAAACCGGGAGCCACTGAGGTCACAATGGACCTGTCTTATATGCTCTTCAAGGGAAGAGTCAGTGAGAAAGCCCATATAACAATGGGGACAAAAGAAAGCGTTGCTGTCCTTGGCTGCGGGATTGGCAAACCCGTGAGAACATCGGATGTGCTCCTGAAGGGTGTTGAGGTCATTGACAACTTCAGAACAGAAGTTGCACTGGTAAACAATGGCAGGCATGGCCGAAACAATCAGGCCTGGGTCCTGAGCTTCGTGCACTTGTTTTAGATGTTCATTTAGGTTATAGAGTGAGGGCAAGACCTCCAAGCAATACTGACAGATATGAGCCTGCTCGGGCTTATCCAAATGCATAGTTTTCAAGTGAATCTGCAGAACCGCGAGACTCGAAAACAACTGCTTGTTGCAGTAAATGCAGCTGTAGGTGACTTTCGCCTGTTTACTAGAGGGCCCAGTCATATCGGAGGTCTGCTGAGCAGCTCGCTTTCTCCCGCGGCTCTTTGGAATCGGTGGTGCAGCCTCCACCATCGTTGAGCTGTCCACTGAGAGGTTGGAATCTGGAGTCGTGCTGGACACAGAGGTGTACCCCACGGTAACCAGGGAAGGGCTGTTGCTGTGGTTACAGGACTCTGGTTGCTGGTGACTGTCCATGTGGCTGTACAGCTCCTCTACCGTGAGGAAGCTCTCTGAGCAGATGCTACATGAGTTCTTCTTTTCACCCCCGTGCACCTGCTCTATGTGGTTCATGAGGGAGGTCTCCTCCACAAACAGCTCGTGGCAGTACACGCACTGGAGGGCTGCTCGATCCTCATTCGGGGAGCACTCGGGGTGGCACTCTGCGATGTGCTTCTGGAGGTCTTCCGGGAAGTCAAAGCCTTCCTCACACTGGCTGCACTTCTGAGTGTCCTTCATCTTCCAGTCTTCCATTCTGGGGCCAGACTGGGAGCCGTCCTTGTTCCGCTCATGAACCTGCATATGTCCGTGCAAGGAGCTAGAGGACAGGAACCCTCTGCGGCAGACGGCACATTTATATGGCTTGTTGGAGGTGTGAGTCTTTAAGTGGATCTTGAGATGATCGCTCCGGGAGAACGCCGCGTCACACTCGCTACAGTGGTACTTCTTGTCCCCTGTGTGGAGCTTTATGTGGCGGTCACGACTCCGCTTGTGTTTGAACAGCCGACTGCAGTAGGTGCACTTGAAGGGCAGCTTGTCACTGTGGCTCTGTTCATGGTGCTTTAGGTAGCTGAGGCGGCTAAAGGACTTGTCACAGAACTGGCATGGGTAAGGCAGTCCAGGGCCACCTTCTTCCTCTCCGAAGTCACAGCCTTCTCCATGGCTGGGGGAAGTCTGGTCCTTACTGGAAGGTGAGGAGGCTGGCCAAGAGCATGTGGGGTCGTCCTCAACATCAACTCCATCTGCAATGAGGGGCAACAGGACACATCATTACACATCCTGAGAATTCAAGAGTGAGCTACTCAGTCTGTTCCAACATGGACACACACTTGGGCTATCTTGAGCCTGAGGGAGAGGGAAAGGAGTGAGCATTTCGAATCTGAGCCCCAAGATTTTATTCTTCATTTACTTTTTGCTGGTTTGTAAAATACAAAAAGATATTAAATAGTTCTATGTCTAAATTACCCCTTTATTACTTTTTATCATTTTTCCTTAGAAGTGAGGCATATATTACACATTGACAATTTTATTAAAATACAGATTTTAATATATTTAATGTTTCTTTTGTATTCATTCTACAATGATTTGCATATTCTGTGAGCATGTGAAGAAGCAAATGAAAAGAGGAAATATTACAGGAGTGATTTAAAATTAATGCAGTCAACCCAGATGTCTAATATTTAATAAAAAACTCCCTCTGCATTTTGCTTGTTTTTCTATAAAAAGGCAATGCTGCAGACCAAAAGTCTTTTATGGGGTTCTTATTGATACAGACCTTATTGCTTTCAGCAAAAAAATATTAAAAAGTAAGCACATGAAAGGAGACAGAAAACACAATAATAATTATGTCTTGTGTAATGAAAGACAACCAGGTTTTCCTCAATAACTGAAAGATTCAGAAACCGTAGGCCAAAAAATGGATTATTAAATGTTAGAAGGCACTGCGAGATATTACATACAGCTAGGATCAGCCAGGATCAAGAAAAAAACTCTGAGTTTCAGGAGCACCAGATCGTAATCTCGAGTTTCGTTGGAAAAGTTCAAGAGGTGGCCCACCATCTCTTCCTTCTGTGAAAAGCATCAGCGGCCTGGACTTCCTTAGCTAAACAGGACCCGCGCTTTGAGGTGAGCAGAGACAAAGCGACTTGTGAAAAACTGGAAACAGGAAAAGTGATAAATGATTATGGTAAATGCGGAGAGATTTATGTGCAACAAAGAGCAGACAAACAAGGCTGCCAACCAAATACAGCTTAGCACGTGACGCGTGAAGGAACTCTGCCTTACACTTACATTCGTGGGGTTTTTTTTCCTTACACGGGGTACGTCCCTTTTTCTCCTGCTGCTTCCCTAACACCCGTATAAAAAATATGACTGTCTTAAAACATATTGTAAAATCTCTTTTACTTTTTATAATTTTTCTCTCAAAGCCCGAAGAAGTTTCAAAAGTGTTGAAAATCCAAAAGATAATATTTTTCAAAGGTAGAGAAAATTAAAGACAGTACAGGGCAGCTGGGAGAGGGAATCACAGTGTTTGGTTAGAAATGTAGGTTCGACTGCCACATTCTAAAAGTTTTCAATGAGAAAAGAATCCAGAAAGTTCAGCACTTCGGCATGAAAGCTCGCACACATGTGGCACCATGGACACAAAAGCAGAAACGGGCCGGCTTTGTGAAACGAATTCCATGTCTGCTTTCTTTAAGGTAACAAGATTTTACTAGATTGTCAGCCTCTTCCTTATCCACAGGAAACAGATGAGGATCGTTCCTTTCCGGCATGGAGAAACCGATGACAAGGCCATCTCACTATCGAGGCCAGATGGCAGCCCTCTCACCCTGAGAAAACAACCAAACACCATTGCTGGATCCCTGCCCACTGCAACAAAGCAAGCAGAAAACCTCCCGATCCTGTCTCCTTGCTTACGCGACTCCACAGCCCCTCATGCGTGCAGCCTCAGGCAGGTTTGGGTATTACCAGGTAAGAGTCATATGTACACATCAAACACATATGCAAATAAGCTCAACCCATGACACAGTACATGTGGAAGCAAAAACTAAACCAAAAGTAAACAAACAAAAAAGTCACGATGACAGCAGCAAAAGCAACCCAACAATGACTGAGCTTTCCCTTTAAAAGATACACTTGGTGTCCTTGAAATAACCTAAGATTCCTATAGATTCTTCCAATTCAAATCATTAATAAATGTACACAATGTTTGAGGCTGCAAATCCTGCCATATTTCACACTTGTCTTTGACTTCTGAATCCTGCTGTTTTATTTTAAAATATCTTCAAGCATATCATCTCATTTGCACATTTGGAGAAAACACTGAGTGAGCATCCACCATGCCTCCAGACTGGTAAGAGATGAGCTGTGAGCCTGAGATCCTAGCAAGACCATTTATCATTAAATCCTACACTGTGTCTGGTGCGATGCATCATCCTTGCAGATGTATGAACAATCGTGGAGCAGTGGGCCATGCAAAACCAAAGTGTACAGTTCCTGACACCAGGCATGTATAAGGAATTGTGAAGCAATGAGCCATTATTACAGAGGAAACAAAGAAGAAGGTCTACTCCTTGACACCATGTTTGAATCAGGTTCCTGTCTGGGTCCATGCTGTGCTCCATCTCTCATGTAAGTGTTCTCTCAAGCTTGCAATTAATTCATTGACGTGTTGAGGGAGATAAACTTAGGATCAAGTTTTTGTTTTGATTTTCTGGACTTCAGAGTAGCACTGGAAAGCTTCTCCGCCCTGTTCCACCCCCGCCTCATCCCTGGAGCCTAAGAACATAAGAATCACCTACAAAATTCACACATCTCAGGGCAGGGGCAACAGTGGACTGAGCAGGGGGGAGCCTAGAGCCAAGAGTGCTATTCAGTAGGGAGGGAGGGAGAGAGGGACAGACAGAATATGAATAAATGGATGGATGGATGGATAGACGGATGGATGGATGGATGAATATTAGAATGAAGGCCTCTTCTCTAAAAAGTTGATTTCTGCTTTGAAATCAAGATGGTAAAAAGTTCACTGGCCAGTGCCATAAATGTGCAGGCATAGGAAGAAACCAGAAACTAAAGCCCCTAGGGCTTGGTCCACTTGCTAATGGCGTCCTGTCCACTCAAGCCTTCCTCAGTGGACTCTGTCTGCCATTCCACCTCTGAGGTCTACCAATTCTTCCAGAACTGCCTATCCCCGTTAACTTAAGCACTGCAAAGGAATGCTTCAGTCACCAGTAAAAATCTAAAGAAGCGCAGTTGTATTTTCTAATTCATGGGAAAACCATGGTGGATTCTTTCAACTCCAGATTCAGAATCAACTGGAACTTTCTCCCTTTGTTGCTTACTGTCTGTCTGTATTCTGGCAGCTCTTGTGATGCATTGCGATATGAGGTCCTTCTGCGTGTCCACGTTAAATTTTAGATTCTGGAACCTGTCACTTTGTCGTACTCCTTGACTCACAGAAAGCCAAGGCAAGAACTTACAATTGGGGGGAAAGTTTGCTGGGAGCCCACTCCCTGGTCTGAAAGGCTATTTAAAGATGCAAATACATGAGCAAAGTTAGTGCAGATGTTTTTCTACAGTGACTGCACTTGCTGAGTTTCACCATTTCCATAAAGCACATTAAAACAAGTGTGTGAACACTTGGAGATGAAAGTCTCCAGCACTCCCGAGACTTTCCGTGGAAAGTAGAGCCGCCTGACTTTCCTCCAAGCAGACAGGAATGCCCGTGATTCAGCAGCCTGAGTAAATAAAAGAAGTCCTTATTTCCTAATTTTGCTGGCTGGCCATACTGCAGTGGCCTCTGAGCAGCTGCCAAAGGGGATGCAAAACTGGAGCTCCACCCAGCCGCTGAAGGCCTGTCTTTGTTAGTCAGCCAGACTTTCCCGACCATCTTCTGGCATCGATACGGCCATATCCTGCAAGGAAGACCTCCATCTCGGGCTCAATGAGTCTCCAGCCCGCTTGAGAGGACAGAATACCCGATTCTGCCTGGTCTGTGTGGAGGACAGCTGGAAACTCAGTTAGCAGCCGAACAACACCTGTTCGCTTATATTATGGGCAAAAGTGCTTACCACACACACCAACAGAACTGTGAAGTCAACTCAAACTTCCACCTCAGCTAATAGGCTCCAGAGCACAAAGTATGGTTGTGATGTGGGCCTTTTGCCCCTCACACACCATCCTGGAAGCAGCAAGCAAAGATGGAGGGGACTTCTATTCCAGCTATTGCATATGGAGCCACAGGAATGCTTGGCAGGGCCACCCTGTCATCCAAAGGAACAAGATGGTCTAAGTTTATAGCTTGCCTTTGTGGAAGAGGAGCACTGAAGGTCCCAGACATTGTTAGCTGTCCAAGCTAAATAAATACAGCCAAAAGTAAAAATACTGTCCCAAAAGAGAGAGGATGAGGATGTGCTTAGTGGAGCATGAGTGAGGCCCAGTCAGGTCTTGGTGAGAGACCCTCGGCTTCTGAGGCCGGGAGCCAAACTTGTCAGGGTTAACTCTAATATTATGGGCAATGTGAAATTATTAAGAAACTAAAGTTAAAGATGGAATCACTCTCAATGTTAAAGAAATTAGAAAGCTAGATAGATGACTCAGTCTACAGCCCAAGCCTAAGGATCTGAATTTAATCCCCAGTACCACATTGCAGATAGCTAGGTAGGTAGATGACAGAAAGATGTTAGCTGGAGCGATGGAGAGAGAGATGGAGAGATGGAGAGAGACAGAGAGATGGAGAGAGAGATGGACAGATAGAGAAGGATACGGCTCTATGCTTTTGTAATCCCAGGGATGAGGATATTGAGACAGAAGGATCCCAGAGCTGGATGGACCTCCAGTTGAACCAAACCCATGCACTCTAGGTTCAGTGAAAGATTGTTTTGTTGTTGTTGTTGTTGTTGTTGTTGTTATTTTTTCCAGAAAAGGAGGCGGACAACAACTGAAGAAGAGTCGAGATCAATCTCAGGCCTCCACATGTGTGCCACCCATACCACAGGCCCATACCCACCCCCCCTCCCCACACACACCACACACTCCACATACACATACCCCACCCCATGGTAAAGAAATAACACATATCTAAGAAATCATAGAAATTAGGGCAAGCAACTAACTTGTGTGACACCTAGCTCTTCCCAAGGCCAGGTTAGTGGGAGCTTCCCTGACTCTAATAGATGAGTTCCTTCAGAATCACCAGAGTACTCTCAAAACACCTCATCATAGGCTCAGTAACACACACGTGCAAATGCTACACCGCCAGGGTTCCTGAGCACAGATGGGCTTTAGACCACTGGTTCCTTCTGAAGCGTCCGGAAGGGAAGGATACGGAGAGGCCAGGGTCTATGTGCCAGGTGCCATGAGTCAGAAGAAGAGAGAATCAGGAGTTGGAGTTTTATTTTGAGCTCCATAACTGACTTGGAGAGTGACCTGGCCAAGTCATTTAATCTGCCCCTACCTAAGTATTTCACCTGCAATATGAAGATAATAATTCTCACTACTTACCCCCCAGGGTGTCACAAAGATTAGTGACTGTTTCTGGGGCACCTTACCACTGCTGGAAGCAAAGCTACCCACATAAACAGAGAGACTGAGAAGGGTGCCATTTGCTCCTGCTCCCTTGCAAATGCCCGTGTATTTACTAAAAACACATTTTCCTGTTTTCTTTCCTTTAATAGAACCCCTGGAATATGAGTTCTAAAGAGTGGCCCAGTGGAAATCTATAGTGCCTGAAGCATTCACAGTAGTGTGTACAGCCAGCAAGAAAACAAAACACGAATAGCTGGCAATATCTAAAAATTAATGGACCATAAATTCATGCTATATTCCAGGCATTAAATGATCATACACAGGATATAATCTTGGGTCTTTAAAGATAGGTAACCTTGGAACAAGTACGTTACTATGTAATTCTGAAGCTAAGTCTATAATTTTGAAATTACCTTCCTCCCTTTAATACATGAGCAATACAGCCGTGGCATTATTTCACACCATAATAAGTTAATTTAGTAGATTATTTTTGCAAGTGTAGAGCAATTGTTTAAAACATAAGACCAAAGTGTGTTTCCAGGTTTGTCCTGGTTCTTCATTTGATTCTTTATGCCTGCTTGCATGCAGTCTACTACAGTAGGTTTGAACTTCCTTACTGAATCGAGTTCACAGGCCCTCCCTCCCACCCACATTCATTAGCTACCAGGGCTACCTTAACACAAGCTGGGGGTCCTGAGGGGGACACACCCGGTGCACACAAATGACAATGGCTAGGCAAACTGACAAAGAACGTCGATTTGAAATGTGTGCTTAGAGACAGGTGACAAGGGTGCTTGTGTTTCTTCTAATGCCATGATGGAAACAACTTTTACGTCGTTATTAAAGCCACCTAGACAAATCACGCAATGCATTTTTACAGCCATGATTTAAATTCCTAAAGGATGAGGTCATGTTAAATAAATTATTTTGTATTCTTGAACAACTGCTTCCTTTCATTCTCAATTGGAATGTCCATGGCTGGGGAAAACTGCAGCTTTAATAATATTTAATGTGTGTGTGTGTGTGTGTGTGTGTGTGTGTGTGTGTGTGTGTGTGTGTGTGTGTTCGCGTGCACGCACTTGCTTGCTTTGTCTCATTTTGAAATCAACAGCTCCACATTAAATTCACTCCTATACCATATAATGTATTTAACTGACTGAAAATGAATAGTCTGAAATGTGAACTTTAGAAATATTTATTATTCACAGATGCTTTAAAATTCTGTAATATTCTGAATGAGTCTGGAAGGAACTTAAATGCTTTTAACAGTCAAGTCATGGCGGAAAGGGTGGTCCCCAATAACGACAGGAGTGGTGGGGAGCAGGAACTGTGGTGCACATTTTAACCCAGCCTTAACATAAATTCCAGATAAGAGAACTCGAGGGTAATTTTTTTTCTTTTTAGTTTTATTAGGGCTTAATTTAAAAAAAAAAAAAAAAAAGTGAGCCATTTTCCCCTCCGAAGCCCTTCCAACCCCTTCGAACTCCAGATAACCCAGTGAAGGAGATACGATGTCATGTGTTCTTTGCTCTTCTCGGGTGATCCTGGACTTTCACATCTTCAGTGTCTGGAAGACGATTTGTATAGTGTGGGGTGAGGACCACAAATGCTTTGCTTGCCATTGCTTAAAGTTCATCTGAACAGACGGTGTCTGACGAATTCCATCTTCCCCGGCCAAATTAAACAGCGCACAGCGCATTCTTAAGCAGTTCACACTCAGACTCCACCTCTCAAATGAGGAAAAAGCTGACAAAAAACCAGTTCAAGAAAAGTCACTGTCTCACGAAAACCAAGGCGGGTGCTGCTGAAGCCAGACAGAAGGAAAAGCAGTTTCCAATTATGCCGGTTTGGGGTGGGGAGGAGGGGGTGAGAACTGCTTTGCTTTCCCGATCTCTTGGCTCCCTTAAAATTCTATGTCACTAACGGTAAGCACCAACGTCTTGCTGTTCAGTAACAGGCAGCCGTGTGCGGCACATCTGTTCACAGGACTGGGAGTGGGTGCATTCCAGTTGAACATGTTTATTTTTGCTTTGATAATGACAGGCATCATGGAGTGTTGCTCCCTAATCTCTATTCTTTTTCCCCTACTGTGTGTGTGTGAGATCATGTGTGCACATATACATGTGTGCGTGTGTATGTAGAGGCCAGAGGTCAAACTTGGGTGGCCTTCCCCAGACATCATTTTGAGACAGGGTCTCCCACTGGTCTAGACTGGCCGATCTGAGTTGGCCAGCAGGACAGTCAACCGGGGATCCGTCTATTACTGGCCCCTAGTTTTGGGACTACAAGTGCATGCCACCAGACCCGGATTCTAAGACTCAGTCTCAGGCCTATGCGCTTGCTCGCTATGCCAGGCCTCTGCCGGCTGAGTAGAGACCCTAGCCCTCTTTTACTGTGACATACAAGACATTAGTTACTACATATTCTTGTGTTTGGATATGAACCTTAGCACAAATAATTTCTCAAGCAGATACTTGTTATTTAGTTCATTTATTTAACTAAAACGTATTAAGCACCATGCCTGTGTGTGTTCAAGATTTGTAGTTAGCACTGAGCCTCCCAATTACTGTTTTTTTTTTAAAGATTTCCGTATGTATAATACCAGAAATATTTTTAGTCTACTTCACTGTTAGTCATATATATAAGGAACAAATATGTCATCTGAGCTAAGATATAAAAAGGAACAAAACTAATATACTAGGGAAGCCCGTTGTTACCCTAAGTCATAAGTGATAATGTGACAAGCACAGAAAAGGATGGGACAGCACAGCTGGCTTGTTCTTATGCTGGGAAGACAACCATTTTAAGTGGCTTAAATGTCTAAATAACACAAAAATTTAAAAGAAAATGAATAAAAATTCTCAAATGAAACTTCTGAATGTGGCTTACAGATTTCTCGAAAACCAATGTCCACTAGCTCAGTGCTCCGAAGCTGTGCACACTGGATTAATTGGTGACTAGACCAAAAGCCCCACTACAGAACAGCTGCACGCCAAGCCACTCTGATTTTAGAAAAATCCTTGAGACAAATTCTGTTTTGTTTTGTTTTGTTTTTTTGGTTTGTTTGTTTTTTGTTTTTGTTTTTGTTTTTGTTTTTTGGTTTTTCGAAATAGGGTTTCTCTGTATAGCTTTGGCTGTCCTGGAACTCACTCTGTAGACCAGGCTGGCCTCGAACTCAGAAATCTGCCTGCCTCTACCTCCCAAGTGCTGGGATTAAAGGCGTGCACCACCACTGCCCGGCTTGACAAACTCTATTTTGCTTCAAAATCTCTTGCACTAATATGAATTATGGTCTCGGTAGCGTGAAAACAACAGCTATATTCCTTGAGAAATATTCTGCAAGATTCACGGGGACCCCAACATTATTTGTGAATTTGTGTGGGAGGGAGTGTGTGTTCACATGTACACCCATGACTGCACATAAACCAGAGGTCAACCTTGGGTGTCATTCTTCAGGAGACACTCACCATGTTATTTGTTGTTGTTTGTTTTTGTCTTTGAGACAGGTCTCCCACTGGGACATGAGCTTTACTACGCCAGGAAGTCCCAGGGATCCACCTGTGTCAGATGCACCCGACTGCAGGCACATGCTGTCATACCCAGCTCCATATGGGTGCTGAGGAGGGTCCCTGGGTCCTCACGTTTGCATAGCCAGCACTTACCAACTGGGCTACCTTCTTTCCAACTCTGTGATCTTTAACTTAACCTCTTCACTGAAAACTGAAACTAAAGAAGAGTCTCACGGAAAACCAAGTTTGAAATGGCTTTCTTGGGGATGACCAGTCTTAGAAAGTCCATGTCTCATTCCACCAGGTTTACAACCTCTTGAGGACCTGTCATAAAACAATAGGATGTCCAAACAAACAAAAAAATCAAATTTTATTTCAAAGTGGCCAGCATTGACTGTTAGTCATGTTTGCCTGGGTTTTGTCTTAACTCCAAAGGCTGTGGTCTAAAGCTGGAAACTGGGTCACAGAAACTTACAAGAGTACTGGAATGTGGCTGCTGCCCTGAAATTTACCTGTGTGGTATCCATGGAAGCAGTAAAAACCAACTTGAATTTTTGGCAGTTGAAAAAGGCCACTCTGTGTACTTCACTGCAGACTAGGCCACTGGAGAATACAAAAGTGTTGAAAGGCTAAAATTTAATTAATGAACAATTAGCACCCCCTGTGGATTCATTGTGCAGTAAAGTGATAAATAGGGTTTGTTAATGTAGAAAAAGCTGTTACAGAGATGGGGGGGCATATTGCCACAATGATCCGATTGCCACGATGAAACCCACTGACCTGCATGTTCTTGCTTCTGACCTTCCCATGCAGAATATGTGATAGGAACGGCTAGGATCTGTGTCAAACTATCAGTTTGAATTTTGTGAAGGCACGGACTTATTTCTGTATGCAGTCACTTAACTTCAGCTCCAAGAACCTTATGTTGTCTACCCTGGTTTTCTCAAATTTTCTGCGGATGCTTGTAGGTTATGTGGTGTGAGGAACTTGAGATCCTAAAGATTGTGACCTTGAAACTCTGTGTCGGTAAGGATCTGCAGAAGGATGCTGCAAAGCATCCTGGGAGGATAGAATTCCCACAACGTCCCAACAGAACTGCAATCGCAAGAGAGACTAGGTTGCAAACAGATAGATAGGATGTCAGGCTTTCCTTCACTGCACGTGGCATGGGCTTAGACATCTGTGCATATAAATGCACGTATGAATGCTGTGCAAAGGGCGGAGCCAGTCCTGAAAATCACTTCAGCTGGGGTACAAAACAGCTCTGCCCTGGTCATATAACATCAGATAACTTAGAGATTAATATTCTCATCTACCCAGTTATATGCAATAGGAATGGAGCTCTGCAGAGAAGTCCCACAGTGATGAAGCTGGTGGACTTTCCACGGATTCATCCCACCTTTGATCCAGCAGTCTCTTCCCTGGAACAGACCTGGACCTTAGGATGGCTGGGATGAATTGTGTTTTCACCAGTTGAAATCACAGAACTGAGTGCGGGCGCCCACATGTGTTCACCAGATAAAACTCACAATATCCCGTGTGTAGACACACCCGTGTGTTTATCCAACGTTCACTAAATGTGCAAAATCAGCCACATACTTTATATCAAAGCAATTTTTCAAAGATTTTCGATGTGTCATTACAAAAGAGTTAATTACAGTAATTTGCCACTTAATATAAGTACTTATCTTTGCAAACATATTTAATGAGACACTACTTTAGGTAACAATACTGCAATGCTAATTTAAGTGATATGCTTACATATATAATTTATATATAATTATCATTAAGTATATTATTTATATATATATATCATTTAAAATTTATATATATGTACACACATATATAGCTAACATTAAATGTCTTGTTAAAAATTCTAATAATAATTATAGTCAGACCTCAGAACTCCCATGATTCCTCCATATTATAATATTTATTTTGTCTACATCTAAAACCCTTTAACACAAATGAATATATAAGAAGATTACCACAGCCATTGTGGTCACAGCACCAAATTGGTAGCAAATCTGGCTTTAGTCAAGGAGGAAGATAAAGACCCATCTGTGCTTATCCCAAGACGACATGTAGACACCTGGCCCTCTGGCACCCAGCACATGACAGCAGCATGAACTAAGGTCCACTGAAATATGAGGGGGTTAAATGTGATTACAATATGAGAGAGTAAGAGGTTCTCCTCAGATGGTAAGGAATGTGATAAGAACCCTCTTACCAGTCACGGGAGTCATATGTCTGAATGGTCATTTCCATAGAGAAGCGATGGCAATGTTTTCTGACTCAGGAAGGAGACAGACAGCAGCATGCTCAGAAGCGCTCTGACACTCAAGAGCTTCCCAGCTGACTCCAGGCTGCCTGGACCAAAGGCAGCTTTCTGAATCTCCATAACTTTGTTGAACCTGGGCTCTTTCCTGGGTGCCTAAGTGATGGCTGGCAGAGACTGTGCCTACCTCTCAGCCACACTCGAGAGATCGAAGGAAAGAAAGGAACCAATCTCTCAGCAGCTTGCACAGAGTAAAGAAAGGCAAAGCTCTCACCCTGAACCGCCCAGGGACATGGTGCAGGAGAGCTGAGAACAGTGAGAGATCTTGCCAGCAAGAGTGCTCTCCTTACTAATGAACAGACAAGTCAGTGACCTTAGCTATGTGCTAGACCCCTGAACTAACAAGAACGGAAATCCCCTAGTCAAACCACAAGAAACAAACAAACAAAAAATTGAAATGCTCAGCTACCATGTTTTTATGGGCAAATAAGCTTAACCTGATGTTGAACACTGTCTTTTTTTTTTTTTTTTAATAGTGTTTTCATATTGCAAAACTAACTCAAGCCAATGTGTGAGGGCATGCTCATGTGTGTGCGTGTATGGAGGGGGACATGATAATGTGTGTGCGTGTATGTTGGAGGGCATGCTCATGTGTGTGCGTGTATGGAGGGAGACACGCTCATGTGTGTGCAAGTATGTTGGAGGCACGCTCATGTGTGTGCGTGTATGTTGGAGGGCACGCTCACGTGTGTGCGTGTAAGGAGGAGGGCAGAGGGCTAAGTCAAATGCATTCCTCTAAGCTCTCCTCTTACTTTTTGAGGCAAGATTCAGCAAGACTTTCTGAGCAGTCAACTCTAGCGGACCACTCTCTGTGTTTCCATCACTAGAATGCCAGCCACAAATCATCCTTTGTGTCCTGTTAACCAGTGCTGGCAATCTGAGCACAGGTCCTAAAGTGTGCACAACAAGCACTCACCAACTGAGCTATCTAATCATTGCTTCGCTTATCTTTACCTCTGGAAACTAGCTAGAAACCCCTACACACACATGTGCATGCATGCACACACGGATGGACACACACACACACATATGCACACGTACACACTCCCAGTTCTCCGTAACAGAATGGTTACCTCCAATCTTGACAAAGGAAAGCAAAGAGAAAAGGAGCATTGAATGCAGGAGCATTGAATGCAGCAGGTGGCTACTTCACTTCTCCGTGCTCCCTAGAGACACTAGGGACATGCTCCCCGACACTCATGCCAAGGGGATAAAAGAAAGCTCTTGCCACCTTGTCCTTAAATTACCCCTTGAGTATTACTGCAGCTACTATGGCTCAACATACTAAAAATGAACACTGAAGGCCAGCCATAAAGAGTGAGCCACAGCAGTGGTTGCTCGCGTAGGATCACAGCATCTCACGATGCTTCAGGACCTGCTGGAAATGCAGACACCTGATAGCACTCTGTACCCCGCAGTGATTTTCATGGGTCTGGTCTGCCCTAGAACACTCTCATGAAAGCATTTCTCACCATATTCACACAGCAAATTGAGTCCCAGCTCTAAGAGGCAGTTTAGATGGTAAGACATTGAAATTAACACACTCTAGACTGTCACAGTTGCCTTCTACTTGGGGTGGGATTTGATCTTTCGAACTTTTCCTTATGCTGTGCAGCTAGCTCTACCATGCCACTTCCTCCCTGCAGAAGGGCTGTAAGATGCAGTTTGTAAACACCTATAAGAAGGCAGTAACAATTTGGAAAACGTCAAGTTCCAAGTTCAGAAAGGGTGGATGCTACTGCCTGAGCAACATGTGCCGTTCTGAGTCAATGGTCACGCTGCTGGGCGTGGCATTGGGCTTCTGGCCTCCATTTGTACATGCACTCCTTCATACAGACACACATGTAACACACACACACACACACACACACACACACAGCCATGAGTCTTGCTTTAAAACAGACACCGTGTGAGAAGTACATCCTAGGTCAATTCCACATTGTTCTGGGGACATTCGAAAGCAACTCTACCAACTAAACAAAGACGCTATGCATGACTGACTACCCTCCTGGGCACGAGGTACAGCCCCAAATGCTGCTCGTCCTCTGAGGAAGTGTTGCTAAGGGGTACATGATCACTGTCTCGTAAACTCTGGTTGCTGATGATGTTCGAGCTGCAAGAGAGATGCCAACACACTGTTAAAGGCGGTCGAGCCTCTCAACCACGTTGGCAACAGAAGGTTATCCTAAAACTAAATATGAAGCAAATAACTCCCTGGACTCGAGAACAAGGAAGGGGGAAGGGAGCCTTGTATAACCAGCAGTGAGTTCAAGTTCCAGTCAGGAAGAGCTAGGATTGCTGATCAAATGCCCTCAAGTTTGGACATCTCTAGAAATTATAGATATTTATTTTGTCCTTTGATTGCATGCTTCAATCAATCCCTGGGCACTTCCTGGTCTGCTGGAGTGTGGCAGCCCTACAGTAACGCGAGTCTTCTGCTATCAGGCTGGGGGCAGAGATGGAGCAGAACAGGACTTGATCTTAAATGATTTTTTTTTTTATTGGTTTCATTTACGTCCTGCTTAAGGTTTTCTGCGAAGCTCAAGGTGTCTTATCTCTGGCTACCAGGGGATATTTAGCAGTCAAGGCAGCGAGCACATTCCCTCTCTCCTCCTGTCCCACTCCCTCAATCTGGTGAATTTTCAAGCTCCTTATCTTATCACAGGATCTCCTCAGGCTGAGGAGAGCCCAGAGTTATCGGACGCACTGCACTCTGCTCTCTTGCAGGCTGTTTGAGACAAATGATAGTTTAAGTCAAAAGAAAATCAGTTAACCTTCTTCAGCACTCCGTTCAGAAATAACTCAGTAATGTCTCACCTTGATTAGGAGTGAAGGCTATGAGCAATTTTCCCCCAAAAGTCCGTGTACACAGGACATGAATCACCTTGGAGTAGGGTGACTGGGTACAATGAGGGTGCTAGTCACATTTGTGTACCAGCTCTAGATTCTAAACTGCATGAATGCCTTTACCCGAGCAACCAGACCACACCACATGGCGCCTCCTGGCCATTTATCTATGATGATACAACAGGAGACAGCTCTACTCATCTACTAAGGGGACAGAAAGCAGAAACTGAAGTCTAGAGGGAGAAGAGGAGGATCAGTGGTCCAGATAAAGGGACTTCCCTCAGCAGCGAGCTGGTGTTAAACCTCAAGATGAACATAAGCAAGAGATGGCTGTTAGATGCCCTACAGTCACCTCCGAGAGTGACACAGATACGGTGATTTCAATTCGTTAAATAATCAGATGGTCCAGCAGGGCACTGCAGTTATTAAGGAGCCTGGGCTTCAGCTCTGAACTCCTTAATGATGCCTTAAACCTTGGGTGCTTTGAAAACTATAGGATCCCTTCTCAGACCCATTAAGTCACACCACCTGGGAGCTTGGGAGTCCACAGGAATGCAGGCAGGGTTGACAAGGACTACTTCAGACTGCAGGAGTCAACCTACCATTGACCACAGAAGGGGGTCTCCATCCAGAGCACACAAAGCAAACCCCATTAGCTGCTGGACTTCTGGACTTTGTTTAGGTAGGTCAGCATGAGGGTAGATTTTCTACAACACTGTGTCAAATGCAGTGAGCTAGTTTTTTGTTTATTTGTTTGCTTGTTTTTGGTACAGCAAACAATGCTGAGCACTCCATGACTAACCATTATCACATGTAAAAAAGCAGTGTGACAACTGTTATTAGGCACCCGATCTGTGTGTTTTATATACCTTTTTTAAAAAAACTCCGTTTTTCTTCTCCTTCATAACGCAGCTCCCCACAGGCTCCTTTAAGTTAGTGATAACCCTATCCTTTCTCCTGCAGTGAAGCTTCTCTTAATTGTCCATTATCTTAGTGTGTCAGCACAAAGGAGAGGGACAGCATCCCCGTCCGAATGGTTTCACCTCTCTCTCCTGAGAGTGATGCCCTTGTCAAGGCATTAAAGACTCGAAAACCTGCCACTTATCAGAATTGTATTTGAATCGAACCACTGTCCTTGAAAACAGTGGGCAGGAGATAGTATCAGACTGCCCCTCATTGCAGGGTCCAGTTCCATGGTGGCTGGAACAATCCGAAAAGATACTATCCAAAGTTTGTCTTGCATCCTTCATAATAGAATTACAGGTGACAATGAAAACGTGTCCAGTGACTTTCGTTGTTGTTGTTTGGTTTGGTTTGTTTGTTTGTTTTGTACTTTAGTACAAAGAGATCTATCAGTTGGGTTATTCATGAATACAAAGTTAACAGTCTAAATCAGAGGACTTGTGGTGTGAATTTGTAAACCCATCCTGCAACCAGATGATAAAACTCTTTTAATTACACCATAGCTCAATCCTCAGCAAATATAAGTCAAAGCTATTAAAACAATCCATGGATCCCAGAATCGGGTGCCTCTTTAGTGATCCGACAGACAGAATCTGAACCAAGCCACTTTCTAAACAGCATCTGAAGACAAAAGATGAGTGTTTGCTATCCCAGCCACTGTGTGTGTGTCTTCCATATAGCTGCATTTCCTTGCCACTTTTTATGTTTCTTTCTTGCTCATTTTGAGCCACACTGCCTTGGAAGAAAGAATTTATGCGTGCTTTTAACAAGTAAACAAGTGTACAAATTAATTCAGAAAGCAGTAATTTTGAAAATTTTCCTATGTTTAATGTGCACTGCAGCTAAACTACTTTTTCTGTACAAATTAATTTACTGCACCAGTGGTCGATGTTTATGTTTAGGCAATTTTATTTCTCAGTCTGGTAAAATAAGGCCTAATAGCTGCAACCTGTTATGTCCAATCTGTCACTGGAATTCAAACTGCCTTTTTCCTATTATTCAAGGAGCAATTTGGAGGAATTAAAGCCATCGAAAAATGGAAGACAAACAATTCTCTGTAAGGACTCAATGGCCTGTGTCATCAACCAAATCCAAGCCCATGATCTCTTCTGAGAGCATCTTCCAGCGTGACTTTTCTGAGTTCTTGAACTTTCTTTCACATCTGCCAAGCCATGTAAGATCAAAAGCTCAGGATGAGCTGGAAATTTTATCAAAAACAAAACAAACAAAACAAAACCAAAAACAACAACAAAAAAAAAACCCTTCAATGTTTTAGCAAAGCAACCAAACAGAGTCTGGTTTTGGCCCAGAACAATGGCCCATCTTCATTCATGGCCTGATCTTCACTCCACCCTTATTTCACCTGTGAATGTATTCTTTGATTCTTTCTTGCAAAATGACTTCTATTTACAATTTTCTTTTTTAAAAAACTGGGAAGAGTTCAACAACCTCACTTGCTTGCTGAGTTTGACATTGTGTGGATATGACTGGAGCAGGTAGTGACTGTCTCCCCATTCATTCCTCACACTGTCTGGTGTTCATGCCTGATCCATGCTGTGTCTAAAAATGCCCTGTCTTAATGGAATAATGCTAGAAAGCACCAGTTGGAAGAACCAGTGTAAGGCCATCTAAGCACCGTGAATGGAGAGGAACCGCGACAGGCCAGATGGGGAGGAGAACACAGAGCGACAGGACTCGGCGTCAGGAACAGCACAGCAGCCTTGACAGCATGCTCTACTTCAGAGAGGACAAGGAACTGATGTGATTATTGCTTTACTTCAGTATGATGGCATTGCTGAAAACTTACCAGTCTCTACCGACAGTCCGTCCCACAATCTGCCCTTTCCAGAGACTGGAATTCTCACTGGATCTGGGACAGTGTATATAGAGTTAGGACTTCGGGGTACCTCACTTCTCTCTGCTGCTTAAGTTTCCAGGGTACCCATAGAGACTTAGTAATTTCTACCAAACCAACTATCTCCATGACGCTTGATGTGTGCTTTTGTTATTTTTGTCTTCCTGTTTGTCTAAAAATGAAACAGGTTTATTCAATGATTATCTTGCTCCAATTTAAACGCAGTCTACAACACACTTGGCCTTAGCAAGAGCACACATTGGTGTCTAGAGGGAACCAACTGTATTTTTTTCTCAGAAAGGGGAAAGGAGACAATACGAGAAAAGCTCTTTACAAACACAGACATTTAAGAAACACCTCCCCCTTCTCTTCTGGAGACAACAACTGACAGGGGTCACTCTTGTTCAAAGGTAAACTTCAGAGCTCACAGTCATTCTCTATCAGCCTTGGATCTGGTGTTAAGTTCCAGAAATAAGACAGATGTAAGGATCTCTTTCTTTGCTTCTCTCTGCCTCCCTCCTTCTCTTTTATTCTCTCTTCCTGAATTTCAAAACAAACTCATTTCCTCACAAAATGCAGGATATCTCGTATGCACACCCAAAAACGTTCGAGAGCCACAGGTTGAGAACCACTGGCTTAGATCATCAAGCTAATTAATCATCTGATTTCAAAGCAGACTGATTAACGTGGATTGTTTGTCAGATTGATATTGTTACTATATGGTGCAAAGCATTGTCTGACTAAAGGAATTCTTTTGTGCTGTTGGGATAGGTCCTGATGAATGAGCGCTCAGTTTGGAAGACTTCACCATCATGAGACCATGGGCTTACGTGCTATGGCATCACGAGAGACTGGGCTTACTTGGCCTTCTTCCGATTTCTTCCCTCTGGTACCATGAATATTGTGCATGGAGATTCCTAGTGTTTTAAAGCTCAGATTTGTGATAAGAATCATCCAACTCTTCAATAGAAACACTGGCTCCAAAATACCCAAGTGCACAGTGCTGTAGATGAATGAACAGACAGGACATCTCTCCCTGGTCTTCTCAGCAGGATTCTCACTATGGCCCAAGGAGAAGGGACCTGTCTTCCTCCATCCCTCCAATCTATACCAAGCCTCTTAGACATCACCATGGGACCCTCCATGGTTTTCACCTGACCAGGGCAGAAGTCTTGCTTTCAACCTCCCCAGAGAAGCTCCAAATACTCAGCAACGAACATATACTCACACACACACATCCCTCTTGTATTATCCAACTCCTAAAGACCAGCACTGTTTTTGATCTTCTTTTCTTCTTTGATACTAGACTATGGGAACTATGGTAAGCCGTATGTTCCCTCTCCTCAGCTATCCTAATGGGCAGAAGTTATGGTGCTCACATAACTGGCACAGGGCATATTCTAGAGCAACAGAGAAGGTCCATCCTCAGTGTCCACAGAAGGTGGAAGGGGACCGAGGTCCCTGCACCTACTGCCCACTGGCTGGAGGCAACACATGCTCACTTCCTTAAGGAAAGCTCAGGATCATATGCCTTCTTAATGTGTCACCCACTTCTCTCTGGCCCATCACAAGCCAGAGACATCTAATGTACAGAGAAAAGGGACTTCTCTCCCAGAGACGTTGTAAAAGTGGCCTTCCTCACTCTGCCGATAGCTGCAACACTGCCTGTTATCATCCCCTGTAGAACTGCTCTGGGCCACTGTGACACTTACAAACTGCAGAGCTGCGTTCTTCAGCCATTCCCTATAACCCTATATAAAGGAAAGAAGGGAGGGAGGGGGAGGGGAGAATGAATGAAGCAATGATCATTTGGTTATGCCAAGAACCTAGCCTTGGAAAAATCTAGGGTAAATTCCAAATAACTATCTCACTATTAGACATTTGTTTGTTTTTGCTATGCTGAGGATTAAGCAAAGAGCATCTTCCATGACGGACAAGCACAACTGAGCTATACGCTCCCTCCCCACTTAACCGACCTTTAGCAAAACTTTAGAAGGTAACTTATTTATCAGCTGGAGAGTCTATAGTTTTGTTGTTGTTGGGGTTTTTGTTTGTTTGTGTTGGTTTTTGTTTGTTTTGAGGGGGTTTGTTTGTTTTGTTTGTTGTTTTGATTTCTTTTTTTCTTTTTCCTCCCCCCTCCCAAAAAAGGGTTTCTCTGTGTAGCCCTGACTGTCCTGGAACTCAACTCAGTCTGCAGAGGAGGTTGGCCTAGAACTCACAGACATATCTCCCACCGCATCTCTGCCTCCCTAGTGGTGGGATTAAATGTGTGAGCCACCACCACCTGGTGGGGCTGTACAGGTTTTAATCAGCACTATTGAAAACTAAAGTCAACAAAGGCATCAGTTAGTATCCACACGTCTACTCTGGGTGGAAAATTCCTTCTATCTCATTCACTTTATCATGGATCAGTAGTGCTTACTCTCCTCCGTGATACCAGACTGGCACTGTGCTCGATCCATGCTGTGTCTAAAAATGCCCTGTCTTAATGGGTTAATGCTGGAAAGCGCCGGCTGGAAGAACCAGTGCCCTCATAGTGAAGTGAAGTCTCAATCATCACATCAGTTCCTTGTTCTCTCTGAGGTAGAGCATGCGGTCAAGGCTGCTGTGCTGTTCCTGACGCCAAGCCCTGTTGTTCCAGTTTATAATGCATTGGTCTTTGGCTGCATCATTGAATTTACTTTTTGGGATTTTTGTTTATTGTGTCTCTATATGTGCCTGTGTGGGGAACGTACTGAGGTGGGGGCAGGTATCCATGTTCATAGAGTCTGGAGGAGGGATGGATACTGGAGCTGGAGTTACAGACTGTTGTGACCTGGGTGCTGGGAACCAAATGAAGGTCCTGTCCAGTAGAAATACTGTCTGAACTGCTGAGCCATCTCTTCAGCCCCTGAAATCGTGTTTTAATATGCCATTTGGAAATGTGTAAGGTTCACAGGTAACTTGAGCAGACAGCAGAGAGCTCTCGTCTTGCTGGTGACACCAGCAGAGTAGTGCTTAACAGTGATGACGCTGCATCTGCACACTTTGATGACTTGTGCTTTTGAATCCAAGCTTCCTCCAGTCAGTTTGTGGCAGGATGGGTGATGGAAGACAGAGCAGAAGGCAGTTCCCTCCTTTCCAAACCCTACCCAAGTAGGATCTGCAAGGTGGAGAGAAACCAGCTTCTGCACACAGACGGTCATCTGCAAGCCTTCCATCCCAGCCCAGTTACTCACTGTATCATCCATTCAGTCACCAAATGGACATTTTGCTAGACGTGAAGATACAAAAACATACAAAATGTGGGAACCACCCCGTCCTAGACTTGTACAAATATGCATGAGGCTGTTGAAGCCTACACACTGTGGCTGAGAGTGGAGCTCAGTAGGAGAGTGCCCTCACTGCACAAGCAGAACTCAGTTCTACTCCTAGCAACACACACACACACAGAGAGAGAGAGAGAGAGAGAGAGAGAGAGAGAGAGAGAGAGAGAGAGAGAGAGAGAAGGGTAAATCTTACATCTTAAAGATCGATGTTCTTTGTGAAATGAATTTACAAACAAGTAATAAATTGGTTGCTTGAAAACTTATATTTTATCCATGATGTACCCTACTCCATGGATAAACTATATTTTTTAAAATAGAGTAAAATTAGTCAGGCATAGTGATATAATGCCTGTAATAATTCCAGCTCTCTAGAGGCCAAGGCAAGAAGGTTGTCGTTAGTTCAAGGCCAGCCTGGTCTATGTAGTATGTTCAGGATAGCCAAGGCTACACAGTGAAACACTGTCTCAAATAAAAATAAAGCAGATAAAATTCATATTTCGTATATTTCTTTTATGATCTATTACTAGTTTTTAGTGCTGGAGACTGAAGCCAAGGTCTTGTGCATTCTACTTGAGTGTTCTGCTGAGTTACATCCCCAGTGGGTTACGGAGTTCTTTCCCATTTTATTCTGGTTTTTTTTTTTTTTTCTGTTTCCAATTAATCTGGTTGTTATTATTTAAGACTGTTTCCATAAGAAAAGATTTCTTGAAACCCCTCACACCAACACAATTGTTCAAGTTATAACCAATTAAGTGGCTTTGAGTGACCTTTTGGAGCCTCATTAAGTTCTCTGGGCGTGCACCACGCAAGCCTCTTGAATTGTCCCATCTTTTAAAGCAATATTTTGCTTTCTGGTGAGTGTATCAACCTTTCTTCTTTATGTTATTACTAGCTTATTATCTCAGAATAAAATGCATGCACACATGACTTCTTCCCTCTGCTAAGAGCTGGGTTAGTGCAGTTATACTGAGATTTTATCCCTCATCTCCTTTCTCCCTCCCAGTCTTGACCCCAGTCATTGCTTTGGCATTGGTCATATGACTTTTTGTGTCGCCATAACACGGACGGTTTCCAGAGAGCTGCTCAGAGTCCTCCTACTCAGCAATGTGATTTTTTTCCTGATGTGTCTAGGACAACGATCACTCTGATGCCCAGAACATGGACGAGCCTTTCCGGTGTCCCCTCCCTATTGCTCTTCTGACCTGTTCATGCACCTCAGTGTATCCCTAGTATAGGACGGGTCAACAAGAAGTCAATAATGCCACAGTAGCTTTGCTGAGTGGTTTACTGACATGAGATGACAGAATAAAATCAGCACCTCCCCTGTAGGAAGCCAGGCCCATCCTGGAGGACATAGAAAGGCCACCTCAGGGTGTCCTCTTTGAGTTCAACATCAAAGAATAAGCTGGGAGTTTCCAGGTAGAGAAGAAAACTGGCCTTTCTTGGTAGAAGCCATTGTATACACAACAGCAAAACTCTACAACCAGGAAATCAGCGCTCCAGTAAATGACTGACTACAAAGGAGAACTCAACATCAGCGAGGCATTAAAATCACCTGGGAGTCATTTAAAACGTATTAATGTTTTATCTCCCTGCTGGAGAGCCGTAGTACATGGAGCTGAGGTGGAGGCTTAGATGAGTGTTTTCTCGAGTTGCCAAGGGGATGCTCAGAGGGAATCAGGACCAAGCACCAGTGCACTTGGGGAGCCATATGTGGGTGGACTTCACTACAAGTAAGGGCTCTGAACCATTATGAAGGCAGCAGAGACCTGGGAAAGGAATTTCATTTGTAGAGCTGACTTCCCATCAGGCTGCCCTGGACTGGGGAGGGCTGGATGTAAGCCGGATACAAAGGCTGCAGTTATGGGGCTGTGGCCCAAGTCAGAGGAAAGGGGTGGCATCAGTGATACTGTGGAGATGCATTCACCCCAGGAGAGCAGAGCCAAACATTTAGTGAATAGTGACAGCAGACAGGGAAGGAGAGGCCCTGATAGCGCTCACTCTTTCCAAACTGCTTCCTACAGGTCGCACTGCCCTCAGCCCAGGGCTGCTGCTGCCGATGCTATGAGCAAACAGTACTTGGGATCCTCTAAATAAGAAACAACTGGAACGGATTCCAAGGATGCATATGGTCTGTGCCACTGAGGTCAGCTACCATGACGTACAAACATGAACACACAGATTCCAAAGCGAAGTCAGTCAAGAGTACAGTTTGATGAATTAGAAGCAAAGTAGGTGTCTGAACTTAAAAAAAAAAAAATTAGGAAAAGATAAACTGTTTTTCTTTTCTATTTCAATTGGCACAGATTGCTGGGGTGCTATACTGATGTTGACAACCATACTTTTTATCTTTTTAAGCATTACCCCAAAGAATCTCATAAAAATCTTTACGTATGCCTTCCACTTATTTACCTCAATAACGAGTCATTACAAACAGAGTAGAAATATGTGAAGAGCATGTGGGCATTGGCACATGCACACAAATTTCCTTTTGTCACATATGGATAAAATTATGCATGCACCTCTTTAAAATTCATAGTGATTTCTTTTTCTTTTCAATCACCAAATACTTACAGAAACCCCACTAAATGTTTATCCAATACATTTTAAGGTCTGGCAAATTACAAGCTGTGCACCAAATGTTCTCGCTTTTATAAATAAAGTTTTATTGGAACCCAGCCATGAACAGTCATTTACATACCAAGCATAAGTTGTCCAATACAGCAGAGGTGCCTGACTGTGGCAGAAACCACCTGTGGAACGAACCTACAGTCCAGACTTTCACCACAGATATGTGGCAACCCCAATAGCAATAACATGGTATACTTCACCCTCTTATCCTGCATTAACATTTTCCTCTCATACACCAAGAATGAACTTTTTTACACTGTATGTCTTTGTTTTCTCCCTCTGCTAAAAGAAAGCAACTAAATGATGCCTAAAATGTACTGAAATATCACACTCTGGGAAAAGGTAAGCGCTGGTAAACATACTCTGAAATAAACTATATTTTATCATTAGATAAATATAACTTTGCTACAGATTGGAGGGGCCAACATTCAATCAATTTTCAATTGTCTTTGAGAGGCAAGGTCTAGCATGCTCCCCTGTGAAGCGCATCTTCTTGCAAACCCATCTGGTGTTATTATTTAGCTGCCTATGACTGAGTAGCCAGAAACAGTCGCCCCTTAGTGACTGCAAGTTTCTCCTGACAGAAAGCTACCCGAAGCTTCCATCACAAACTGTTCACAGCCCTTTCCTGCAGAGAATGAAAGTCAGTAAGCTGCTTCCCCCCCCCCCCTGTCTTGGCCCTCCCATAAACTTGCATTTTACACTGATCAGACCTTTCTCCTAAGAGAATGGGCGTGGTTTGCATGAGTCTCCTCTTTCAGCAAACTTTAACAATCATTCACAGGCTGCCTGAGAGGTTCATGTCTGTACGGATGTCAGACTCTTCAGAACCTGTTGCCAAATATGTTGTCTTCCAAACCTGAGCTCTGACCTTATCATCCCCTTTGATGCTCTGGCATTTAGGAAGCCGTCCTGTTGATATGAGAATTGTACACATTTTATAGGCTTGGGGTTTCATTTCTCTTTACAATTACCACAGTTTGCTGGAGCCTTTTCCAAAAGCTGGTTCAAGCCAGACTTGAAGGCATCTTATGCAGAAATCATACCCCTAAATTTTAAATGATCATGAGGATAAGGGGTGGGGTTTCTGGGAGAAAGGGTATTGCACAGTACAATATGTGGATGAAATGTCATATTTCAGATCCGGACGCATACATTAGGCATATCTGACATCATGGAAATTAAATGACTGATTAACCGAGCCTGTTCTCATATTCGGATCTTCTGTAAGGAATATGGTCAACATCAAATTCCGTCCTGTTTACGTCCTCAGGAGTTATCTATTCTTCAAGCCACAGGTTTAATTCTATGGTTGGGGTTGGGGGTGGGGCAGCTGCTTTGCTCTATTAGGAATAACAATGCTTGCCCAAAAGGGAACAATAGGAATTCATGGCTGTGGCTTCCTTTCTCTCTCTTTTCCACTCCTATCTGCCAAACTGCCAGCTCTGTTCTTTATGTAGAGCTGCAGATGTATTCTTATTAATCAAGATTCTAATACATTCCAGATGATTCAACAACTTTGGGGCCTCAGCACGTACCCTTCTCCTTAAGCCCGGGATTTATTAGAATTGCCCGTTCCAAGATCTCTTAACTTACAAAAGATGGTTTATTGTTTCTGTTTCTACAGCAGGGGCCTAATAAATGCACAGAAATGATGACTTTGCCCCTCTGCAATACAATATTCAAAGAGATTTCCAACCCCATGGTGTAACATTAACCAAATCCTTTGAAACCCTAAGTAGTTTGCTCAAACTCAATCATCCATATACAGAAATCACAGACAATCGATACAAATGCAATATTCTAGTGATGACATTAGAGAAACCATGTCCCAGAACCCTCTGTGGTAGGCAGTGGGACCTTCTAGAGACGCTGTGCATTCCACAGTGGTAGCTGAGGCATAAAGCACTCTTTGATGAAGGAGCTAGACACTGCGCATTGTAGCCCTGCCTTACACAAAGAATCATTTCAGGAACATTGTCTACACATATGGTATTGATTAGCTCAAGATGGTGATTTCTCTGATTTCACACTGGTGATATTTCAGTGGGCGTTTACCCGGCAATTTAAGCAATCAAAATATGTTCGAGTACTGGTATTTAAAAATTAAATTCCATTCAGTGATCATTATTTTATGCATTTTTAACATGTGCCATTTTCAAGCCAGAGGAAAAAATAGCTCTTTCTCTATGTAATCACTAGTAACAGGACAGGAAGTAATAACAAGGCATATAAGCACACATTACACCAATAGATGTGGCTAATAGCTTTTGTGTAGAACAGCGTCCTGCTCGCTGCTCCCGAGTTACTAATGTTCTTGCTAACACTGGACTCCTAAGGGTGGTTCTATAAATAAGGCATTTATATAGAAAACTAGGAAAATATGAAAGGTTATAATATTAACATACCAAACTCATTTTTAATTAAAGAAATAAAAAAGCCTGGTCCTTAGGGAGTTGGGGAGAATAAGGTGGTCAAATGAGACCAATTAACTTCATTAGCTTCTGCAAATACCTAGCTTTCTAACACATTCTTATTTCTCCATCTGTTCCACAGTTAAATGTGTCTACAAATTAACATTTTATTTATGATTCAGGTTCTGATTCATAAAAATTATGCACACATTATACAAAGAACTAATGCTTTATAGAAAAATACAAGGGACTATACTGCACCTCACTCATACTGTTTTATTTTTGTAAAAAAAAAATCCCACAGACTAGAAACACATTCACCCTCACCTTTGTCCCTAAGACTGGGTGTTTATCTGAAGAAGGCCAAATGCTTGCATTTCTAGGCTCTCCTGGATTCTCGACGCACTGGCAACAGTAGGAGCATCACGCTCAGGAGCTGATAAAGTTCTGCCCACTTGGGCCTGACAGTCCCATTAACTTCAAACCCCACAGCGCAGGCATGAAGGGCTGGAAGAGCTTCATATCGAGTTGTAAATGCTGTGCAAGGGCCCGTGCCTCCTACTGGCTCCTACAAGAGAGCAGACCTTTCAAAATATGTTGCAAGGATCAACAAAACCCAGCATGGTCCAAGGGTGTGTGCTGATGCCGTTTGGAGTATTTATAAAAACCTATCCGTAAGACAAAGCACACTCCTTCAAGCGGTCTTTACTGCCACTCAGCTGAAAACAACAAGCGCTTTCGTAAGTGAACTAGCGACTTCCTTAATTTCACTTTAATTTCTCTGAGTAACTTTATCCCTCGCTGACAAGCCATTTTATTATTTCATTATTTACGGCATTCTGAGTTCATAAATCAAGTCCATACAACTCTATGATAACAGAAAAAAAAAGAGGGGAGAAAAACAGGAAAAAAATATCCCATTCAACCCAATAATTCCAAAGGCCTATGTTTCTAGGAATTACTGTGTTGGTCCCCGGCATGGTCTTTTTCTGACTGGGCACCAGGTCCCTGACAACTGAAGTATAAATTACTAACGTAGTGCCATTTCTCTTCACTGCCAAATTGGTGCAACATTGGAGATCGTGAAAGCAAGTCTCTTATAGCGGGGACACCTTAATGAAAACAAATGCAGTTTATATGCCTTAGACCCATCCTTTTTTTCCCCGTAACTTAAACTAATTTCACCTTCTAGGTGGAAAATCAGCTATATTTATTCCCATTGAATTTATCTTTTTTAAAAAATGTACTCAAAGAAATGTATATATTGGGAATTTTAATTGTTTTGAATGAGAAAATGCCTCATGTTACAGCGGGAAAGGTATAGTTCTAGGCTGGGATGATGGCTTGCAGCACAACCATGAAGAACTGAGTTCAAATTCCCTGACCACACATATGAGCCAGGTGCCTGACAAATACCTGTAACCTAGTTGTGGGGGATGAGAAGGAGGATATTGGAGGTTCCCTCGTGAGCCAGTCTAGTCTGGTTCAGCTCCAGGTTCAGTGAAAGATTGTTATTAAAAAAGAGGAGGAGGAGGAAGAGGAGGAGGAGGAAGAGGAGGAGGAGGAGAAGTGACTGAGGAAAGGTATTTTTGACTGTGGCCTCTACATATGTCCACGTGAATGCACCTATACACACATGTTAAAACACATACTACTCACCTATCCCCCACATACACAGAGACAAGAAAAGAAGAAAGGAAAGGCATATTTCTACCTAAAGTTTATGCTTCAAGAAAACACAATTACTAATACACGATAGAGCTGTCAAAAGTTAAGAATGCTGGAGACACAGGTCAGCAGTTGAGCACACTGGCTGTGTCTGCAGAAGGGCAGGTTCAGTTTCCAGCACCCACTGGCAGCTCCGCACCCACGTGGCAGCTGACCATCATCTATAACCCCAGTACAAGTGGTTAGGATGCCCCCTCTGACCTCTGCAGGCACTGTATGCTTGTGATGTACTTACATTCATGCAGGCAAAACACCCATACATATAAAATAAAAATAAGTCAAAATTAAATGAAATCTCGAATTGGGATAGCAACAAAAAGCAAGCCCTTGGACTCATACTTGATATGACGCTGGGAATGAGCAAGCGCTGCAGGCCCAGGTGGGCACCACCACACATGGTTTTACACGGTGCTGCAAACTGAGCCCCAGGCTTCGCGCCTGCTGTGCAGACACTCAGCTGTGTGAGCCACATCCCTCACCGACCAATAGATTCAGGAAGGAACAGCAAGGGAAAATCCAGCCTTCCGATTTGCTTGGAACTCACTCTTCAGAGTATGGCATGCCAGGGTTGGCTTACACCTCAAGGGCTTGTAGCAGAGGTCTGGGCCAATTAGTAGCAGCGCCTCACACTTCCGGAGTTTTCACATGTGAACTCAAACACTTGCCTGCAATCTGCAGTTATTTTGATGTTGTGGAGGTCTGACCTGCCATTGAGCAATATTACCATATAAAGCTGTAACACTGGAAACCAGTGTCTTTAGAGCTGTGAGCATGAGAACCAATGTGCCCAGCTGTCAAATGGCCGAAAGAAATCAGGTTCCCCGCTCCTTCAGAGCCAAATAGTGATGAAAGCTTTAATTTGGGGTTCCACCTTCTCGGTATTATCACCAGATAATAGCAAATAACTGTGAGGTGACAAGGATAGCCCAAACCATGCAACAAAATCAACTGGGCAAGGCGAATACACTACAAACAATGCGTATTGATGTGTGTGGACTTTGGTGTTAATGATGCATACTCTCTAACATAGTTTAACCCATTTTCCTTTACAGAGCCAAGGTAAATCATTCAGGTAAAAATATGTATCCTCTATTAATACACTAGCAATATATTCATCAGTTGTCACTAAGGGAGCTGGCACTGATGGTGACTTTTCACCAAGTTCTTAATTATCCACAGCCTAATATCTTTTACAAGCAACTAAGTTTCTTCCTGGCAGATGCTGACTGACTTTTGGTTATGGTTGATTTACTAAGACCTTCCCCCTGGTCATTTGCACTCATACCCAGACACCCTCTAGAGACCAACAAGCATGACCAACAGTAACAGTATGTGGACCCCTGATCCCCCATCTTATCCCTGTAGCAGAAGCATGTCTGAGCTTGATCCTCTAACAGAAAGCTTTACAAGAAACACAGTGATGAATATGGAATAGATTTATCGAAACTAAGACCTAGGAGTGGACCACTCTGAAAGTGGCCTTGACTTCTGAATATGTACACTCAATGCCCAGCATGGTCCTTTTGACATGGTCTCATCTAGCCCAGATGCTGACTTCAAACTCACGGTGTAGCTGAGAATGACAGTGAATGTCTGATACAACCACGTGCCACTATGTCCAGTTACAGACTTAGGGCTTCATGCGCTTGAGGCAAAGACTACCAACCGAGCTGTAGCCCAGCCTGCCGCTCAGTGTGCTCTTCGGGAGGTGGGTCTTGTTTGATTACAGGCTTTGTCTGGATTTCTTTCCCATCCCACCTTTCTCTTCATAGTATACTCTGAGTCTTTGACAGAATGGGGTGGTGCCGCCCCCAAGAAAGTGTTTGAAAGAAATGAAGTGGCACAAGGAAAACTCTCAGTAAGAGGTATGCAAATTTATTATGATTTCAACCAGAAGTTAAGTAGTTCCTATATTGTGGAATGGCTGTAAAATAACAATTTGTCTTACTGTCTGGGCAATTTTAATGTGCCACAAAGTACAAGTATTGTCAGTTTCTGTTAGCTGGATCATTCAAACTTTCAAGTGTAAAGTAAATACAAAGCACTCCCTTAATAATGGCACGCGCGTGGCGTTTGCCTTTCTTGTGTTCTGCCTCCAGTGTGGTCCAGGAACACATAATTGCTGCCTTTACTCACGTTATCTGATCATTACACTGAGCGTGAACCTATTTGCGATTGCTTTACATTTCACAATTATTATTGTTACAGTGACTTTGGCTATTCCGGTAGCAATTTGGAATTTTAGTAGCTAGTGAGTTATAGCTCTTTATGTGCAGAGTAAAAGTGAAGGTGGAACTTTAATGCCTTTCCCCCCAATTTTACATAAAGCTGCACCCACCAATCACGAAACTATTGTTATAACCACTCTATAAGAATGTACACAGCACTTCACATTTCTCTTGTGGCAGGCAGAGAGTGACTGGCTATACATCTCAGCATATCCGTCCCTCCCTCTGGTATTTGATTTCTGACTTAAACAAAAAGAATGTCTTAACTTATGCAAGTCACTCAAAGGCCAATAGTAGAAAACACTTGCCTTGTTCATTTGCTCATTCAACAAACACAGAGAGCCTACTAAGTTCTGTGCTGGAAACTGTGAAGCTACAAAGATACATGGGACACAGTCACTGATCTCAAGGCTCCTGAGAACCCAGACTTTAGAACTGTCAACCATGTGATCCATGGGACGTCACTCAACAGAAACAGAAGCGGTTGTGGAATGCAGCTCTGCACCAGATACATGCTCGTTGTCATCAAGCGGTGAAAGCAGCCTACATGCACACTGATGAGTAAACAGATGGAAAAACCATGACACACACCCTTGACTACTATTTGGGCTTAAAAGGGGGGGGTCTTAGTCAACGTACAATCCTGATGAACACTAAGACATTACTCTAAGTAAAATATGCCAGCATTAAGAGTCAAATCTCGTATGTACTGCCTCGTATATAAGAGAGTTCACAGAGAAAGGAAACAGGATAGTGGTTTCCAGAGGCTACGAGAAAAAAGCTGGAGAGCTGGTGCTTAATCAGTAGTTTAGTTCTACAAGAAAGAAAGAGTCCTGGACGTTGACCAAGGCAGGTCACAACCTACAGTCCCAGCACTAGGGAAACTGAGGCAAAGTTGCTGGGAATTCAAGGCCAGCCTGGGGTGTACAAAGTAAGTTACAGGCCACTGTGAGCTATAGCAAGAGACCCTCTCTCAAAAAACAAGCAAGCAAGCAAGCAAAAGAATCACAGGGACTGGTTACAGCACAAGTGACTGCTGTCGCAATGACTGAAGTGTACACTTCAAAATTAAAATGGTAGACTTCCAGGCCACGTGTACTTTGCCACAATTACAATTTTTCAAGTGAGTTTTTTAATTAAAACTATGCAACAACTATGCAAAGAAAGAGAACCAGACATACCTTAAAGGGAAGCGAAGGAAATTTGAGGAAAGTAGACATTTTATCAGGTTGGTTGGTGTATATAGTTGCTTTGAAAACAGCCCTTCAGAAGGGCTTTAAACATCCAGAGTCCCCAGCTCTACCCTGAAGCTGTGAAGGACCACACCGGGGCCATTGCGCACAAAAGAATCTTAGAAGCCAGATTAGGCCAGACAGGCTCGGACTCTGCCAAAGGGGAAAAGCCAAGGACAAACGAGAGGGACAGAGGTAGGCAGAAGGGTGGCATTGGCTGGGAAGCTTAGTGTGCATGTGACTGAAAGAAGAAGCAGTTCCACTAGGCAGAATAAGGAACACAAGTGTCAGAGGTGGACAGGTCCCCAAATGGTCCAGGACAACCATTGAACTGACTTTGTAAGAATGTCAAGTTGAAAAGGACTTCCCCAAATGACCACAGACAACATTAAGAGATCATTCTGGATGAAGCAAAAAGCATATGGAAGATCCCAGATGGGAAAGGCCAGCAGGAAGTGAGGCCTGAGAGGAAGGTCATTGTCCTTCAGCAGGCTGGGGGCTGGGCTTCCAAGGTGTCTGTAGAAATACTTCTTTCGCCTCCCGGGAAACAGAAACAAACACCAATTTAAGTAAAGTCTAAGTTTTCCCAGTTAATGCACAGAAGATCTATTCTGGACGCATGTGAGAGGACACCTATTTCAGCTTCTAGTGCTGGCCATTTAAACTTAACGCAAACAACGAGCCTTGACAGTTTTGAAGGAGCACTGCACAGCCAGGAAAGGGAGTCCATTGGCGGCCGGATGGCCAATCTACTAGTAACTTCCTCTGCATCACTAAATATGTGGCCACTGCCCCAGTCCTGGCTTCCCACCTTGGTGTTTTTAGGAGATGGAGGCCCACTTAGCCACCAAGTTTTAGTGGCAGAATTCCTTCAGTGGAGAAGCCACCTCCTCTCTGTCTACCTGTAGCTCAGCTGAGCCCCCGTGCCAAGAGCTAGGTCTCCTACGGTCTACCTCTCCAAACCCCACAGCAGTGGCCCTGGTCCCTCACCTCCCCAGAACACACTTCCAACTTCTCAGAGACATTTGTAAATCACTGAGAACATGTCTTAAAATTCCTCATCGCTTTGCCCGTCACTAAGGCCAGACCTAGATCTCTAAAGAGTTGCCGCTTTTGAGACAGGAAGAGGTCCGTACCCCATAATAGGGGGGCAGCTTTTTAACATTCTGGTTTCCATTGAAGCTAGGTTTCACTTTTAAACACTTGGCATAAGCTTCGAAAGCACTCTGTGCACAGACCCCACAGACTGCCCACTTAAAAACAAAACATCTCTAGGTCGGGCTGCCTCTGAGGCTATTCATAAAGTCTCCTCCCATAAAGACACAATTTAGACCAAATCAAGACAGTGACATGTAACACCCCCAGCACACGGCACTTCCAAAACTGATAAGAATAATAATGGAAAGGGTAAGCGACGTCTTCCTCTTTATTCGGCTCTTTGTTTTCTCAAAAAGTCGCCTGCTTTGTTTCCCATTTAGTAGCTGTTATTGATGATAAGGTCCGGACCGTACCACTGGAGAATTGTCTCTATTTCAGCCAAGCAGCAGTCTAGGAATGTGTCCATAGACTCGTACAAAACGTACAGCCTGCCCAACATGAATCACGGTGATAGGATTGGGCCCGAAGGGAGCTGTGACAACTCTCTACAAGTAACTGAAAGGTGCAAATGGCAGGGAGGGAGAAGAATTATTTAAAGAGGTCCGAGGTATATGTGAGGAGGGATTAAATTAAGCAAAGGAAAATTCAGGTTTTATATCAAGAAAAGACTCCTAATGGCAATATAAGACTAGGTTCCCAAGAAATGCATGGAAGCCTCGAGGCTGGAGGGCATTTTAGTTGAAACTGGAATAAACCAGGAAATAGAAAACACGGAGGAAAGGGTCAGATGGCCGGAGAGGAGGGCAACGGACCCCCAGCCCTCCTCTTACTTTTTATCTCTATGGATTCAACCAAGGGAAAGAAGTCTTAAGGAGTCTGTCAAAAATGGCAGGAGAGATCCGAGATACACAGCCTCTGTTTAGGACAAACGCCTACCTAGGAGGGTTTCCTCTGGGCTGCTCACCCATTGGTGTTGAAAACACCAACTATTATTCACACTTAAAGCAGCCTAATAAAAGCAATAGTCACTTCTACAGCAATTAAGTTGAGCCAAGTGCCTCACCACGAGCTTCACATATATCAAGTCGTTCTGAATCACGAAAGCCTCTGAGACTCTTCAGTTGGGGAAGCTGAAGGCAATGCATGCTACCACAGGCTGTAGACCACAGCATGTGTAGGCCTAGGAGAGCGCCAACAAGCAGATCTGAACCCATGTGGTTAAGAGTTCAGCATCTGCACCCTCAGTCCATCAGTAAAGGGCTCTCCATGCAAGCCTAGGACGTGTGCTTGGTCTCACAACCAATGTTTTAAAAGCTGAGTGTGGTGGCATGCACTGAGTCCTAGCACCGAGAGGTGGAGTTAAGTGGATCTCTGGGTACTTAGTCCAGCCTACTCAGTGAGCTCCAGGCCTCAGTGGGAGACACTGCTTCAAACACACCCGAGGAACAGTAGTTAGGCTGTTCTCTGGCCTCTACAACTACACACACTCATATATGCATGGGGGGCGAGGGAGGGAGAAAGCAAAAGAGAGGTAGAAGAGGCAATTGAGTCTACAATGAGAAGAGTCCATCTTCTCCCTGACCCAGCTCAGTCTAGGTTCCATAGAGGGCACCTGAGAGGCAGGCCACTCCTCCCCAGGAGCAGGACCAAATCAGGGGCTTATTTTAAATTGGTTCATTCTAGCTACATGTCTCAGCCAAGTTTAGATTTGCAATTTAGCAGAAAAGAAACTTTTGAAGCAGCCCTTTGATTCAATTCTCGTGACCCCTGCGAAATAAACCTTCTTAAGACTGAGTTATGGTATCAATTTGCTTCAATCCAACAAATATGTACACTGTTACACACTCGAGGGGCTAATATCTGGCTGGGGATCAGACTAGTTCATCTCCAAAGTGGCTGGAGAAGATACTGTGGGCGCAAACTTCCAGGAGCAGCGGCGCACTGAAGAAGCTGAAGAGAGTGGAGAGAAAACAGAATTGCAGGGGCAGGAAGGCGGGGCCAGGGGTCTGGGCAAACTCAACCGTTGGGACTATTCATTCTTTCCTTTCCGTGAGTTGCATAAAAAGGACTTGTTAAGTGCCTACCGTGTGCCAGGCACTGGGCCAGTTTCAGACTTTATGGAGCTCACAGCAGTCAGAAGACAAACAACAACCAAGAGAAGTTCAAAGAACATGACCATAGACGCACTTAAGACTGGGTTCTGGGAAGACCTCCCAGAAGAAACAGCCATTAAACTACCATGGAGGGAAATCCTGACTCTCAAGCAGAAAAGCAGAATAAGAGACCAGAGTGGATGGAACTCACCAGGACTAGGTGAGGTTCTAGTCAAGCACACAGGACAGAGGGGGAGGGGCAGCTGAATTACGGAGCAGAAGGCACACAAAGGACTCTGACATTTATCCCAAAGGCCTGCAGAGATTACTGCAAGGACTAATCCAGAAACAGAAAAGCAAAAAAATAAACGACCATTTTCTCAATTGGATGCCGTGTGTTCAGATCATGGCACTACATGTATTTACGATGTGAACCTGTCCTGTCCTTATGGATAAAATGGTAAAACCAAACACAACCCACACAAGTAAAACTGGAAGCTCTCTCTCTTACTGTTGGTTGGGAGAAAGAAGCACAATATGCTGATAAGGCGACTAGCATATGTGGGGGAATGTAATTAACTCTAAAAGGAAAGATGGAAACTTGGCCAACTCAGCACAGGGCTAAGAATGTGAGGAGAAGGAGCTAGGAAAGCAGAGGGAGCTTGCTTCGCCCCTGAAGCCAGCATCTCCATCACATAAACACGCTTCAACCTATGGATTTGTTTTATCTAGTCCATAAGTGCTGGGGGGATGGATCCATGGCACAGTAGTGTGCTTCTGTAACCCAGGGTTAGGGGTGGAGGACTGCCTGAGTTTGAGGACAGACCCTTGTCTCAATAAGAAAAATGACAAAGAAAAGAAAGTATTATCTGAACCAAATTTGCACAGCCATTTTTCTTATGATTGCTAAAAATATGATGAGACTATTTATGCAGCATTTGCATTGAATTAATGTTATAAGTAATCTACAGATAACAAAGTATAAGAATACATACATAGGTTATATGCAAATATTATGGAATTTCATTCATAGGATTGAGCATTGTAGGTTGCATTATATGTGGGGGTCCTGAGGTGAACCCCATGGGTCAGAAATGACTGTCATTTCGTTTTTACTGAAGGCACAGTTTCCATAGACTGAAACGGCCATCTACAGAAAGCTTTCGTCCAAGACACTTTGTGGAGCAAGGCTTTTCTCAGGCACTTGCCTGTGAGCTGCCATCCTGTGAGGTGTGAATGGCATCATCAGTAGGGGAGATGAATCTCTAGAGATGGAAGCTCTGAACAGCCTCCATCTGGCCTGGCATCAGCCACATCATAGCACCCAGGAGCTCACAGAGCACAGCATTGGGGCAAGTTGAGTACAGGTCTTTTAGGACTAGGTCTTCCCTGTTTCCCCAGCAAGTATGGGGAGATGAGCTTGGAAGCTGGGTGCTCAAACTGCATATACTATCTGTCTGCTTATTCCTGAGGTACCCTGGACCCGCTGAAGCTAAGAGAAAGATCCCTGCTCGATTTTTATAATTGTATGCCATCTTCTATCCCTGCACAGAGTATACTCTGAAGTGCACTGACTGAGCCCAATAAAAGGGCCTGTCTATTCCACGGGCGGTCCATCATCCTGATCTCTCTAGTCACAACACACATCCTGCTGTATTTGTCACAGGGCACTTAGATGCCAAACCTGCAGCATCTGCCCAGGACTCAGGAGCACACTGATAAAGGAAAAGGATTTATTTGCAGTTTGGCCGAACGAGGGAGAAAAACATTGAGCTTTCTCTCTGCTTTTTCTGTGGTAGAGCTATAATGTTATAGAAAAGATGAGAAAGCAGCCAGGAGACATGCACAGGCTGTCAGATCTGTGAGAACTGCTTCCTAGAACACAAGTTGTTTGTGCTCTGGCTAACCCAGCATGGCGTTCGCAAAGTCTAGGGTTGCAACAGTTTCAGAGCAGAAGAGGACAAGAACATCTCTTCTCTGCCCAGGAAGCTACACTCCTGCTCTCCACTTCCCTCTCTCCTTCTCCTTCTCCTTCTCCTTCTCCTTCTCCTTCTCCTTCCCCTTCCCACTTTCTCTCTCATCTCTCTCAATTTTTAAAAGCCACACAATGAACTACCCTGGCTGCTCTAGTCTCAGATCCTGTGACCTTGCCCCTCAGTGGGACTCCATGTTAAGTGCATAAAGAAAGCCAGCTCTACTCAGAGGCCTGTAGTCTAAAGTAATGCCTAGGCCTGAAGTCTAGAGCCAGAGAGTAAGACTCAGCCTCCCCTCTCCTCACTAAAACAAAGGGGTTGGGGGCTTTCCAGCAAACACAGAAGTGGAGCAAGCATCCTAAACTCTTATGTTTTCACTAGGGCTATAAAACTCTTAGTTAAGTAAAGCAACAATGAAAGAGATCGGCACAGAAAGGTTTAGCCTTACGAAGGACAGATAGACAGACAGGTAAAGACTCCTTCTGAACTCCATATTCTCTTTCCTCCTCTGCTTCCAGAACAGGGGAAGCAGGGAGTAACCTGAATGGCTTGTCGTTTCCTTCTTGGGAAACAGCAACATAACAGCTTAAGGCCCTAACTTTTCTGGGGCCCACTTCTCCATAGCAACTATTGTACCCTCAAATGCATTCTCCCCTGATACTAGGATGATGCTCCTCATTGTGCTCCCCTTCAAAGGTCATCTTTTAGTTTATTTAAATCAAAGATGCTTCCTTCTAAAACAAAGATGTCTGAGCAGGTTAAAACCATCTGGGAGGTTTAGATTATAGCATCAATTTCCTCTAAGTAGCAGTTCATCTTATCTCTCTATAAATGTACACTAAGTATTATTTATGGTCAAAGAAAAAGATAAGCTAAACTTTCATAGAGATGGTAAGAAAGGCGATGAGTAATTATCAAAGTAACGAAGGAACGAGTCTGTTGATACAGTAAACCGGGAGAAATAAGCGAACTGTGGTACTGGTTCTTAGCTAGCATGGGTCCCACTGAAAGGCAGCAGGCCTGGTGGGGCCCAAAGTATGGCAGATAGCTGGGTTATCTCCAAGTGGGATAAAGTTGCTCTGAGCACCTGAGAATCATGAAGTAGACAGAGTAGGGAAAAGGACCAAGGGGACTGCTAAGAAGGAGCCTTGTCTCCCTTGAATGCTCTCTGACCTTGACTTAGAGAGCCCTGCTAGGTAACACAATGCAGCCACATGGTAGAGTGTCACAAGTGGCCACTGAAACCTGCTCTTGCCTGTTTTGTAGCTACTGGCTTGGACAATCTTCAAAAATCCTTTAGTCAGACACTGCTTTAGATTACAAGAATACATTGTGACAATTTTCAAATCTCTTAATCAAAACTAAGGTAAGAACCGAATTCATTTGGCCCCAGGGAACAAAATATATTAATGCATCCAAGGTTACTAGGACATTTAAACTTCCTTGCTTGGGGCCAGCATATGGGAGCTAGTGATGTTATCCATCTTTAACACCAGTGATCAGGGTACATTAACAGTTACTCTAATTGATGAGAAAAATTAGGTCAATAATTGTCCCAGTGCATATGTAAAGCCTACTTCCTAAGTTACATTCTTTGCTTAACATATCACATTTATGACTGTCATATCTATTTTTTTCAAGTGCATTTATATACAGACTTGTTCTTGGTGCATGGATATTTAAATTGTAAGTAAGGTCTGACATGGTGATGTGCTTATATTCTTAGCACTTGAGAGGTGAGGCAGAGAGATCAAAAGTTCAAGCCCACCTTAGGCCACAAAGCAAGACTCCATTTTCAAAAAAAAAAAAAAAAAAAAAACAGTCAAAGCGATTATCTTTGGCAGCAGCAGCAGCAGCAGCAGCAGCAGCACGATCGTCACCACCACCTATCCAGAAAATGAGGTGTTTCCACCCCAGGATTGATATGTAGAACTCATACCCTGGTTATGAACCCCCAGTTTCATGAAGGTCATAGGTTCCAACTACTCCTCCATGAAGGTCCTAACCACCTGCTCTGTAGATGAGGCTGTAGTAACAGGAATAAATATTTACCACCAATACGTTTACTCTGCCATTTTGCTCCAGCATTTTTGATCTAAAAATGTTGAAAATAAGCATTTTAACAAGTATTTTGCCAATACTGATGAATTTTTATCATAAGAAATTTCTGGCCTATACTCAACCAAGTTGATTAAATTCCTTCTTCAAATGCTCATCGTAGGAAACTACTATTATGGGTTATTTTACTCCCATTTCCATTCTTGTGTCACTGCAAGGATCTTCACTGGGCTCAACTCATTATTAAAATTACATAATAGTAAGATAATTCATTTATCAATTTTGTTCAAATCAGGCATCCAGTAAGCTTTAAGATTAATCTTTCAGTCAGGCTCGAGTTCCACAGTTCAAACCCTCAGACCTACGTTATCTGATAAGATCGCATGCTTCTCTCCATTTGTTTCAGAACCAAAGGTTACTGGGTGCACTCAGCACCCTCTTTGAGTTTATTTTTACGCTGATTATTTCTTGCAGTAATTTACATTATTAATTCAATGAAAGCCTGAAAGTTCCGTTTAATTTCAAAGTGACTCAAAGAATTATGGTTACATATTTCATGAGACAGAGCTAGAGAGAAAGATGGGGGGGTGGAAGAGGAAACACGTGGGTAGGTGAGCGGCTTTGCGGCTCTTTTCACCCTGACTTACAGAAGAGCTGGAGGCAGTCCCTGTGTGGATGGCTAACAGCCAGATGCTTCTGAGTTCCACTGCCTAAGTCATCCCAGACTCCACTGATTCTCAGTCAGTGCTCCTGAATGTTAACTTTAACAATGTCAAGGTAAAATGTACCCATACACACTACTAGGTTTAAACAGTTGGTCACCAGTTGGTGGCACTGTAGAGTGACATGGAAGCATTAGGAGTTGGTCTAACGGGAGGAAGCAGGTCAGATGGGGCAGAACCTTCATGTGGTGGTGTGAATGAAAGACCCACATAAGCTCAGAGGGCGTCACATTATAAAGGGGCGTGGCGTGGCCTTGTTGAGGAAGTGTGTCACTGGAGGTGGGCTTTGAGGTTTCAAGCATTCATACCAGGCCCAGTGTCACTCACTCTCTCTTCTGGCTGCCTGCTAATCTGGATGCAGAGCTCTCAGCTACCTCTCTAGCACCCTGTCTGCCTGTGTGCTGCCATGTCTCTCACCATGATGACCAGAACCATAAATCTCTGAACTGTAGGCAAACCCCCAATCAAACGCTTTCCTTTATAAGAATGCTTTCCTTTATAAGAGTTGCCACGGTCATGGTGTCTCTTCACAGCAATAAAACCCTAACTTGGGTTTTAAACAGGTTCTACTTCCTATCCAGTCTCTGTTCTTCCAAGATATAGGGTGGTCAGGAGTCCCAAACCTCACAGTATGGCCACCACAGTAATGCCTAATACCAGGCCTCTCCTGCCATAAAAGACTGTATCACCCTGAAGTCAACAAATCCTCCCTTTTGAGTCAGGTGTTTTGCCCAATATCTCTCTCTCTCTCTCTCTCTCTCTCTCTCTCTCTCTCTCTCTCTCTCTCTCTCTCTCTCACACACACACACACACACATACACATACACACACATACACATACACACACACACTGATTAGTAAGGTAACTATTATCATACTGTCCCAAACAATTATACATCTGCTGAGAATGGCTCATTGCCTATGAATAAAAAGGCACTAATATCTTTTCCAAAGATTACACATAATAGAAAAATAAAGCTTCTACCAGCACAACACTCTGAGAGGAGGGAACAGTCTGATTTGAAGAAAAACGTAACAAAGTTCAAAGTGGCCAAATCTGTGGGTATTTACGATACAGTTGTGGGCAAGGAGTTTGGAATAATGAAGAAATACTTGCACACCGCCAGACATTCGATGTAAAATTCTTGGGGCATTCTTCAGACTTGTTTTCAAAATGAAATAAGATGTTGTGTCTCGTGGATGGGAGGCTTGCCATTTGAATATATTTACAGCATCTTAAAGCCTGTTGTGGGACTTAACGGGTGTTCCCTGGGTTCTTCATTGTTGTTGTATATTTAACTTTATGTCTGTCAGGCACACAAGGACCTCAGCATCATACTGTTCATCCAAGCATCAGGGAACTTGGGGGAAGAAATGCCTCAACCCCAAAGGGGAAAAATTGGAAATAAAGAAGAAAAGGAGAAAAACTTAGAAACCTTATCTGGGCTTTGGTTCAAAACAAAATCCGTATCCAACCTATAAAATATTGCCAAAAATCTTGCTACAGTGCAAACATTCAGTCGTCAAGCAACTGAAAAATGTATGGTGGGTTTCCTGCAGATTTGTGGGGCTACTGGAACCTGCTGTGAGAAAGCTAGCACAGATATGACAGACATTTGAATAAACCTTTCTATCATGTAAGGGAGTTTTTTTGTAAAGGAGGAGCTTGGTGATTTCTTCCATTCCGGGCTGTGTGTGGTGTAAAGGAAGGAGAAACCGGGGAAGAACTTCAGGGCACGTCTAAAAGGGGTCACAGCAGCACTACTACTGCAACCCAATGATACTGTGGATTGAGCAGGTCCAATGGACTAGATCTTGTGTGAGAATCAAAATAAACACACAGAACCTCTCCACTTTGATTTGCAGGTCACCCAGGTGTCCAATCACGCAGGGCTGACAGGGTTTGTAACAAACCTACCCAGTTATATCTTAAGACAACAAAGAGGAATGAATGCCTAGACAGTAAGACACACGGCTGACTTTCAAAATGCCCGGCCCTATAAATACAGGTTGTCAAAATGGTCTGTTCCTAGAGATGGCTTCTCTTTCTCCCTCAGCCTGCTGAGCGCTCTGCACAGGGGCCAATGGGCTTTCCTGCCAGATGAATCTGAGGAGGAAGGAGACAGGTCACGGGGCTGACTGACCAGGGTTGCCAGCTCTGCGGAGGCAGGAAGCTGGGGTCTCCAGGGGTGACCCTCTTTGCAGCTGGGCCCTTCCCCCTGACTCAGGAGCACCAGCACACACAGCCACCCGTGAAGCCAGAGTGAGCGAGCTGAGGAACTGACAGCATCTGCTAAGAGCCAGCCAGGGAAGCCACTGTGGATGGCAGAGACAGAAAACGTTCAACAATTTGCCACAGCCACCATGGAGAGAACACACTTTTAAGGGTATAAATTTCAAAAGTGAAATTTAGAAAGCAGTGTTAGAGAAAATGGCGACTGTATCCTGTTAGTCCTGCCACTTAGGACACCCCATAAAAAAGGCTCTGACTATAGCAGGGATAACCCACAGGCTAGCAGGACACAGTCTAGGGCTCCTTTCCATCTCTCCTCACTTCCTCTGTTCCCTTCCCACCACCCAGACAGAAACAGCTATCTTCACATTCACCCTGAAGAGAGAAAATTATTAATTTAAGGCATATCAAAATACACTCTATAATGTATAAATATAACATATAAATAGACTCCTGAGAGATATACTAAATTAATCCCACTTGTGAAGGCCTTAAGATTAGTTCTTTCCCCTTGGGAAGAATTTGAAATTCCAAAAACTACCCTTGATTTATTTTGCTCCTATACAACAGCAATGCACACTGTACATGCCCCTGGGACTTCTGAGCAGCGTCACTCTAATGCTGACGCACGCTGTCCCTGCAGAGTCGACTGGACTCAGAGCGGATAGAGACCTGGAGAGTGGAGGAAGAACTTAGGTCCCATTTCCCTCAACACAGAAACAATGCTTTAAGGCTGTCTGCCTGGTTCAAGGAGGACTGTTGTCTTTGATGGCTGTGAAGAGGTTCCAATAGCACTAACTCACACACTTTCCCCACCTTAATTTTGTAGCCAGAGAAACCCAATTAGTGAGTATTTATCCTAAACTGAAAGCTTAGTGGGATTGTATGTTATCAATAGTAAGTGACCCAGTTACCTCAGAAGGTCTGAAATAAGCATACACACACACACACACACACACACACACACACACACACACACACACTCACACACACACACACACATACACACACATACACATTCACACACACATACATTCTCACACACATTCACACACACACATACACATTCACACACACATGTATACACACACACATACATATATATACACATTCACACACACACACATACACACACACACTTTTGGAGCATAACTAAATACTATAATCTTCCATTTTCCTTATTCATTCATCAGTAGATAATATGGACTTTTTATTTTTGCTGTTTCGACCCAGGGCCTTACATATGCTAAACAAACTCTCAGTCACCAAACTCTATCTGCAGCCCAGTAAGCTGACCCTAGCACACTTTCTTTGCCTAACCCAGCTGGCTTCTCATCTATAGGGAGAAAAAGGTTGACTCTGAACATAAACAGTAACAGTAATAATTAAAAATAACAAAAACCCCAATCTAAGTCTAGTTTGAATTTCTAAATTAACCATCAGTGGGGGGCTGACCATAACAGGATCCGTAGCCTCAAGTTTGCACCTCTGTAGTCTCCACTGTCTCAACTGAAGAGAGCAGATATCTTGGTGCTTAAACAACCTCAGGACCCAAACGTCCAGCGGAAGTGTGGACAGGCGCACACACCGAACTCTCTGTGGCGAACATAAGTCACAGAAAGGTAATTAGCACTCTCCTCTCACGTCCACAACAAGCTACTCTCTGAACAACATTTTAATGGGGAAAAAGACACACAAAACATAAATAGAACTAAAGTCACACTTATCTTGATCAACACTTTTCCTTGGCGACATAGAACAATAAAAAGTCAACGAAGATCAGGCCTCAAGAATGATGAGAAAAGAAAGAAGAAAGGAAATTAACATGACTTAACTTTCAAAATATTTTTCAGCGATGCCACAGTCTTCCATTAAAATTAATGCACTGGTGCATTTCCCTACACCCACCATCCAGTTAAAGTACAAGATCCATCATAGCCGAATTTTGTGACAATGGTTAAGTCTTCTGCAGTCTGTGTGCAAATTATGAAATAAGGAAAATGTGCTTCCATACCTCTGTCATTTGGAAAATGACACCTTTTAAGTCAATAACGCAACGCTTAGAGCGGCGCCACAGCACAATATGACAGCGACAGCGGTGCGGCGATGCAAATGAGCGCAAATGGGGAGAATCCCTGCTCAAGCGCCCCGAACGCGGCGTTCGCTCCAATATTCTCTGCAACTTGGATTTTGAATAGCACTTAAAAATCTCAGGCCTTGACAAAGCATCAGAGTTATTTCTATTTGAGATCTCCCCTCCTTAGCCAGCCGTTCTTACTCCTCAGCAAATGCCAAAGAGAAAGAAGCAAGTAGAGCTAACAAAGAGGAGAGTCAAGCAAAGTTAAACCCCCACTCTCCAGCCATTTCTTCCCTTCCGGGGGTCTATTCTCTCATGCATTTGAAGAGATTTGTGCCACTAAGAGCCATCAATGCTAATGCAGGTAGTTATGCCCTAGGAGCCCCTACCACCTATGCCCAAAGCAGCCCCCAGCCTGCTGGCTGGCCCCCCATCCCAGCCTCCCTTGTGATCTAACTGAAGAGTGTCCTGCAATTTCATCCCTTAATTGAGATCCTAGCATATGGCAGGGTTCCAAGGCCCTTGCTTGGGTTGTTTATCTTTCAATACTTTCAAGTCACTGACGGGCTAGGAGAGAAACCACGCCATGATTTAAAGGGAAAGCTGTCTGCTCCCTGCTCTTTATTTGTTCTCCCTCTTTTTGTGTCTAAATCTCTGCCTCTCTCCCTCTGGTCTAACAAATACCACGTGACTCAGCGCTGTTCCTCTCAGACCTCTGTACCTTTGGGAATAGTTAGAACAACTCCACAGTACAAGGCAGCCCTTTCCTTTCTTTCTTTTCTTACAGTAGCTTGCCTCCCATTCTTTACAACTTAGTTCTTTCATTAGCTTTTGGTCATCTTCCTTTTTCCAAACTCTTTTGAGTCTCTAAAAATCTGAAGAAAAAAAAAATAGACCTCAACGGTCGGAAACTTGTAGGCGGAGGGACTTGTAGGACGAGGTAAAACTTTCACTCTGAAACCAGGTGAAAGAGACCAGCTGCTGCTGTGGCCGTCATCTGCCTCACCACCTATAGCTTCTAAAGTCAAAGTGTCTCTGGAAAGGAAAAGTCACAAGGGAGAAGGTAAGGAGCACAAGAGAGTATGCAAATCAAGAACAAACTTACACTAGCTCAGTGGTCGAATGATTGACTCAAATGCAGAAGGCACCAGGTTCAAGTCCCATCACTTAAAAAAAACCTTGAACGAGGAGGACCATTGGGTAAATGCTAGCATGTGATGGACAATCCTGGACAGACACACAACTTATAAAAGTACTCCACAGCATTCTACAACTCTGCTTTAATGGACTCAGCGTTCCTTAGCACGACTGTGGCCTTGGCCCATGACCGGAGCAACAGCGGGTTTTGTGTTAAAGAACCTTGTGGAGTGCTTATTTTTTACTGGGATCTGTATGAGTGATTTAGACTTCATTCAAAAACAAATGCACTCTGCTGCTCTTGAACTTAACAGGCAGCAACAACAAACCTCACAATGGATGGACAGCAGAATTTCCTGCTTGATACGCAGCCCAGGGAAAGAGCCGCCATGAGAGTGATGGGCGCCACAGCCCTGCGTGAGGAGCTTACACTTTCTACAAACCCAAGGCTCTGTGTGGTGCGGTGAGGCTGAAGCAAAGCCTTGATGATTGACACGTATATGAATACCGTGATGAGGAATGTAAATAGAAAATGTTCCAGATGCAAGCGCTTTAACTTCCCATCACAGAAAATAATGAACACCGAATAATGTAATTCAAGGTATTTCTATCTTGGGGTTCTAATGACTAACCACTTGAGCTCTGCTTTTGTGGTTTATAATGTCAAGAACTCTCCATGGAATTATATATAGAATAAATGATTGATAGGCAATGTTGGATTACACGGTTATCAGGCTATAATACATAAAGTAAGTACCTAACATAGGCTTATAAATTATAAGCTTTTATGGCCTAGCATTTTACAGCATAATGTCACAAACTGCAGTGATACAATATATTGATAAAGGATATGATATCACATTAAGTTCCAAGAGAATGTCCCTGGCACTACATTAGGGCCAAGTTATTTCACAGACTCACAGGCCCAGCACTGGAAGGCTCCTCAGAGAACACAATTGGTGGTCCTTCAGCCTCCACCCTCACTCCTATCCAACATCCATGACAGATGGCCGTCCTGACGCCAACATCCAGTGTTGCAAAGAGCAGTAGAAAATGTAGAGGGAACTAGGGCAATCAAGGCCTAGTACTAGGAACATACACAAAGGTCGAATGTTCACAGTGTATCTGACATCACACTATGATACTCTTCAGCACACATATAAACACTTCAATTTTTTACATAAAAATTGATAAGAATTGTAAAAAAGAAAAGATGGAAGACCGTCAAACGTCCTGTGTCCCCTCCTCTGGTCTTACCATACAATAACCACTACCCAGCCTGCAGGTCCCTTTTTTCTATAAATATTGAATTTATTTGTGTTTAGAAGTTTCAGGTTTAACAAAAAATACATAATAAAACTTCCTAAAGGTTAAAACTTAGTTATAAATGTTGCAAAGTTGACCTAGTAACATATTTACAGACTTTTAGTTAGCACATATTCCTTTGGATATTAATTGTATTACATCTATAGAAGCCTTAACATCCACACATCTCGCAGTGGTGAGCACTTCAGCCTTTACTGTCTACACCCAAAGTTGAAAGGCGCGTGATTTCTACAGGCAGAAACTATCTGGCTTGCTTGCACACTGGCTTGCACAGTGGCTTGCACACTATCTTTACCTAATCACACAGCTAGAAGGTCCCCTATGCTACTTCATCTACAGTTCCAGGCTTCTTAGAAAAAGGAAAAACAGCGAAGGGAGGGCAAAGGGTCTCATGCAATAGAGAGGATTTCTCCCCCAAACTCTGACAGAGTCGCATTTGTGTCTGGACAGCTCTATCATGGAGCAAAACAACTGTAGACAAAAGTAAGCCAGACCATCTCCTTGAGAAGGAAGGCCTTCTGGGGACAGATTTCTTTCACATCCAGTGACTCCAAGAAGTGGTCCATGAATATAAATAAACTAACAACTTATAAATAAATGCTGCTTTAGCTTCTCCTTTGCCCGATCCTTTCTCTTCGACACCATCACCTCAGTCAGCTGCTCTTTACTACTTGTTTCTACTTCAAGGTTATGAACAAAGGACCTGGTGCTAAAGACCTAAGAATACAAGATGTACAGATACACAGAGATATATACACACACATACACACACACCAACACACTTACACACACACCCCAACATACATACACACCCCAACACACACATACACACATTAACACAAACATACACACATCCCAACACACAAACACACCCCAACACACATACACACACACCAACACACACATACACACAAACACACGCATACACACACCCCAACACACATGCACATACACCCCAACACACACACACTAACATACACATACACACATACACACAAACGCATACATACATACACATACACACTAACACACACATACACACACACCAACACACACATACACAAATGCACACACTAACACACATATATATATACACACATACACATACACACCAATACACAAATACACACACATACATGTTAGTATACCACAACCACTCATCTCTGCTCCTATGATGTAAACTAGTCTTCATGGTCCATTACCCACCAAAATTTCCATCAGAAACCAAGAATAGAGAGTCATGAAAAGAAAAAACAAAACAAAAAAATCATTCTAACAACTGAAAAAACTGTTTATGTAAACTTACTTTGCTTGGTTATTGTCATTCAATAGAAATACTTATTACTAATGAGAAAGTGAGCGATGTTCCTTCCTCCTTGTACACAAAGGAGCAGGTGGAGAGTTTCACTTTCTATAGGAAGAAAAACTTTTTCTGTGGCCAGGTTTGTGGTTTAGTAGTAGGAGCATTCATTTACCATGCAGAATGTCCCAGAAACCAGCCACCATCCCTGCAACATGCATGTGCGTGCGTGTGCGCACACACACACACACATAGTCTAAATGAACTTTGCTGACTTAAATCTTGAGTGAAAACACTTATTTCATAGGCTACATCCACAGCAATGCAATTAGTATACAACGTTATAGATGACTGGAGGTTTGCCCTGCATAGTAACAATGATGGTCAATGCATAGGGAACACTCCTGTGGCTTCTAAACTGACAAGAGCCTTGAGATGGATAATTGCCATTATTTTTTGAGAGCGCCTGGTGTGGAGAGCATGTTGTCTCCCCACCCCCCACCCCCGCCATGGGCAGGAAAGCACAGGGGTTAGAGTAACATTTCCAATCACACAGCCATTAAGAAGAGGAAGTAGAAAGTGTGCTCAGGAATCTGACGTCCCATTAGGTCCTACGACATGCAATGTTACTGAGCAGATACCATGAGAGGTCCCGGGGTACACAGGGCCTCCAGGGGCAGCAGGGGGTGTCTGTAACAAAGCATGTGGTCAGAAAAGCAGAGGCAGACACCTGGGTATCCTCATCAATGAGAGTCCTGCTGGCCTGCAACTCACAAGACAACTACAGAGTCCTCTCCTCTGCTGGGCAAAGACTTTTTACCTTTTATTCTAAATCATACTTGGTAAAGATTTAAAAATAACCTTTCTATCTTTCCTTGGAGAATTTTTTTTAAGAACCTCTTCTGGGGACTAATATACCAAAAGTTTCTGGGAAAAAACCTACAAACTCCTTTATCTTTTTTATGGCATAGATTATGGGTGAATTTGTGAACAAAGAGCACCCTTGAATATTTTCATTACAAGTCCTTTTTGCTAATACTTAGAGCAACTTTTCTTGGTGGAACTGACAGAGCTTTTGCCTTGGAGCCGGCCAAAGGCATCCAGGAATGTAAATCCAGGAAAGCAGATGGGTGCCCAGGTAAGGACCAGGAGAAGGGCTGTCCTCCGAGAGGAAGGGGCTGGCTGGGGAGAAGAGCAGAAGTCTGCAGATCAAAGCCACAGGTAGGCCAGACAGTGTGGGACCAGCACATCAGACTAGCAAATAGAGAGAGAGCAAGGCTCCTTCACTGGCAAGCCATTGGGGAGACGGGGCCTGGGCCCGAAATCACACTGTCCAGTCGATGGAAACAGGAATTCTGCAGAGGTGAGCTTTGTCCTCCCTCTGAGCCAAATACAGAAATATAATAGCGTGTGGGCTCACACTCATGGGGGCGACTGAGACAGGAAATGAAGGGCAACAAGGACAAGCCAAGAATGCTATTTCATTCATATGTGATGAAACAACAGAAGAATCGCTTTGAAAAGGCTACTCGGAGCCCTAAACAGAAAAAAAAAAATATTTAAACCATATACAAAATGCCACACTTAACATAGAAATATTTAGAAAAAAAATTGATATTCTCCCTACCCCTTTTTTACCAGGGACACCTGCCAACAAGAAAAACAAAATTTGAAAATCCACCAAGATTAAAATGCTTTTCTGTAACAAGGAAATCAAAGACCACAGAAGATTGTCAGTGGAAGGCACCACACAGAGTACAGATAAAAGGGGCCTTAAAATGTTTTTAGGGTCCCCAATCCAAGTGTTCCCCTGTATACTTACAAGTGCTTAAGCACAAAACATCCCACTCAAAGGCATTAAGCGCCCAGAGAATGACTTTAACCACAGTTAGCCTGCATTGTGCTTAGAGGCAGCTGGTTCTGTGTTAGGAATGGGGCAAGCACTCCATCCAATGAAAGGACCATGGAAAGCTCACAGGAAGGCTGGCCTGACTCCTAACACGCATCAGACATCACTTCTACCCAGGATTCTGTTCCCTCAGTGAAGTCTACTTTGAAAATGTGCCTCTTTCTGTCCTCGGAAGAAGCACACCTGGCTACCTGGTTTAGCACACATTACAGACAAGAGATGCTTCCCCTCCCTGACTTGGGAGACTCGCTCTGCTCTAAACCCTGGAAGTTGCCAATACTTGGCAAAACTGGCCATCTCAGTCTACTTCAAAGGCTCATCCTTGTCTATAGTGCAATACAGGCTAATTCACAACTGAGGTCAGTCCCTAATTATTGGGTCACAATAAATATCCATATAAACTGTCACAGAGGTGCATGGCATCCACGAGAACATTAGCTTTCAACATCAACCACACTCTTCCAAGTTTATGTGTCCGCACTGAGTACAATTAATTCACTATCTTAATGTCTCACTAGAACAAGACAGTTGGGAAAATTCTTCAATATTGAAACATGACCTTAAACAAAACAAAAATACAATACATTGCTACAATCGTTGTGTCTAGGACAAATCTGGCTAAATTTAAAGACATCTGACACATTTTAACTTCAAAAAAAATCTAATCTCTCTTACCATAGTTCACCAGAGTATAAAATATTATAATTTGCCAAATTCCAAAACAGTTAGTGTTTTAATCCCAGGCCACTTTTAAACTAAATCAGTTTTTTTTTTTTTAAATTGATGGCTGCAGACAAGCCTATGAATGTAGCCACACCTAAAAAACAAGCCAAGACCACCCCCCCCCCCCCAAAATTCATGAGTAGTCACAGCTGGAACTGTTTTACCCTGGCCAGCAAACTCTGTGAGAATGTTCCCCTTGTCTTTGTCTGTGAAGCTGGAAGACGCTGGACGCAGAGGTAGGGTTCAGTCCCAGGAGGACCCTGGGTAAACATGAGCTCCAGCCCCCAGCCCCCTCCTGATAGGGTCAGGTGACATGGTGTCAAAAGACAGCCAAGGAAAGATCTAGAAAGAGCACACACAAGGAGGATATTTTTCTTTCTCTTTTCCAGTGATAATAAAGAGCAGAAATGGACTAGAGGTTTTCCCTATTCACTTAATATGAAAGAGCTCCCCTCCTCCGGCCACTGTTTCTCATCCATGTGCGTGCAGGCCATGAATGTGTGTGTGTGCCCTTGATTAGCTCACACAGAGCCCACTCCCTCATTCTGTTTTACTCCACTCCCAGCATTAGAACATTCATGAACTGAAATCTTGCATGTCTTCTAAACTGCCCAAGCAGCCCGACTCTCTCGGAATTCAACAGCAACAAAAATAAGAGTATGTCACTACTAAAAGTTATGGCATGTATTCAATCAGAAAACAGCCCGAAATGTCCAAGGAGTCCCAGCAAGCTAAGAAGAGAGGGGACTGAGGGCTGGTAGACAATAAAAAAGAAACCAGAGCGTCCTAGGAATAAAAAGAGACTTCAACGAAGTTGGCCAGGAAGGTGGCAACAGCCCAAGTTATGAAAGGGGAGTGTTCAGTGCATGACAGGCACATGTAATAAAAGGAAAGGGCCATAGGGGGGGGGGGGGGAGAAATGTCCAAAGAACCGAGACAGGTACAGTGGGAACATTAAAAAGAAAATAACAGAGAAGCGATGACGTGCCTAAAACCTGAAAACAACTTTCTGCATGTAAACAAAAGTAGCTTCCAGAGAGGGAGAAGACAGTGGTGAGTGTACGTGTGTGTGCGCTCATACACACACACACACACACACACACACACACACACACACACACACACACAGAGGCATCAGGCTTCTGACTATTTCAAAAGCCACATCTAAAATTTCATTAAAAAGAGCCCAGCTGCTTCCTTCCCCTGACTTTGTCTTTAAGGACTTAGCTAAGCTGAAGGAGTGGCCAGAAAAAGAAGGGGAAAAAAAAAACACTTCAACCCATCTCTCTCAAATTCTTTTATTTCAGCAATGCATTAAGCAATCTCCCTGCAGAGTTATTCTCTTCTTCCTGGTGTGGATAAAGCTCCCCCTGGGGAGCTCTGTAATTTCCAGCTTCTCCGAATTCAGGTATTAGTAAAGACCGCTTGGGGACACGCAACAATATAACTCTACATTTTCAGGCATTCGGAGAGAACCCCCTAAGGGTCCCAAGTTCAAATTTCTGAAATGTAGGCATTGTAAAAGGAACCTCGGGGGACTCCAGCAATAGAAATCTGCTGAATTCAAAGCATTTCCTAAGCCCTGGCAGGAGCCTTTGCTCCCAGTGGAGGCTTTTTATAAAACATGTGTTGCTGACATGTTGACAGATTGCTCAGTGAAGTGTTAGGTGCATACACAGGCTGGCCATTTAGGGGGACATCAGTTTACCCTTCATCTCTACCTGAAGCACCATGTTTTATACATTACCCGAGGACAGGCAAAAAACAGACACTTTCCAACAAAGTATAGTATCACTTGGCAAAAGACAAGCCACCTCTCTCACACACACCTCTATCCACCTCCTAGGATGGAAAGATCAATTCTGTAGTTATAGTTCACACACACACACACACACACACACACACACACACACACACACACACACTCATATGCACTGAGGCAGGGCTGGAATCTCCCCAAACCACAAAAAGGTCAGAAAATGAATTAAGTGTACAGTGCAAGGTCTGGGCTGAAAATTGTCTCCATGTATCAGGCCTGCCACCCTTCTACTCTGCAGGCCAGAGCTCCGAGGGTATAAGGAGCAAAGGAATTTTCTAATGACAGCTGACTGTTGGGAGGTAATCTGATCAAAGGCCGATATTAAATCCAACTTCTGCTCATATCAGGGTATTAGTGATGTACGACTTAATAACCCAGCCGCTCCAAAAGTGCTGCCGTGGCAACAGGATGGAAATTGGGATAATAATGTATTCATGGTGCTGGCGACCTGGGGCTGCAGTGCGCGCTCTCAGGGGAGGGCACTTCACCCTGAGCCAGACGTGTCTGGGCAAAATCACTTCACAAAGGACAGGAGTGGAATACTGAAGAGCTCTGGTGCTGATGAGAGCGTCGATAAGGGGAAGAGTGGGATGGAGAGAAGGGAGGGAAGGAAAAACATTTTCAGCAGAAGAGCGTGAGTGGTGCTTCTCTGAAAACCTGATGGGGCTCAAGAAGCTCTCGGCGACAAGCACTAGCAAAATGGGTAATTATTAAATGAACATAGAGCTACCTCCTCAGCAAAGGGCTGGAGGAGGAAGGAAGGCAACCGATTGACAAGATCAGCCTCCACCGGCTGCCAGCCCGACCTACCTGCACAAGGAGGACCACTGGCTGCCACCGGAAAGGCCCATCCTTCTCCATCTCAACGCATGGCCATGCCCAGGCTACTGTGTTATTTCTACAGACAGAGAAGACATTTGCCAAAAGGAAAGAAAGGTCATGCACACATCAGTGAGGGACAGACTACAGATCTCTCCCTCCAGCAGTATAATCCATAGTGCACCTCTCCTGGGAAAGCAGTAGGGGAGCCAAGCACTGGCTGCTGAGGGAGGGAGGTTCAGTCATCTCCAGACTCCCTAACAGACTATCCAAGCCCACAAGGCCAGACCACAACACACAGACATAGGACATCACTAGAGAGACTTAGCAGGTAGTGTGTTTTTAACAAATTTACATAAGTATGCATATATGCACATATAATAATTAAGGCGTAGGACACCATGAATTTGAGAAGGAACAGCAGGACACATGAATTGGAGGGAGGAAAAGGATAGGCAAAATAATGTAAATACTGCACTCTTAAAATTCTCAAAAATAAAATTAACTAAAAATGAAAATATGGACAAAAAGGGTGCTTTAGGCAGCTGAAAAGGGGGACTAGGAAATTTAATGAAGTGGAAAGAGGGTGAGAAAAGACACTGTGGCGTGGCCCAGGGGCACTGCATGGGTTAGACATGTGCCCCCCTAGGCTAACCTCACCCAGGATCCTCTGGCTCCCTGGACTGTGGAAATGAAAGCACATCCAAGGGTGATTTCAATTCCAAATATCTTTTGCAAATTACATCATAGGGGACTTTCATTGGCCGGAGACATCTTTAGAATATCATAGGGGATTCCAAAAGAAAACTGATGGACCAAGAAGCATGCACTTTAGGGAGGAGTCTGAAAAGATGTGCCCCCCTCTTCTTAGCTTGCTTCCAATACTTTCTTTGCCTCTCTGCAACCAACACAGAATATCCTCAAAGAACAAAGAGACCAAACATAAGCAATGGAACTTGGTTGAAACGTGGTGGTGGCAGGCATCACTCCTGGGGGCCGGCGGCTTCTCTTCTGAGGAAAGCGACTCCCGGTAATCATTCTGACATGCCGAGCCCAGCAGATGCTAATTTCTTATTCTCGCAGTGCCTGATGCCAACAACGTACACATTGTACTCTTAAGCGCTCTTCCTGCCTTTTCTAGTATTACAGATAATTTTCTAGTTGCAGAGTGTACTTATTACAAGACTGTCAGAGGAGTTTTTGTTTCAACAACACGTTAACTTTACTGCACTTATAAAAAACATTATGTGTCCCCTGTGATTCTGTGTGTTTAAGAGCAGCGAAATGTTATTGATCCCGGTGTGACAAATCAAGAGTTAGGTAATGTCTACAAAACTCAATTTTCTGCAAGACATAAAAACCCTTTTTATGAAACCCCTCCTTGAGAAATTCAGGAGAAATTCCAGGCAAGAAAAGAAAAAAGAAAAAAAAAATAAGAAGAGAATAAAGACCAGTCAGCATGTCTTCTTAGTGCTGTCCACCTCTAGTCTAGTGACAGGCATGTGACTACAGAGGCCAACTTAAGCAGTGCTTACTTTCACTATTGTAAAGACAATCAATCAATCAATCAATCAATCAATGAATAATCTGCACGAAATGTATAGAATTGTTCTTACCCAACTAGACTTCTTCAGAAAGCACATGAAAACAGCTTTACTACAAAACCTCAGATTCTCACCCAGAAGCCCAACTGCATGCTGGATCTATTTGGATCCATCTCCAATGACCTCTCACAGAGTGTCTGAGCCTGCAGCTCACAGGCTAAAAGCATGTCCTTCTGGGGTTCACAGACCATCACCTTATTCTCAGCAATTTACCCTCCTCTCAAAAGAGGCCAAAAGAAGAAAAAGAAAAAAAAAAAACCAAAAAAATAAATCTCATTCCCACTGATAACCTGGCTGTGATTACGCCCCGTTCATTTGCATCCTTACAAATTCCAGGACTCCATATACACGTGTAGACTATGCCATACACACACACACACACACACACACACACACACACACACACACACACACACACACACACACAGTTGTTCATGGGAAGAACTGCTTCTGTTTCATTAACAAGCAAGTGGATGGCTTTCAATGTGAACAATACAGAGCTTAAGTTCTTGCAAAGATAAATGTGTGACAACCGCCACTGTACTGCCACAGAATACTAGAACAGTCATTTCCCATCATTTCCCCAGCAAACTTCAGTGTCTAACAGGGCTGGCCTTCTGTCTGCCTCCATCCTCAGCTCTCCTGTTAGGAAATCAGCTTTCCAGACTATGGGCAGCTCCCTCTTTCTCCAGGGCTATGGGCAGCTCCCTCTTCCTCTCTTCTTCCTTCCTGTCTTTCCTCCTTTCCCTCTACTGCATCTGTCATTATCAGCTGCATTAGAACACTTTCTAAAAAAAGCTTAAAAAAAGAAAGAAAGAAAGTAAAGAAAGAAAGAAATCATTTGATTTTCATTGCCCTGGAGAGAATTAAATACCCCCAAGGAAAAATTCTGGTACATTCTCTGCACACATTTACATGCAGCCAGTGAAGTAAACATTTCCATAATTGCTCACTTCAGAACATGTTACCCAGTTCCTAGGTGCAATAACTGTCAGGAGTCAATGAGGAATAAAGAATTTTCCTGAATCCTTCCACATAACCTGACTAGCATTAATAACTCCACAGTTGTACATAAGTTAAGAAATGGATTTACCACCAGACATCAGCCTTGCTCTGAGCACCGAAGGCAAGTGTGTCTTGTTCTGCCATTAAGAAAATAAATGTTCTTTGGTTTTGGTTACAACTTAAGGCCATTGATAACAAAAGCATTTACCTTCCTTGCACTTAGAATAAAAGGCAATCACCTCAACTACAGCCTTTTTTTTAAACCTTGGAAATTACAGCAAGAGCATATGGCTTCCATTTACTTCCAATTTTACTCGTACTGTGAACTTCTTTGGTGAAGTTGTCTTCTGTTGCTAAATGACAGAATGAATGATGAAATTCAGTTGCTATGCTAGAAAAACAAAAAACAAACCGTGGTGCTTAATCCCTAAGGAAAACTGGACTTCGGTTATGAATCATCCCCTACCAGCAATCTTGTAAATCTTAAATAAAAGTCTTTATGTCCTAAAGAGCATTGTGAATAAACACGATTTTCTTTCAAACTGCTGGCAGACAGGATTCTCCTCCTCCTCCAGGCCCCTGGAAGTCAAGGTTAGAGAGCGCGCCACCAGCACTGAGTGATTATTTGAACAGACCTTGCCTTGTGTGAGAGACATCAAGGAGAAGGCGAGTAAGATGGCTGCTCTGTTTTTATTGCTTGCTTGCAGGGCTCCTCGTACTGCTGAAGCTACAATGAAGAGCTTGGGAAGTACATAATAAAACCAAGCCCATTGGCTCTGATAGTATTACTCATGTTTCTACAAAATGAAAATGTACACACGTCATTATCGGATAAATCTTTGTGAGCATCTTCCATCTTTCCTAACCAGCAGACTCCCCACTCACTCTCAACTCTCTGGTGAGGCTGAAGAGACTTTCGGGTGACTTCAGATAATCATTATCTAATTAGGCTGTGACAAGATCTGAGTCAACAAAACATAAATTCAAAATTGGGACAGAGAGATTATTATTTTTAATTTTTAAAATGTGACCAGCTAGACAATCAACTTCTGCAGACAATAAAGCGTGCAGTTCTACGCGTTATAAACTATTTATGATGTGTTCAAGGAAGTTTTTCACCCCGGCAGAAAATATCCTTTTAATAAGCCCTTTTTACTATAACTTGCTATTATTGGGCTCTTCTTTATGGTTGTTTTCATATTTTCGGCATAAATATAGTGCAGAAAAAGACAAAAGGCAAGCTGCATACAGCTGAAATGTTATACAATTTGTTAAAATGATGAATAAAATTAAAACTCCCTGTCAAAGCAAAATGAAAAGCAATTTTGTTTGCAATTTTCATAGCAGCAATGGAAAAGCAGCCAAATTCATGAACGGCATGCTGTCTGCAATTTATAAGCATCGGCCTAACAGCAGAAGGTACTTGGATGTGTAAAGACACCAAGACGAACTGTACCTCAGAATTCACAACACCCTGCGCCAGACACTGGCCTATTCCAATTTTGTTCTTTGTCCCTCAGAACGTATCTAAGGGTTCCTATCAGACCTCTGAGACAGCTCGGAACACCTCAGAAAACTGGCATCTCGTTCCACATTGGAACTCCATCAACCATGCCAGGCATTAGCACCTGCGAAACACACATTCCGTGCTCTTATTCCTGGGCCTCTTGCTGGGAACCCAGAGAACCAACCAAAACTGCTTAGACAGTAAGGTGCTACTACTCTGCTTCCTAACAGGCCTCAACTAGACAGGGGCTGCTCCTGAGACCACTGGACAGAGTGCCTCAGTAGGCCATATTATTGAATGAAAAGATGGGTGGATGCATGCATGCATGAATGAATGAATGAATGGATTCTTTTCTATTAGTGTAGTCTATTTTGCTAATAAATATCCCAAATCTAATTCAGATGAAATACAAAGCTTCCAGAAGTCTCAAGGAGAAAAAAGTACAGTAGGAACATTAGACACTCAAGAAAGTTCTTAGGTTTGCCCAACTGCCAGAGTGCTACTAAAGAATTCCATCATGACATAACTCAATAAGAAGCCAACAAGATCATTAGGTAGACAAGATGGCTCAGCAAATCAAGGTGCCGGCTCTGCAAAGCTGATGGTCCAAGGCAGATATATACAACTCAAGGTAGAAGGAGAAGACTACGCTCCACAATTGTCCTTGGACCGCCACACACCCACTTCCTGGCATGCACATGCCCCTCTAACACACACATCAGACATGCACATGCCCCTCTAACACACACATCAGACATGCACATGCCCCTCTAACACACACATCAGACATGCACATGCCCCTCTAACACACACATCAGACATGCACATGCCCCTCTAACACACACATCAGACACATCACCACCATCACAATAATAGTAATGATGATGAAATTTAAAAAAGTAAGATTCACTCTTTCACATTTAATTGTAAATAATGAGTCAGGAAAAATATCTTTGAGGTGACTGCCTACCACTCACAGCACCTTCCCCATTTTAGTCTCTTATGAAAAATGAAAATACACAAAAGTACAAATATTTCACTAACATGACTAATTCTACACTCACTTTTAAATGTTATTCATTAAACTAGACAAAATGAATGCATGGTTCATTAAGTATTTCGGCTAGGGAACGTCTCCCCGCCCCTCAGAAGTATGTCTGAATGTGGTCACTTTATCCTATTCCCTGATAATGTAACTGGCACTGGAAATTAATCCCACTAGCAGTCAGATTAAGCTCAGGCATGTAAAAGTACATTGAAGATTTGATCTTGAGATAACACAGATAACAACTGCCACTTATTAATTCCAAGATGGCTGAGTCTCCTTGTGCAGAGTTAGTTAAAGTAGAAGCTCCCTCTCCCACCAGGAGAAACATGGGTCAGCTTTCTGGCTTTTGCTTTCAAATACCCAAAGATCCTTGAGTCAACAGATGCCAACACTCCTGCAGACAATTCAACTCTCAGTGGACGCCAGCCACCCTGCAGACGAAGCCCTAAGCATGCTTCAGTTACTGCTAGTTCTGACCGTAGAAGTGGAGTTTCTCTGTATCAATTGTAGGGAAAAAGTAGAAACTTGGACCTTGCAGAAGGAGATAGTTAGCATCTCTTCTAGATGCAACAACCAACTGAAAGGTGCTTGAGCCATGGCAGTCATTCAGAAGTTGCAGTCCATCTACCAGGAAAACAATGCATCAAAACTTCTTATGGAACAGAAAAGGATGTAGTGTCTGACAGTATCTGATACATAAGAGGTGCCTGCTTAGGACATACGGAAATAAGAAATAGAAGTAAGATACGGGAAACAGAAATCCGAAAGGAGTTAAGTATCCTTGGGCCTCTTTTTACTAAAAGAAAAAAAAAAAAAAAAAAAAAAACTACCACTTGACCTAGAAAATCACAAGCATATTTTGGCTTGAATAAAATCAGATGAGCATGGGCACTAACACTCATGTCACCTGACATTGTCCCACTTTACACTGGAGCCCCCTCCCCCACCCCCCACACTATCCAGACAGTGTTCACATAAATATGGCTAATTTTACTGCCTTGTTCTTTGGCTCCTCATCACCACCCGTAGGATGCTATGGTGCTTAGATTTCTGGTGAGTGATCTACATGCAGGGACACAACAAGGGAACATAGTGAAGTCTGAAAAAAAAAGTCTCTTTCATCAATGCCTTCTCAGCCCTTGAGGTCTGCAAAGCTCCCCACAGCATCCTTGTAGGGCCAGGCCTTTTGAGTCTCCGCTTTCATCTCTTACCTAATTCTCACAGAGGATCAGGACAAATTTGAAGCCAGCATAGGTTACATACAATCACACTAGCTATCTAGTGAGACACTGTCTCAACCCTCTAAAAAGGGTGGAGCCTAGTGTGAAGTAGTTAGGTCACTGTCCCCTGAAAGAACTATGATAGCTCTTGTGAGACGCAGTTGTAAAAAATATTCACAACAATAATGTCTCTGAGACTGGTTATTTATTATTAAATGCATTGGCCACAAGCTTCGGCTCATTCCCTGAGTAGACCATCACTTACTTAACCCATTCAAATTATTCTATGTCTACTCTTTGGTTAGTTACCTCTCTTAAGTCTCAGTTCGCTTCTTTCTTTGTATCTCCTCAGCGTCTAGCTCACTTTTTATTCTGACTTCAGTTCAGCTACTTTCTGGTTTACCTCTGACACATCCCCCATTCCCAGTTCCCAGACAAGTCTCCCTTTTATTCTATTTCCCAGAATGCTCTCTTTCTGCCAATGTCCCACCTCCTACTTCCTGCCTCACCTCATTGGCCATCAGCTTTTCTTTGACAGGTGATGCTTGTAAGAGATTCTCTGTAGACACAGTTAAAGACTAGGTTGTAAATGAGCGCCAAATCATTCCTAGTTGCCTATTTACCATATGATATTTTTCACACGCGCATGTTCTAGCAGTTTGATGTAGCTCAAGGATACTTCATGAAAGTCAAGTACACATTGACATCAGACTCTTGGGCCTCCAAAATGGTGACCTAAACATCTTTTCTTTATATGTCACCAAGCCTTGGATATTTTTTAATAGCAATAGACTATAACTAATATACGGGGATTAAGTACTAAAACTATGGATTTCAAACTTTTTTATTTTTATTATTAAGCAGAATTCCAAGATACATAAAATTCATAAAACCTTCCAATTTGAACACAAGGAGAGTTGACAATATTCAAACCCAGAGAGTTTCCATCTTAAAGTCTTAGGAGTCCCAGTGGTTCATCAACATGGGTGGACCCAGCTCCGTGAGGACTCAATGTCACTTGCAGTAGTTCCCTCCTGTACAGTTTGCCATTTTTCCCAGTCAATATTGTACTTTCCTCAATTTTAAGTAAATAAATTAAAATGAAGAAATAACGGAACAACAAACAATACAGAAGCTCTGGTAAGTCTCTTGTGCTTATGGATAATTTTAATCAATAATTAGAGAAAAATCATAAATATAATTGTAGAAATGACCATAAACCATCTTCCCTCACGTCTATCTTTTGTCTAGGTGAGGGCTCCAAGCAGAACTGCTCAATGGTAAAGATTCTTATGCTCATATTTACTCATAAGCACTAGTTGCACATGCACACACTCAAACACACACACTTGCACACACATACACATGCACACACACACACACACTTGCACACACATACACGCACACACACACACACTTGCACACACATACACATGCACACACACACACACACTTGCACACACATACACATGCACACACACACACACTTGCACACACATACACATGCACACACACACACACACACTTGCACACACATACACATGCACACACACACACACACTTGCACACACATACACATGCACACACACACTTGCACACACATACACATGCACACACACACACACTTGCACACACACACACACTTGCACACACATACACATGCACACACACACACACAACTTGCACACACATACACATGCACACACACACTTGCACACACACACACACACACACATACACACACACTCCCTAGTTTCTTAGAGATCTCTAAACAGTCATTACCAATCAATTGACACTAGAGAATCGATGGATCGTTGCTCCAGGGGTCCAATATTTAACGCTGGCTTTTCCAGGTTCCTCCTCACAGCAGCCTCACTACTGTTGCTCTTCAGAGACTTACCAAGAAAATTATTATTTCCAAACTTTAATTGCGCTTCTTAAAGTAGGAATTCATGAGACTCTTCACAACACGTGGAGACTTTATGCTCAATCGTCAAATTGTCGGCTGCTTTGTTAGCATTCGTCTCTGTAATCCAGTTACTTAAATAGTATTATATGGCTTTATCTAGAAAATAAGCCAATTTGGTAGGCTGCTTTTAGCAAAGTTGTTTCAAGCCTTTCTTGCAGACACAACCTTTACTTTTGATTCATCTGCCTTAAGCCTTTACTAGAGATACAATGTGATTGTCACATATTTGAATTAAAAATTCACCTTAAGACACAATACTTCTTTTAAAAAAAATAGATTTATAATTAGCAAATTACAGCTGAAGTGTGGGTTTTACCTTCTGTTTGCTTTTGTGTGGGGACTTTTGTTTTTGCTTACTCACAAATAAATTCCATTAACGCAGAGCATGGGACATCAAGTCTAATGACTATTACCCTTGACAGCCAGAAACCAAGAATCGTGAAGAGGTTCATTTTTATCATCGGTATTTTGAAGTCACAACTTTGATCCACATCAGCATGAAAAAGAAATGATTTTATTAACATTCCCTTTCATTTCCGGATAATACTCTGCTGTGTGGCTACAACGGGGGTACAGTGGAGGCTTCCCTTAAAGAGGAATTCACAGGTGATTCTGAAACAATGAAAGCAACACAACGTCTTTGGGTTCTCTAGATAACACAAGTGTGCCCATCCCCTACCTCTCTGATGAGTTTCTGCTGACTCTCCAGCCGCTTTCCGTGGAGGTGAAACTCAATGGTCTGTTGCTGTCTATAAATATATACATATACGAGCTGCAGGGCAGCAATGACAGGAAAATTTGTTACCAATCTTAATTTTGAAAATCTTGGGCATTTTCTTTTCCTGGGATCCTAGAAAATTTGAGGTTTCTAGCTTATTTTTAAATAAGTAGTAAACCTGTACTTCGCCATTCACCGGAGAATGCACGAACAATGACAACATGTGGTAGAAAATGTGTCTACGCTTCTCTTAGAACCGTCTTGTGCTGTAAGAAATGGGCTATGGCAGAAACCTTTCAATCCTTCTATTTCTTCTGGGCTTCATCTCCTCCACGTAAAATAAAGAAAACACGAGTGTCTGTATGCATATGGACATATACTACATATTTTGAGAAAGAGTCATACTTACAGGAAAGCAAATGGGCAAGCACTCTAGTCAATAATTATAAGAAACCCAACAAGAAACACGAAACCTCCTCAGTGGAGGAGCAGTTCAGCTGCACAGCGCACGACACTGCAGCACTCACACAGACCACGAGAACCCCCACTCACCATCATCTACTCCGGCTGCCTTACAGTGAGCATGACCTTTGTGATGGTGTTTGTCGTCCCACCTATGCAGACAACTCTGAGCAGCCAGGTTAATGGACGTTTCGGACTCTGTGTGGATGGATTCATTCAGACTGTAATCTTTGCTGTTTGCTTTCTGGAGTCAACTCTCCATTTTCTGTAGAGGTGCCCTCACCCTGTTGCGTGTACCTGCAGTGCATTCACTCCCATTGTTCGTGACATCTCATCATGGGAACACACACTGTTTCACCATTCTATTCGCTTGATGCTGGGTTGTTTCCAGAGGGGTGTGTGCGTGTGTCCACACCTATGTATGTGCATGTGTGTTAACAAGCATGGGTTTGTGCATGTGTGTAGAGGCCAGAGGCTGATATTGTTTTGTTTTGTTTTGTTTTGTTTTATCATTTCTCTCCACCTTATCTTTTGAGGGAGAGTCTCTCATCTAAAGAAGAGCTCATCAATTGCCATATGTCTCCACATATGCAAGTGGTCCTCCCTGCCCCACTCCCTCTCTAGTTTCTTCTGTGGATCCTGGAAATCTGGATTCAGGTCCTCATGCTTGCGTGGATGGAGCTTTATCCACTTAGCAATGACCCCAGTCCTATTTCCAGTTAGCATCATTTAATGATGTTGCTATCATTCTCCATGTTCAAGCGTATGTCACTCCCATGCACACTTACTTTTCTCCAGACTAAGGAAAATGGAAAATGCCAAGTTGAAGAGTTCACATGTCTTTGAATTTGTTAGACAAGACCAACCTGTTTTCCTACCAACTTTCATTCCCATGAGCAGAATCTTAAGGTCTACACTGTGTCCCATTCTGACCATCCCTGGTAAGTGCCAGTTAGCTAAGCTGATAGATGTCTAACTGTGAAGCTTTTATTTTAAAGCATAAGGGTTCAGATAACACAGTGATGGCTTAGAGCTTGCCCTTCTTGTCTTCTGTATCTGCTCTTATCTGTCTATGTTCCTTGAGAAGTTCTCATCATATGACTTAGAAATAACATTTGTACTTTATTTTATTTCTTTTTGCCTTACAATACTATCTAGATCTATGATTTTAGTAATAATATCCTTGTTGACAGAGGCACTACCCCACACAGTGTAATTCTTCAAAGAGAAGTGACTGTCACCTGCAATTAGTATTCTCTGTAGATACAGTTCCATTCAAAGGAACTGTAAATAACCCTGAATTCTTCTATTTAAAAATAGGTTTGCACATTTCAAGGATCAAACTCCTTTATGCAAGAAGCAGAGAGTTATTTGGATGAACTTGCTAAGATTTAAGAACCTCCATTTAGTTTATCTGTTTACAGGAAATTATCATACATACATTCTAACAGAACCCCATTGCCACTGGCCTTGAAATGGGACCCTCCAGCAGTTAGTAAATGTATATGGGACAGGAAACGGAATGAGAAGCCTTTCTTGAGCAAACATTAGATAGCACTTTGGCCTCCTTGCCTCCTTGAATCCCATTGCCAGATATCTATGTTCAAACACATGTCTAACTTCCTTTCTATCTTTATCAATATCTCCTTCTCTTCAAGGTCAAGTTCAAGTCTCCCTTGCTATAAAGTAGATCATTCTGAAAGAAGACAAAGCTCCCAAATTGGTACTTAAGTAACTATGTTGTCTAGAATGTGTCTCCCTATATTTTGCTGCCTTTCAAGATCCCAAGTCAGGCAGCTAGAAAGATGACTTATTAAGTAAAGTATACGAGGACCTGAGTTTAGACTCCTAGGCCCAAGTCAAGTGAGATGTGGTAGCAGGAGTCTGTAATCTTAATGCTCCTATATCAAGATGGGAGGAGAGGGCAGGGGAATATCCTTAAGCTCACAGGTGGGCTGCCATGTCAGATGCAGTGGTAAACAACATGGCAGCGTCTGAATGGGGAATGGAAGGCCTTGCATCCAAGTCTGTCCACTGAGCACCATATATACCACACACACATATGCACTGCACACATAGGTGTGTGCATGTTCTCTCCCCCCTCTCTCCTAAAAACAATTAGAAGAATGATTGTAAGACAACAGAGTCCTAGAAAGGAATATTTCTAAACATGTTCAAGGCTATTTATTCAGTGGAAGAAGTGGTGCCCACAGTTTGGTAATTAAGTATTGAATGCAGGAATGGTAACAAGAAGGTCTTGTTGTTTTCTGTCCTTGTGTGTGCCTGCATGGTTACTCTGTGAAGGAAAAGAACACAGAGGCAGAACCTGGTTCTCTTTCCCTTCCACAGCATCACGAAGGATGACAGACTTACCATAAATTAACATGGAACCTAAAACAAGAACATCATTCTTTAAGGCAGAAATTCTTTCAAAATATCCATCATGTATCTGGTTTAAGTTGTGTATTCCTTATAATCCAGTTTTGCTAAGGGGTGAGATAATAAGTTTATGCTAGCCAGATGTTCTCTTATCAGAGAGGATCTTGTTGGACATGACCAATTCACAGTATTCAAAACTCTTAGCAAAACCTTCTTGTTTTTTCATTCCATCTAGATGGTACAATAAATTCTTGAGACAGTACTCTGAACATTAGAAATAGAACACAGCTTTCTGCTAGAAGGTGGGATATGTGTGACTACCACTACACGTAGCAGATGCACAAACGTTCACACTGCCTAAGACTAGGCGAGTTAACTTTCAATGCAGTACCGCCTCATGGGCACAAGCACAGACCACAGGTCCCTGAGAAACTACAAACTGAGATGAATCAAACATTTTCCCACACATTTTAAGATATTCTTCCCTAAAGGCAGTCATTCTTTAATTCTGTAGGAGCTAAGATTTAGCTGTTCCAGACTCTCTTATTTTCAACATAAGACTTTCCATTCCTCCTTAACAGGCATCTTAGAGAAGAAGCCTTTTCCATTCATCCAAGGAGTCATTTAATACATTCAGTCATTCATTCACCAGGGGCCTATGGGGTTTGGTCATTTCACTGAAATCACAGAAAAGCAGTTCTCACAATCACAGGAACATGGAATGCTCAGCAGCCTTCAGAAGACATCCTCAATGCTTTCTGTCAGTTATTGCAAGAAATGTCCAAGCCAAACCAATCTGTCACTCAATGAGCTCTGGGCCCAATCATAGAACCAGAGGCCCTCTCAAATATACTGCGCCTATATTATGGGTCGTGGACTGAGTCAGAGTAAATCTGAGACTAGACCCTGAGCCCCTTTGGGCACTTCTCTGTAGACCTGCTGCTGCTAAAGCAAATGGAAGGCTCAAACAAAGAGGTCTGATCTTACTCCACAGCCCTCTTCCCTGCCCACTGTGGGGGAACGGGGACACACTGCTCCCCACCACTCTGCCCCTCCGTAAGAGTGCCTTTAACACCCACTCATCCCATCCAAATCACATACTTTAAATAGGAGACCAGGGTAATCACAGAGACACTCTCGATCTAGTCCAAGCTGGGGACACACTGTTACCTAAGCACATGTATCTGAATACAAACTCTGCACACATGCTCAAGAAACTCATGCCTCGGGAAGTATGTATGTACATACATGTTATGGTTTAAATATGAAATGCCACCCATGGAAACGTGTGTTTGAACACATCACACACACACACACACACACACACACACACATCCCCGTTTAGTTGTGCTCTTTGTAGAGGAGATGAGTCACTGGGGAGCAGGGACTCTTGAAGGGTTGCTACATCCTGACTCCAGGCCACAGTCACTCCGCCCATCTCCAGATGTAAGATGATCAGCTGCTTCGTCCTTTTGCAGCCACATGTTCCCACCACGGTGGACTGCATCCATTTAAGGCATAAGCCAAAATAAATGCTTCTGGAGTGGCTGTTTGCTAAGTCACAACCATGAGAATGAAACTAATAAAGTATACCCTCATATAAATACACATATGTGTGTGCCTACCAATAACCACAATGAAGAAAATTATATATATGATTATATATATATATAATGCTGCAGAAGGAAATGGCACTATAATTTGCTGACCTTGACAGCAATTCACTGGTAGTAAACAACCATACCTGTGGCTCCATCAAGCCTTCCAGGGAAGACACAGGATGGCGCCCCTCTGCTAAAGAGTGAATGCATCTCAAAAGAATGTGCGGTTGGCTCCAGGCCACAGCAGCAGCCCACAAACATGGATGCACCTTGGACAGCGGACATCCTGGGCTCAGCTGCAGCAAAGCTCTGACTACGACAGCTTCCCACGTGGAAACCCAGAGAGGAAAAACAATCCCGGGTCGTCACATGGTCCAGGTTTGTCATCCTCTGCATTTGTCTCCACGAGTAAACATCTCGCTGCAGACGGAAACTGACTCATCTCTATCAGGAGCAGCTTTCCTCTACTGAGTAAACGCTGTCACTGGGGGCCACAGCCACAGCAAGTCTACTGAAGACCATGCAGAGCACTGACCTGTGCCACAGAACACAGCTGGAGTGCTTCAAACATACCCATGCTCCTGAGTCCAATGAGGGAGATCGAGAAAGTCTGTGAGGCGACCCAAAACACAAATGTGCTACAGACAGAAAATGAGGGACACCAACTACATACACTACCTTCACCTGGGAAGAAATCTTTAGGGAACCCTCAGTTACACTTTATGCAGAGAAGGAGCGGACTCCCTCCTAACAGGGATTTAAATGTATGGGACGGGTAAGGTCTTTTATAGGCATTTGCCCCGTGAGGGTCAGGGTAAGAAACCACTATACATTGATGACCATTTCCTTAATAAATAAAGAATGCTGGTGGCATGACAGACTGGGGTTGGCTATTAGATGCATGGTGCTCTCAACAGGGAACCTATGCTACACAGGGACAAAAGGCGACCATTTACGAAATTACACTTGATAAGTCCATGCTCCCCAGCTCTGCCTGAGAGGCATGAGATCAATTAACACTGCGTGACAGACTTTGGAAGGAAAGAAGTGATAATAAGAAGGACTTTGATTTCTCTGGTAGATTATGTTTCCCAAGGTGGCCACAATAATAACTCTTGTCCCTCATGCTCTTGTGCAGTGTGACCTTCTCCTGTCACCTCCATGGCGCTGATGTCCCCTGCTCTTTCCCCAGTAAGACAGGGAACTTATTGGAAATGGTAGAAGAAGATGGCAACAACAAAGTGTCCTTCTGAACCTGAGCTTCCCTGGGCTGCAGCTGAGCCCTGGGCACACTTCTGCTTGAAGACCCTCGCTGTGGTAAGGGAGGCAGCCTCTACAAATGGCAGTCAGGGGCCTGATGCCACAATAGCTGTGTTCTCAGGAGCAGCCAGCACCAGCCATGCAGGTGAAACCACACTGGACTTCCAAGTTAATCCCGTACAAAGGAGAAGATCCACCTAATTAACCCAGAGTCTAAAAGAACAATATATTGTTATTGTTTTTAAGGTATTAACTCTTATGGTGGTTCATTACTCAGCAACAAAAAATTGTTTCTGTCATGTAGTCATAGCTCAGTCTCCATGGGGAGTTAGATCCAGAAATCCCCTTGGGTACCAAATTGAGTAGATGCTCAAGTCCCATATGGTATCTGACCTACACACATGCTTTATGTACTATAAATCATCTACACAATACTTGTCAAACAAATATAAGTTAAATGATATATAAAGAGTTATGCTGTTATTTATGGAATAATGATAAGAAAAAGTCTATATAGGTTTAGTACAGATAGATAATTTTGATTCACAATTGATTTAGAATATGGGCAGAAAAGCCCATGAAGTCTATTCCTGTACTTTGTTGCAATAATTTAAAACATAACGGGCAGACACACACACACACACACACACACACACACACACATATACACACACACACACACAAACATACACTCACATAGATAACAATGTAACATAAGTGGCTGAGACACACACATACAAACACACACACAAACACACACATGAGATGACAATTTAATAGAAGTGGCTAAGACACACACATGTACACACACATGCACACACATGCACGCATGAGATGGCAGTGTTACAGGAGTGGCTATTTTAAACATGCATCTCGACAGAAGAGTGCAGAAGTAAAACAAAAAAGCTTATTTTGGTGTTTCTTTACACTCTTCTAAATATAACCAGTAACTTTTCAGTGTTTTAGAAAAGCCGGAGAAATATCGCCAAAGCAACTGTGAAGAAGCCACTATAACCTTTAAATTACATTACAAATACGAAAGGTTCTTCAAACGGATGTGCAAATCATTATTTTCCCGTGCTGTTGTCAGAAGAGGCATCTATTCACATTAAAACCTTTCTGCTCCTCCTTTTCCCCTTTGGTCCTTCAGTCAAATTCTTTCCCGCCCACAGACGTGTACATATTAATAATTTGCAAACATCAAGCAATGTTGAGAAACATTTATGCTTCTCCAGAGCTTTGCTAACACAACGGTGGATGATTGTTGCGATGACATACATTTTAATTCTCTAACAATGTAACAGCTATTCTATAAACTTGCTTTTATTTTGAAAGCACCCATAACTTTTCCAATTTGCAAACATGAGCCACTGGCAGCAGGAATTTACTTTTTCTTCCATCATATCTGTACCCAGTTTTATGGAGTTCCTAGGATATACACTGGGGACACATTAGAGGTTTATTAAAATCTGGAAAAGGCTTCATACAAGGTTAGAGAGATCTGAAGTGTCCAGTCGAGCAGAAAAGCTGATGAGGAACACAAGACGACATAGGTACTGTGTGGTGTGGCCACTGAAGTAGCTGAGAAGGACCACAATACCCTCCCTACTGCCTCCTATCCACTCAGAGCACAGACTACAAATGGAGAGGCTTGACAAGAAGCCAACCTTGTCTCTTTAAATATCACCCCCTACCGTAAGGTAGGTAGAGACTTTTCCTTGCTGACATCTGCAGGTATGCCCAGAGGCACACAAAGCCTACTCTCATGGCAAAATGGTGACCAACCTCATGGCCTATCCACCGGATTGAAACAAGATAGTGTCCTGTTGCAGGTGCAGGCCTCCAGTGGTCTAAAGGCCTTCTGAAATATCGGCAAGATTCTCTCTCAATGACTCCAAAGCATCAAGGGAGAATCTTGGGAATAGGGGAAATATTCAAATGAGGTGGGAGGGGGGGAAAGAGAAGAGGCGCCTAGAGTTTGTCTGCTTGCAGATGTGCCGCGAGGCAACTCTGGAAAGGCGTCAATCCTTAGCAAACACGTCCTCTACCCAGGTTCTGCTGTGGGTAAGAGCCTGTGGTGTCAACCACTGTTCACGGAACCTTAGACCTCTGTGGCAAAGCAACACTGAACTTGGAGACAGAAGCTCAATGTCCAAGTCCTGGCAGAGCATCCTTCTCAAGTTCGTGTCTTCTTTTCTGGAGAAGGGTGTTCACACATATGTGTACGTGTTGTTGTGTAGATACAGTGGCGAGGTTCAGGGCGTAAGTATACAGTACACATGTACATCTGGAGAACCAAGGTTAACATCGGGTGTCTCGCTTCAATGGTTCTGTAGATTTAGTTTTGGAAACAGAGTTTCTACCTGAGCCTAAAGCTCACCAGTTGACTGCACTGGCTGGTCAGTGAGCTTCAGGGATCCGCCCGTCTCTAGCCCGCATCCCTGGGGTAACGGGCTCACTTGATCATGCTCAGCCTTCTGTGTGGGTCCTGGGGATCCAGAGCCAGGCTCTCGTGCTTGCGCCACAGGCACCTTACAAACAAGCCCTCTCCCCAGTTTTCTTTTCTATGAAGAAGAAGCTCACTCAGGTGAGTTCACAGGGTCCCCCAGCTCCAAGCTCTCATTCTGGAACATTCCATTCTAACCCTGTGTTCTTCACTAGCAACTGGCTTTCTCTCACAACCCCTTCAACTACATCTATCGCAGGTGATATGAAGAAGGGGGGTGGGCTAAAGGGGGACAGCACTTGGAGGCCCACAGCATGCTTGGCATGCCTCAGACGCCTGGCATTGGTTTCTACCTTGGTTGTACCCTCTTGGTGTGTCCTTCCCTCCCGATGACAATGGAAAGTTAGCAGTGCTTAGATGAACGTCACATGCAGAAGGTACAGCATACCTTTCCCTTAATTTACCTCCACATACAAGGACAGTCACAGTGGAACATGGTTTATGATGTCTTCATGGGAAACAGAGTTCCTGAGGACCTATCAGACAGTATTGAGGAGGGCTGGGAACACAGAATTTCCAATGTTGTACCCTGGTTCAGAAAACACTCCCTAGGGTCATCTATCCATAACATGCCCGGCTTGGCTTTATCAAGCATTTCAGCTGCAATAAAGGCATGATTCCTTATTTTCTCTCTAGGAGTACTGTGTACTCAAAACAATAACAACAACAAAGCCAACAAAATAGTCCTAGTCCCTAGCTCGGCCTTTGACTGCAAACAGTCTCTTCACCGGAAAAATGCGATGTGCTTTTCCTAAATGATTAAAGAATGTAAGTTATCAACCAGAGAAAAGGGTCCGTTCACGTGGGGAGTTTAAAAGCTCTTACATTTTAGCACATTCCCTAAATTATACATGACCTTGGAAGAGACGTTATCTTGAGGAATATAAAATAAGATAAAATAATGTAAAACAAAAACATCAAATACAGCAACTGTGTGTGAAATCACCAGATGTGTAGCTCAAACCACATCTGTCTTTCCAGTAGGATGTCAGTGAGAGATGACTGTGGAATTCAGGGGCAGGCTCTCTCAACAGTAGCTGTCCTGGGAAACACTGCTTACCCTTCTCTTTCTCTCTCTTCTGAATCCAAGCTGGGCACGGGATACAAACTCCAGCAGCCATGTTTTCCTACTTGAAGATGCCGGTCACGTCCTAGATAATGAAGCTCCAAGGAATAAAGCCTCGGTCCTTGGAGACCAACAGGGCTCCCAAGCCTGCTCTCGATCATTTCCGCTGTAGCTCTCATCCAGGTGAGATAAAGAAACGTCATTGTCAAATAGGCTATGGTTATCTTGGGATTTTCTGTTAGAGAAACCTATTTCACCTATGACTTTATCTTCTTTCGGTCTTAGATGTCCTTTCTGTCCATCACACTCGGCTGTTGTGACAATACACTGAGAGAACAAGAAAAAGAGCCAACTCCACTCTGAGTCAGTTTCAGACGGTTCGGCCCATGGCTACTTGGCCTCCTGTACTTGAGACACCAAGGTAGCGAGAATGTGTTTTGGAGAAATAGGAAGAGGGGAAGAAAAAAGTCAAGGCCTAGAACAGGACAGCACCTCAAAGATTCACCTGTGACCAACCTCATTCCACTAAGCTCCACCTCCTAGTTTCCCCAAACAGTGCCACCATCTGAAAGCCAAAGTCTCCAAAGCCTTTTAGATGGGGCATAGAAGGTGAGAAAGAGGCTCTGCATGCCAAACCACAGAAGACATCTGTGCCTACCAATCAGATCTACGTGTGTAAGTGAGAACCCCCATTGGTGTGACTGGATTTTCACACCGTATGGCTTATGGGAAAGGATACCTCAGGCAGCCATTCGCCTCACACCAAGATTACCACCTCACCAAACACACGACTAATTCTACATTCACTTGTTCTAGACCCAATATGGAAACAGGTTGTTGGGAGCACTCAGGCAAGTGTTTGATTCTTAATGTTCTCATTAAAAGTAGAGAAAATATTGACCTACCTTATGAGCACAGATAGAGGACTGACCAATTAGTAATTGTCAATCACCATGAAAATATAAATTTAAGAAGCAATAAGGCTTTTCATTAAATTAATAATAGCAGTGCCAGGAATCTCTTCCTTTGCTAGAGAAAATTTACATTCGATGGGCACCAAAGGCTCACGGCATAATAAGAGCAAAAGTTAAATGAAAATTAAGCCTTAGGACACTCCAGGACATTTCAACAAAAGCATTCACATAAACGATGCTGCCATAAGGTGTTGTCTCTTGGAGACTGGCTAACCATACTTCTGGTGTGTAAAGAAATTTTGCATGAGAGTCCGCATTGCCTATTCCATCTTAAAGATGTTCTAGAGGTGTCTCTGGCTCCTCCCAAATGCTGTGCATAAACTCTACCGGACTCTGCAAGCTGCTCTCATCAGACGACCTCAGGTAAAGCTGCTTTTGTTAATCTTCCTGCTCAGTGGCTGGCTTTATGGAGGTTGCTTTGTGTATACCTACAGCACTTTTCCTATGCACACTGCCCTGTGGAATTCCTGAATGCTCTGAGTGTGCAACTTGCTGTGACAGAATGCTATGGCTTATGGAACTGTTGTCTGTATGAGATATCAGGATTTGAAGTCGGAGTCTTTTTAAACATCTGCAATTACGGCCCTGGAGTGCCCTATCTAGTTTGCCACCCACAACCCCTCCCTGCCCAGTCATTTCCTAATGACCCCTCTCGGCAGCTCTCACCTCTGACTACTTCCAGAGGACCTCTCCTGCACACACTCACCGCCTGCCATTCTTTGAACCACCCACCCATATTAACAATTCTGCCTTTTAATGACACACTGCCACATTCAATGTTAGAATTTCAGAGTGTTTTGTTCTCCTAGTGCACAGTGCGATCCTTGGAGTGGAGTTCATAATACATTTCCTTTGCCCCGTCACAGTGCTCAGCAAAACATACTGCCACATCCCCATTAAATATGTTGCTTCAATAAGCCAGGCACACCACAAAAACGGCCGACCGTCTCTGAGCATTTGATGCGCAAACACATTTTGTTCGGTCCTATTCCCTAGAAAACACATATACAAGTCTCTTGTGTTTAAACTAATTCACCAAGGGCAGGTGGTTTTCCAAACCATTGCTCCCTTACCTCCACGGCAGCCAGACCAATTCCAAGACACTTAGGCTTGTCTGCTAAACATGAGACATGAATATTTTAAACTCCACTAAATGAAAATTAATGTGCTCTAATTTTTGAGCTAATTCGTAAAACTAGAGAGAGACCTTTTAAAGTCACTCTAGAAGTCTGCATGGGGAGAAATCTATGCCAGTCAGTAAGTAAAACATGAGTGCAAAAGTTTCCAGTGGTGCCTACTGCACATCATCACACACTCAGTCCACAGACTACACGTGAAAGATGGATGGCAGGTGGTGTTTGCTGGGTTATAGAGAATGAAATTGCAGGGTCAGTACTTTTTCCATAAAAGAAACATGGTTTCTTCTTCATTTCCCAAACATGGCATTCTCTGTTCTGATAAAGCCAAATATACAGATCTTCCCAAGAAGGTGGCACTCACAGAACGTAGCAGGATTCCTCTATTGCCCCTTCCTGCCGTGTCTAGGATGCATCATCCCCTTTGAGCTATGGACTGGCAGTACTGAGGGCTGAACCTAGAGCCTGGGGCAAGCCAGGTCAGTGCTCTACAGCAGAGCACTTCTAGGTTAAAAAGGGGAGAGTTTTAAGGCCCAACACTAAATATTAAACTCATACCTTCTCCTTTCAAACTCTTCAGGAATATTTTCAAATCTGGAATCTGACTCCCATGATTTCTCTCACTGAACCAAGATCACATTTAATAATATCAGAAATAGACAAAATGTTCATCAGCCCCCCTTCAGGTGCCAAATGCTACAGCCGGCTGACGCTCCGCCCACCTAATTAAAGCAGTGAAACGGTGTTGTCAGTGTTTCCTTCCTCAAGATAAGGAGGCTTTAGGAGAAATCAGTACTGGCTTGGGTTCTGTCCTTGACCCTTTGCCAGAAGTCCCCTCCAGCACCCACTCCCGTTTCTAAGGGGCCCTGAGAAAGCATGCTACTTTCTGCTTATTTTAACACTCTCCAGTTTCATTCCTTCATTTCTCCTTTAGAAGACTGCTAAGAATTAATTACTACCAAAATGATTACATTGATTTTTTTTTTTAGCTAATGGAATTTTTAATGAAAATAATACAAAGAGAGAGGATAGGAAAATGGCAGTCTGAAAAACAGCCATAAAAGCGGCCTGTCAAGATTCACAAGGTGGTCACAGATTCCAAGCAATGAACAGTAAAATTAAATCTGCCTGGTAATTTATTTCTTCCTTTTTCTTCTCTCTCTCTCTCTCTCTCTCTCTCTCTCTCTCTCTCTCTCTCTCTCTCTTTCTCTCTCTCAGCTTAGTGGGGAGGAGAAGGGGGTGGCAGTTCCTGGTCAAAACTAATGATTCCTTAATAATACGATTTCCTATAGAAATGGACATTAGTGAAAAACAGAGAGGGAGAGGAAGACCAGGAAAGGGAGGGGAGAAGTGACGGGGGGAGCTCTGATCTAATCCTCGGGGAGTGAAGAATCAATTTGCTGAGTTTTGGTGAGACAGTAAGCCCTGGTTGTTGAGATCCCCATCTCTGGAAAGACAAGAGCATTAGCCAGCTCCCTCCCCTTTTGTGCATGCCCCTTTGCAGTGCTCCTGTGCATTTACTGAAATCACCCTCATTCCAGGAGCCTTCTATTCAGAACAGAACTCTCAGGTACTTACCAACCTGAATATATATTTTGCATAGAAAACCAGAACATGGACTGGGAGGTACCACAGAATCATGAGGACGAGAGTTCAGGTCCCCAGAACACAGTTCAGAGCTGGGTGGAGTCATGGCCCTCTGCAACCCCATCATAAAGGACACAGAGCCAAACAATCCCTGGAGTCCCTGGCTAGCCAGCCAGACCACTGGAAATGGGAGCATCAGGTCCAGCCAGATGCCCCACTGCAACATCCCCAGTGGACGGGAATTGAGGAAAACTCAGTGTCAACCTTGGGCCCTGGCATGCATTTGCACCCACATGCACGACTGTGCCCACACACGTGAACATGCAGTCACATAGTCCATATATGTATGCAAAAATTAAATTAATGATTTTAAAGCTACATCAGAAAGAGTTACAAACGTAGAGACGACATGGGAAAGAAACTCATGAAGGGAAAGCTAAACCATGATTCAAGCAGAGAGGAGAGAGGAGCTGGCCAGCCACCTCCCGTTCTGGCCGAAGGACACACCTGAGGCTCTGAACAGTTCCAGCCAGAGTCTCAAATTTCACATGGGCAAAAATGACTGCCACCACCCTAGCATGAAAAGCTGCTCTCCTTTCTCCTTTTGGTGTCAACTGCTCCATACCGAGTCCCTTCAGAAGGGCCATGCCCACTACGAACCAATCAGTGCCCCAGAGCAGTCTTGCTTCATAGTTATTGTGTGGTCTTCCTCACCTATGCCTGGGCAAGCGCTTCCTATCTAGAATGCCTGCTCTATTTCTTCTCCAGTCTACCCTGCTCTGTGCAGTATAGACCAATGGGGGCATACATGATGTTCACCTTCATGTATGTAACATGCCCCAGCTACCTGCTGCTCAAAACAGTAATTATCAAACACCCACCCATCTCTAAGCTTACTATTGCAATGAAATCTTCCTAGAATGTAGAATAAGCCCTGTCTTGACTTCACAGGACCAGTACACAGAAAATCCCTGCTAACTCAGTGCCCATGACTATGCGTACAGAACGGATGCTCGAGATGCAGAGGACGCAGACTCACGTGGAAGGTCTGAGCATGGCTTTTGTCACAAGATCCAATTTTTCTTCCTAGTTCGTTGCAGTCAAGAGTCCGCAGTATAGCCTCAGTGACCACCACCACCTCCATCTTAAACCTGCGTGATTCTCTTTCACATCAGCCCGGGGTTCACACTGTACCTTAGTGGCTAGAGTAGGGAGTTCCCCAGGAAGGCTGCTTAATACTGCTTCCCTTCCTTCTCCTCTTCCTTCTCTTCTTCCTCCTTCACCTCCTCCTATTCCTCATGCTCCCTATGTTTCCCTCCTCTCTTCCTCCTCCTCCCTCTCTCCTTCTCCCTCCTCTCTTCTACCTCCTCATCCTCATTCTCATCTTCTTCCTCCTATCATCTGCCTCCTGTTCCTTCCCTTCATCCTCTTCCCTCTTCCTCCTGTCATTCCTCTTCCCTTCCACCACGACCGCCTCCTCCAGTCTCTCTCCTCACCACCCCTCTCGTTTCTCCTTCCTTTTCTCATTACTTTCTTTGTGGAAAGATCCCACTATATTATAAGCTTTCCTCCACAAGAGGCTCAGATAGTAAGGCCTCTGTCAGGTCTCCAGGCGGCAGCCCTATGACTGAGCTCAGAGACCCTCCAAACCTGATCAGCACCTCATTTCAATCTCCTAAGTAACCCCAAGTGAGAATTTCCCAGGCATCCTGCTCCCAACATTTTTGACTGCAGAAACTCTGAGTCTGTTACACAGCAACAGATAGCTGCTAACACACATAAGCTCTCAATTCATGTACAAACATTCGTAGCCATGGGTATTGGTCACAAGAAAAAACACTTACTCTTGCTGTTAGGAACCAACTTGAGCTCTACCTGTGAGTGATCACTCACAGAAGGTAAAGTGGAGATAACAGCTCCTTGTTTTTTCTTTTTTCTGATGGGCAAGGGGGAGCTACAAAGGGCAGGCAGTTTGCTTACAGAAAGAAAGGAGACTAGTGGAAGTCAGGAGACACAGTGATGGGGCAGATACCAGTGGTTTCAGGACAAATATCAGCTTGATGCCAGCAGCTCTAGAAGATGCACTACTTAGGTATCCACGGGTCCAAAAGGTGATGGAGAGAAGCGAATGAGCTCAGAGAGTTGCACTTTATCTTGTACAGAGGGGTACTTCCGTAGAGCAACAAGAGGGAAGAGGAAAGCACTGGACTGAAGTCAGTGGTTCTCAACCTGTGGATCGAGACCCCTTTGCAGGTCAAACAACCCTTTCACAGGGGTCACGCATCAGATATCCTGCATATCAGATATTTACGTTATGATTCATGACAGGAGCAGCAAAAATAATTTATGGTTGGGGTTACCACAGCATGAGAAACTGTATTAAAGGGTCTCAGGATTAGGAAGGTTGAGAATCACTGGCCTAAGGTTTGTGCCCTGACAAAAAAACCTTAGCAAATGGAAGAAAAGTTGGGTGAGAAAAACATCAGAACAGGAAGGACCCAGGAGGGAGAGTGCTAAGCTACAGGGAGAAAAACGTCTGAACAGGAAGGGCACTACATAAACATGTACCCACAGTTCAAAGGTTCACGTGCGTGGGAAACTTTAAAGATTTCTCTTTGAAAACATGATAATATAAAATATCAAATGTGAAATATTAAACCAATTTGTATAGCCAGCAGACATGGCTTTTTGATAATTAACTATAAAACATTGGTAAAAAGAAAATACTTTTCATAGAAAATAAAATTAAGTAGAAGAAATAGGTACATGATAGCCTTGACAGATTTCAAACACATTACAAAAGCACACTCAGGAGACCGCCAGCCCGATCAGTTAATTACAATGGGGAACATTTTCATAAATTAGACTATAGAAAGTTAAGTTTAAAGGCAGCCTGTGTAATAAAAATACACACTTTAAATAATTCATAAAGTAAGTGGAAAATGTTTTGTTGATACAACCAAAAAATACAGCTTTGTGTGTGAACGCATGGTAGGTTTTTTTCTAAAAGCATGTGTTATTGTTTCAATTCATTTGAACAAGGATAACTTTGTCTATAAGACAACTACTTTTTTGAGAATGATGGGAAGGCAGGGTTGGGAGGTGATCTTACTTTGATTTTCTGCTTTGTACTCAACGCCCCACCCAGATGTGACTATCCACCCTTCATTCCAGCATCCTTGACATGGGAGGGCCCAGAGCTCTGAGGACTTTATAACTGGCCCCATTCCAAGAAAGCCACATACAGTGAAATGGCCAGCCTTCATCACCTAAAGAAACAGGCAGGAAAATGGATGTGTCTCCAGATCAATTGAAATTTCATTTAGAAAATCTGACTTTAAAATGGGCATCTCTCAAGAATCAAATGAAGAATTCCCTTGGACACGCCCCTTACATGCATCTCTCTGTCTACCATGCATTCTCGTAAGGCTTGATGCTGTGAGAACTCACCAGCCTGGCCATCCTGGACCACGGTTCTCTTTAGTCAACAAGGGAATGGAACAAAGAAAGTTCAAGGAGTAGAGGGTAGAGTCAAAGAATTATGTTTAATGCATTATGATCCAAAGTACCTGCACATGCAAAATGATACCTGCATATAATTTTGTTGTTGTTAAACAAAGAGAAGGTGATGCAAGCCATCAGTGCTTGGACCCCTTCAGTGCCTACAGAAGGTATAGACACACCCAGTCCTCCATGGCTGCTATCAGTCCTGTTAGGGGCTTAGTCACCACCCTCAGTTTGCCGTCTGTCCATACCTTGTGCTGATCCTGTTATTTTCGTGGCTTGACTTGCTACTGAGATTCTAGGTGCTAACAGCTAATCATGTGCCCAAAAATATCTCACATAATTATGTTATAATTATACTGAAACAAATGTTTCCTCACCCCCTTGGCTTTCAGATATTCCCTACTGTTAGGAATATATTTTTTTAGCAGTTCTAATGTGTGTTCAAAGAGTTCTACTCAGTAATCTACCTACATTCATCCTACCGTTCACCCAGGAGGCATGATCCCTTTAAACTGTGAGAAGCTCCAGTTGGAACAAAGAGGAAGGGAAAGGGTTCAGAGTTGGTGGAATAATCACTCCTAATCGATCAATTTCCCCTGAAGGTACAGCTGAAGGAGAGAAGGAGACTCCCAGTCCAACTCCTTGAAGTTTAAAGAAACCAAGCCCCGGGGCGCAGGGGAGAAGGATTCCTGCTTTTGCCTCTAAGACCTATTAAGAGGTCACCGACCTCTGTGACACCTGGGCCAGTCTCTGAAGACAGGCTCCCCAGACGGGCTTAGCACAAAGAGCAGGATGTGGAAAGCATCTACTTTTCATAGATTCTTTAGCAACCCATAGTCTAAAAGAGAAAGAGATGTCAGTTACCAGTATCTTAAGGGGAATGACCTTTAAAACAGAAGTAAGTGTGCTCAGGCAAAAATGTAAAATTTCCACTGTCTCTTTGTGTAGTGTAGATTTCACACCTAGACGGGACAAAATGCAAAGACAGCCTTTCTGTGTGCATGGCCCAGCCCTGTGACATGGTGAGCAGCATGACTGCAGAGAACTTAGGACTTGTGGGACTCTTTTAATTCATCTTCCCCACAAAAGACCCCACAGCTTCCACGGTCAAACACAGCTCTGGGTTTACAATGTTTACGTATATCCACGGGGACATGCTGACAGCTTTAATCACCAGCACTGGACAGCAAGAGCAGCCTAGAAGTTCTTAAAGATATTCTCTCATGGTTTGTGTTCTGGACATTTTATTTACAAGTTTGGGACAAATGAATCCTGAAACCAGACAGTTAGATCACTAGCTATTCATTCCCAATCATACAGAGACAATGCTCACTCTCAATTATACAACGAAGGCAAAGTCATTTTATAAAACCACTGTGGTTTAGCAGCTGTGTAAAGGCAAGACTTTTGAACACACAGATTGACGCATTTATTTTCTGAAACTTTAACACTCTTTAAGTACCATTTTAAATACTCAAGTTAATCAGAGAACATATTAATGTGGATATAGTCATATCTAATGGCAGGTTTTTAGGTTTTCTTGTTAGAGCTAAGTGAATGTACCATTCATTTTCATTCAGTGAATCCGACCTTCCGGAGCATTCTGCTTGCCCTCAGCTGTCCTATGATACACAACTTAGGAGCAGCAGGTTGGGAGTATGAACACCTAGCAAAAGATGACCCAGAAACACAGAGCACGATGGTTTTCTAAGCTGCCCTTTTAGCACATGAGCTATTTGATTTTAATAAAGCTAACACATGTAATGCATCTTCAGCTACAGTAAGAAAACATAATTCATTGGTCTGGCTCCTTATAAGCCCCAGTTACACTGTACAAAACCATCCTAAGAGCTTTAAGGACAAAAGGAATCTCAGTAGCAATTTCACAAGCATGTTAACATGAGAGCAGTAGATAAGGTATGTCTACTTCTTAAAACTCTGCTCTTAAAAAAACCAAACTTATAAACAAAAAGGGCCAGCAGGATGGTTGAGCAGATAAAGACTCTTGCAGGGAATCTGGCGACCTGAATTCAAACCCCAAGACAAACAGTGGGGGGAGAGAATCAACCTCTCCAAACGTACTATAACAGCCATATGTGTGCTGTGGTAAGAGCCACACCCTACACACACACACACCCTACACACACACACACACACACACACACACACACACACACACACACACACACACACACACAAGCACGCACACACTACAAACTACTTAATTTTAATCTGCCATAGCAAACAAGACCAGTGCTCACAAAACAAGTGTTTGCAGAAGGTAAAAAGTGAACTGACTCCCAAAACCAGAGTTCACTTGCTAACCAACATGGGTTAGTCTTTCCTAAATTCATAGCTGACTTAGTCACTGCCCTGGTGGATGAAGATGCCAGAGCTGGCTGAAGTACTTTCTCTATACTGGACAGCAGCAGAGACTCTCATGTTGTTCTCTATCGTGGAGTGTATGTAATAAACAAGGAGGAGTGTTCCGAGGAGCACAGTGGATGCAGATTCCAGGGTAGAGCTCATGGTCTGAATAGTTAGCTTCCATCAGAGAAGACACCGTTCCTAATCAGCCACCTGAGGGATGGAGGAGTGGGTCAGTGGGTGGAGTGTCCTCTACACAAGCACAGGCCCTCAGTACCATCCGAAGAAGCCCTGTAAAAAAGCCAGGAGCCCTGATCCACCTTGTGAGCCTGGGACTGGGGAAGCAGAGAAAGGGAGACAGCTGGCCAGCCAGCTCAGTCTAATTGTTTACTTCCAAGTCAAGAGAGACCCTGTCTCAAAACTAAGGTGAATGAAACTCCACTCCGGCACCCACATCAATATGGGCATCCGCATACGCTCTCCACCCACAGAAATTAATAAAACTGTAAAACATTATCCTAGTACAAATCTTCCTGAACGCAAGGTAAGTCTGACTCCACTCAGTTGAAGGCTTCATGTTTTACACCCTATGTGCCTCTTCTTATGAGGGTACAGTCGGGTCTCTCCAGAGAAATGGACACAGGGAGCACCTTATTTAGCTTTAATTTAATTTAGGTCTCAGATTTCCACAACTGACTTTGAAAGTGCTGTGCAAGAAACTGCAAGCTATTGATGGTCAAACACAGGTAATCACCAAGGAAATGTCAGGTGCTGCCCTGCACTCCTGGTTACTATGTGGATGAGGGGGGAGGAGACAGTTTCATCTGGGCAGGTCAAAGGTCAGCCGAACAACACTGACAATAGCAAGGAAGTGCTACATCTAGGCTACGCCCACTGTGGAGAATAACGCAGCCAGGACAAGTAGTCATTGCTCTTCACTGGATTGTGAGGTGTCTCCCCTCGGGTCTGATGGCGATGAAAATGAATTGGCACAATGAGTAAGAAGCCTGGCAGTCTAGAATTGCAAGGTCATTGAAAACCATGCTTACCCCATCCTTACGTCATTTCTTCATTTCTACTTCCGTCCACGCTCTGTGTGCATGTGTGCATGTGTGCACGTGTGGGAGGCATCAGTAAAAGAAATACATACATGTTGTCAAAAAGGGTTAAAAGGCACCGGACTCCACACTGAGGTAGATGCACACACCAGAGGGCCAGGGAAGGAACTCTATCCACGAGGCCCAGGACACTGTCCTCCACCAGGCATTTGGGAAAATATGTGGCTAGGCTACCAGTTTGCAAATATTTTTGGTAGAATGCCACAATTCACCTAAGAAAAGGGAAGTTAAAAATAAAACTTATACTACCTTAAGTCTAATCAGTATAGCTACATATCATTCTATAAATGATTAACAAAAACATAATGAATTAACATAGAGCTTAATATGGAAATATGCAAACAAAACTTCCAGTGCCTCACATTCAATTGCCATGAACTAAACTCTATAAATAGCATATTGATTCTTCATAGTTTACTTCAACTTACAGTTTTCTGAGGAAAATGGCAAAAATGGGTTCTAACTGCAGTTTTCATATGCTTCTACAAAGTCACACTTCCCCTCACCGTCTGCCAGCAGAGCCAGAATCATAAGAAGAATTTGTAATTCACCATGGCTATAGATACTGCTGACGTATTTTCACTTTTAAAAGATTCTCTGAACAAAACAAATAGTTATTACAATGTACCATATATCTGACTGAAAGTTTTAGGTTCTCAAAACCTGTGCAAAGATTCTAGAAAATCTCACTTTGAGAAATCAAGCAATCATGCTACCTTATCCACCAGCCGTTCCTGTGCGCCATCCATTCTCTCAAAACCGACACCAATACAGGAATGCTATTTGCTTAAAAACAATTGATCCACATGCAGCTCACACCTGTAACTCCAGCTACCGGGAGGCTGAGGCAGGAGGATCTCAAGTTGGAAGCCAGCCTGGGTTATAATCGTGAACAATTTAGAGAGATCCGATCTCAAGAGTAACAGTAACAACAACAGCATGATTGGAGACACAGCTCAGCAGTATAACACCTACCTGAGATCAGTATGTCTGCCACTCAGAAAGAAAGAAACAAAGCGAGGGAGGGAGGGAGGGAGGGAGGGAGGGGGCAGGGAGGGAGGGAGGGAGGGAGGGAGGGACGGAGGGAGGGAGGGGAGGCAGCCAGGCAGTAGGGGCTGAGAGAGGGAGAATTAGTCTTCACAAGGGATGAACCCCTGATCTGCTATACAGTCCCTAAAGGTCATCCTTAAGCATATATACCTACAAGCAACAACAAATGGACTCAGTAGATTGTACACACACACACACACACACACACACACACACACACACACACACACGATGATGATGATATGATGATAATGATTTTGAAAGAGGGCATGGGAAGAGCTGGAATAGGAAGGAGGGTGGAAATTCTGTAAATACAGTAATCATATATTAATTTATCAAAAACTTAAAAAAACAGAAAGAAAAAAGGGATGCAAAAGGAGCTTCCTATCTGTCTAGAGCTTTATGAATCTGATTTGCAAACGTATGTTCTCAAAACACATCACCTTCCCGTCCTGTGGGAATCTACTTAGCAGACTACCAGAAGCATGGCGGACGCCGGCAAAGACCTGACACCATCTACTTGGCATTTTCTGCATGTGCATCCAAGCCATCCACATTAATGATGTGAAAGAGCACTCAGCAGACAGCTCGAGTTTGCAAATTAGCAGAAGACAAGAGAGAAAGGACCGAGAACGAGGAGCAAGCCATATTACCAAATGCACTTTACACATTTATCCCGTTAAGTGTAGCTTAGTCGTGGTGATTTACAATGCTGGGTCCTACTCCGTTTTGTAAGCATAATAAAGTCCCGTAATCTCAGCCGTCACCACAGCACCCTGCTATTAAAGCTTTGTTGAGTCGTGTGATGAGACTCCTCTTGCTCGCAGCCCTCCCTGCCCCCTGAGGGAGCTGGCAAGAAATGATAGGGTTTGTGGATTAGTACAATGAAAGGTTCTCTGTGCTTTTCCTTCTGTAAATATATATTTTGATAATCTGTCTTCTGCATCAGAGTCCCAACAGCACTGGAGGGCTGAGTCCCCTCCCTTCCCAGCCTCCAGGAAGACACAGCAAGGCTGGGGCCAGGCAGGTGGCTGCCGTCTGTGGCTCCAGCTGAAAAGTGGGATTTGAATTTGTCTTCACCTTTGTCCCTCTTCCTTCAAGCAAGGATGGTATGTAATTTACTTATACATGCTGGATTACAGACTGGAAAAGAAAAAAACATAACAGTACCATGGGACAAAGAAGAGAAACCTCATCTGCACGGGTGACACTCTGTCCCTGGCTATGTTTGGGGCTGTTTGGTCAAACTCTCTGCTTCTCAGAAACACTGTTGGTATTCTGAAACACTCCTAAGATCCAGATTCCCTGAAGTACATGGGTGCCTTCCTCCACCCCTGCATTCTTTTCTGCACCACAGTCAAGGCCACTCTGCTATCTCATGACCAGATCATCACCTCAGGCTCAGGCTAGCTCTTCCAGGATTTAAATTTTTTATAGCAGGTGATCAGTGTCCACTCAGGCAGACTGGTCAAAGAATCTGTATCCTACCTGGAGACAAAAGTCACCAAAAGAATAGATGTGAAGTTGCCAAGAAATCCTGCAGTCAAGAGAAAGAAAGAGCCAAGGTCGGGAGTTCTCTGGTTGTCACACAGCAGAACAAACTCGCAACCCTCAGAAGCCAGTGTGAGCCCCAGAGGCCTCAGACCCTCAGGCACCTGTTTTCTGTTTTGTAAATCCAGGAGACATGTGGCTACTTTCTTGCCTAATTCTAACCTATACTTAAGTCCTGGAACACACTCCTCAGATTCACTCTTCACACAAATTGTTCATGGAAACACCTCCAGGTTGCAGTCTACCTGAGCAGAGCCAAGCAGCTAAGTAAAGGCCACAAGATTAACAGAATGGGTCCACATGGGTCAAGGAATAACTGGAAATTCCCTAAGAGCCCGTGGAAGGCACAAAAGAGAGAAGGGCTGGGTACGGACAAGGAAATTGGAGTCTGAGAATGGATACGAACTAGAGACAAGGTAACAAAGGCATAAACAGGGTGGGTAAAGCTAAAAATCAATCCATTGAAACAGGACAAGGAAAGCGAGGACCAGAGAGAAGAAAAGAGAAGAAACACTAATACCCTTTGCTACATCAGCTTTGGCTGTCTAGAGATTTTAAAAACTGGTGGTTCCCAGAGAGTTCACTACAGCGGCTGGAAGGTAACTCAGGGGTGCTGTGCCCTAACTTCCACCAAAGGCCTAGCAGCATCCTTTCAATCAAAACTGTTCACGTGTCTTTAATCTCCTGACAGACTGGATGGCATCCTCCAGCTAACGCAAATTTCAACTCACACACCTTCGTCTACTATGGTTGTTGTGATTTCTGCTCTTCCCTCTCTCGCCTGCCGATCTTGCTTTACGTCCCTAAACATACCCCTACCACCAATACAAACACGTAAACCAGTGGCTCTCAGCCTTCTTAGTGCTGTGACCCTTTAATACAGCTCCTCGTGTTGTGGTAACCCCTAATCCTAAAATTATTTTCATTGCTGCTTCATAACTGTGATTCTGCTGCTATTAAGAATCATAATGAAAATATCTATGGTTTCCAACAGTTTTAGGCAACCACTGCGAAGTGGTCCAAACTCCCAAAGGGTCTTAACCCACAAGCTGAGAAACACTGGCATACACACAACCATCACCACCACCACCACCACCACCATTATCATCACCACCACTCTCTTCTTCTTCGGTTTTATTTACTCCTTTTTTTTGTACACAGAAACAAAACCCAAACCCATCAGTAAGTCCCTTTTTTTCTGTGACCTTTAATTAAAATGTGCTATATGAGCACAGGCCATACCCAGCTTTCTCAAAGCCTTAGATCGAGAGAGAACAAATTTTTATTACTTTTAAAGGAAAAAAATCAGTATTTAACCCATAAATAATAGCTGTCCTATACCACACTGTGTTCTGCAGCTACCATTAAAATCAGACAGGAGTGGCCCCTTTCTCTTCTGACTCATGAAGCTGAAATAAGAGTTAAGTGTCAGCCAGGCACTCCGTAGAAGGCGCATGCTCAACAAGGAGAATGCGGTACTGACTTTCAACATTTAAATTTTAAAGTAACTTTAGGATTGCGGGGTACAGCTCAGTGGTGGAATGCCTGCCAAGCACGCGTGGTGTGGTGAGGATTTCAGTTTCTTTAAAGAAAAACACAGATGTTATAGGAATGTGTTTTAGTTTTAATTCCAGCTGTGGGGATACGGGGCCGCTTCACACTGTCACAGCAGCTGAGTATGATTTGCCTTGTGCTCCAGCAGGGGCGTGACTTTGCCAGCTATAGATCGTTTTTGTGAGTGTGTGACATTTAGACTTTAGAGGACTTTTCAGAGGATAGGAGCCGCTGGTTGGCTCAGTGGTGGTTGGACACTGTTCTACGCAGTTTATCAAGTAGCCATGCACAAAGGGGTGAGAAGAAGGAACTAGATATCCTGACAGCAAAGACCAAGCTTTGCCCCAAGGAAGCTGAGAGCCCGAGTCAGCAGGAAGTTGTCCGATGATAACGTCACCTCTTTCCTTTCTATCCTATTTCTCTCCTATCTAATGTTAGGAGTTGAATGGGTGGAGAAGGTAGAAGAAGGAAGAACCCACAAAGTAGCCAAAAGTGCAGCATGGAACCCTGATATTACCCTAAATACCACAGGAATGAAGAGATGAACGAATGAAGGAATGAATGGAACCTGAAGCAGGACAGACAGCCCCTTCTCACCTTAGAGGAGCTTTCTCACTGGCCCGTTCACACTGGTCAGTACACATCCATGACTGTGCTCACATAAGCGCTATTCTACATGCGTGAACAGCTTCATCTAAAAACAGAGTCTTACTGATTGTCTGCACATAATAGGATTCTGAGATGGAGTTGGTGGAGCATTCCTTTAGTCTCAGCACTCAGGAGGCAGAGGCCAGCCTGGTCTACATAGTAAGTTATGGGCCAGCCATTGCAAGATCCTGGTTTTTCACAAAAATCTGCGATCTAAGGAAAAGAGCCATTAGACAAAGTCACCTTAGTGTATGCACATCCACAAGGAAGACCAATTCATAACAAAAAGACAGAATGCAGAAGACAGGAGTGTGAACCCTGGCCTGGACAGAGTGTCACCGGAAGTCTCACCAGTGCTGGCAGGAGTATAAAGAAACAAGCATGTTGGGAAGCGGCTTGAACACGTCTCTACAAACAGGCATCTTCCCTCACAACCTCCTCAATACCCAGCCCTTCTACTCCTGCAGTCCACCCAAGCAGATTAACCCAAAGAAAGACACACGTCCACTGCAAACTAGTTCAGAATAACAAAAAAGAAAAGAGAAAGTAATCAAAGTGTCCAGCAAAAAGACAAGGAGACAAGGAATGCAGCTCGGCCTCGTGACAGCACCGTGTGCTGAACATGCAGAGCACCCACCACGGTGAAAGACAACACACTGTCGGACAGCACGAGAGAGCGCCCTTGATACAGACACCCAAGGCAGAGACGCAGAGAAAAGTTCACAGTGATCACAGTGCCCAGTCCCATCGACAGCAGGCCGAAGGAATCTGTGGTTAAAGAACTCCTGCCTGGGTGCTTCCGGTGGAGACTGAGGAGGGGGACGGGGCAGAGAAGGCTGTAACGTCAGAGAAGACCTGCATGTGAAAGGCTGCAGCGCATTCTGCCAAGAAGTCACACAGCACTCACAACATTCTAATTTTATTCTATGCAAATACTGCATTAAAATACAGACTTCCCAAATGCAGAAGATATTAAGCTGTGATGGTTGACATGCTTATCACGGTTATAGGAGTCAGCTAATGTGGGATTACTTAATGTGTATTCTAGGCTCAGGCAAATGACTCAGTACACTGAGGATGGTAGAAGACAGGTTTTGATCACCCCAGAAGACAGTGACCAACAGACACAGGAAAAAGAAAAGGGTGTGCCTGAGACCTTAGGCTGAACTGGAAACATCATACACACAGGGTTTTGTTGGAATCCAAGGAAAATACATATGGGTGTGCTCACTTCTGTACAGGTAGGTTACGCGCCGGAATATGTGTATATCACAAATCATATTAGCATATTTGTACTGGGTCAGTTAGTGGAAAGCTCTACAGACAAGATGTAGCACTGAGCACACAGCAGGCAAGTCTTGACTTTTAAATACCCTATTTCCTAAAATTAACCCTGATATCACACTACCCAACCAAACCTAAAAATGGTAATAATTGCCAAAACGACATTGATTGCAGGACATGACTGGACAAGAAAAGAACATGACCCAGAGGTTTTGTTTGTCCCAGAAATAAAGCAAGTCCCTCTGATAATGACAAAGACATATTAAACAGACATGTAAGGACATAGTTGGAATTCATTCTCACTGGCTAAATCTAGGACAGTAAGTACATAGAAAAATTGACAGAGATGTAGCCCAGTAGCAAGAGCCTATCCAGCATATGGCTTTGTGTTCAGTTCCCAACACGCAAAGATGGATGGACGGACGGACGGACGGACAGACAGGTAGATGATTAATAAATGGATGGACATGCAGACAGGCAAATAGATGATGGATGGATAGATGGCCAGATGATATACAAACAGGCAGACAAACAGATAGATAACAGATACATACAAACATATATGCACACATACATATATACATACATACAGTGAACTATGACTCACTGAGTAATCTAAAAATCAATGATGATACAAATAAATGAATTAATACGAAAAGAAATAGTAATGAGCCAAGTAACAAGGACTCTGGCATGCAATGGAGACCAAGAGTGACTGAAGTTCTGTGAGGTGGAGCTAGGACAGTATTTTCCCATGAAGTGTCCTTGCACTGTCAATGAAGGGGCCATGGTAAGTTACACTGAACAAGATTGGTAGACACCATGGAAATCAAGTCCTCCGTGTTAACATCACCGTCACTGGAATGCACTCATGCTATTTAGGTCCAGGGTGTAATAGTAAGGAGGGGGTGACATCAGGCTGGTGGCCTTGCCACAAGCTCAGAACCTGAACGTGACCATGAGGAAGCAGACAAACCCACTCAGATGGAAATCCTACAAAGTCTGTCAGGGATTCTTCAAAAGCGCCCTCATCAAAAATACAAAGGAAGGTGGAGAAAGAATTCCTGATTGGAGCAGGCACAAGAGACTTGACAATTACAAGTTATGTGTAAAGCTGTATGCAGGGTGAGGCAAAACTAACAGGTTATAAAGGACATCAGTGGGACAATTTGTTCCAACTCGAATATGGATTATAGATCAGATATCAGTGATAATGAGATGAGTATTAATTTGTTTTTAAACACATTTTTACTTTCTTGAATCTGGTAACTGCACATTGGTCAGAAAAATGCATGGGTCCCCAGGAAATTCACAAGATGCATTCTAGGGGTGCAATATTTTGAGACTACTCAAATAATAAGAAAATCATGGTAAGCAATGGAAGAAAAAGAGAAGAAATGAGAAGACAAATAATACAGAACATAAACATCTCATGAGCCAATTAACTAACACGGTGTTCTCCTATACCTGGTAAGCTTTCTGAACATTTGAAATAATACTACAATAAAAGTTACCCTAAAATCTCACAAAGTTATAAAAATAGGAAAACAGTCAATACACACCTAGCCAGTGTGCCAATACACAGCATTCTAACCACATGCCTCTAATCCCAGCATCCAGGAGGTAGAGGCAGGGAGTTGTCTGTGATGTCCAGGCCAGGCGAGAATACAGGGTTAGACCATGTCAAAGAAGAGAGTGGGGGACAAATGATTCTAAAAAGGGGGCCTTTCCTGCAAGAAAGACTGCACAGCTTAATAGAGTTGCTCACGGCACTCCCCTCTTGAAGAAACGAGCCACTGCACACTTTAATAATGAACTCTGTTGTCCTGGATTCCATCCAACGCTGCCACAATAATCTGCTCAGGAAACCTTGTTAAAATGAAACACCCATTAAAATCTTACACAAATATAAATATTCTAGGAAAACAGTTGGAGAGCAACTTGTCTACGAAACACATTTCCAGACCATCCTTAGTGAAAGGAAGACTGCTGGGAAGAAAGAGAGACAGAACAGGAAATATCCACCCACAGCGACACAGGAGCCGTGGCAGTTTCAGTGAGTGGAAGATGACATGCAGACAATAGTGAGGAAGACATTATGCGGCCCATGGTCGTGTAGGCAAGCCAACCAACACACATAGTACATCCCTGCCTGGTATCTGCTCACTCTTGTGACCACGTGGCATCAGCTGTAGTTCCCTAGAGGACACCACAATTCACAGATTCCCTTGCACGGAATGGCACAGAACAGCCACGCGCCCACACATGTCATCCTGTACATTCTAAGTTGTCTCTATTACCATGAGCTTTACAATATAAATGCTAGGTGAGCAGTTGTTTATAAATCCAGGGAATAACGACAAGAAAAAGAAAGAATAGAGTCTGTACCCTGAACAAAATACTTTTCAAATACTTTTGATGAACAAGTGGTAGAATTGAGAGACACCAAATCCACAGATACCAAAGATAACTATATTCTGAGGAGGAATACATTCTATAAGTTTCAGTTTTATTCAGTCAATAAACTGAACATGCTATGTTTCGGTGGGGTGTTACATTTTCCTCTTCAAGGGAACAGCATAGCAAAGTATCATGGCAGACTTAGTGAGTAGCTAAGTAATATCCCAACACTGTGCTGGGCTTAGGCAAGGATGAAGACACAGCTCCAGTCCTTCATAAGCCCAAAGTCTAATGATGGAGGCAGGAAACAAACCCCTTTGGTGAGAACTGCAGTGTGCAAGTATTAAATTGTAAGGGTTAGGGCCATAGCTCATTGGAGCCATCTATGTGAAGTCCTCAACTTGATACTTGTGCTGACTAGTTTTTATGTCAGTTTGACACAAAGTAGCAGCATCTGGAAAATGGCGAGTCTTCACTGAGAAAATGTCTCCATAGGAACTCGCCAGTAAGCAACTGTGTTAGGCATTTTCTTGATTTGTGATTGATGAGACTGCCCAGCTCACTGTGGGTGGTACTGCCTCCTGAGCAGGTGGTCCTGGGTGCAATAGGAATACAGACTAAGCAAGCCATGGAGAGCAAGCTGGTAAGCAGCACTCTTTGATGACCTCTGCATCAGTTCCTGCCTCCAAGTTCCTGCCTTGATTTCCTGCTCTGACTTCCCTGGTTGATAGATTATAAGACCTAAGTTGCCTCTGGTCGTAGTGTTTTATTACAGCAACAGGAAAGTAACTAAAACAATACCCCAGAATAGTAACAACAAAAGAAATGCTGGAGCCTAATGTGTGGTCATTTGAAAGACTACAAAAGGGTGCCGGACTTAGAGCAGGATCAGAGAAGGTTTTTCTGAAGATAATATTTAAGCTAAAATACGTTAATAGATGTTAACAAAGTTAGAAAAATATTTAAAAGAGATCTTGTCTTATTTTAGTCATCTAATATCCCATTATGTTCCTAATATTTCAGAAAAAAAAGTAAACAAAATTATATGCATGTATTTATATATAAATATGTGTATATATGTATGTATATACATTCATATATACATACACATACCTAATTCATACTCTAAAGAACTTTAACACTGAGGCTGCCCCAGACAACCACTCTGGAATTTTTAGAAAAGTACATCTAGTCAGGAGTGTCCCGTCAACCACCCTGAAAACAGTCTGCATCCCCAGCTGGCTAAGAATGCAACACAAGGTATTCATAGACGGCCTCACCGTGTCCCCACATCCCTGCTCGACTTTCCTAGGGTTTCAACTGTACAGAGCAATATAATTAGAGGCAGAAACCACACAAAGGAGCAAACTGGAAGAAAAATTCATCAGTAGAACGGTGTGAGGGGCAGGGGCAGGATGGGCACTGTTTACCTGTCAGCTGGCACTGATGGATCTTGTGCTCTGTGATGTCGCTGAGTGATTCAAACACCTGGAGGCAGCTGTCACAGCTGTGCACAGCGTCCTCCTCCAACTCTTCCCCGTCTTCTGGCCTCTTCTTGCAGTCTACTGCCTCCCCATCTTCAATCTTGTCTTCAAGTTTACAGTTGGGGTCTGAAAGAAAACCGCGACTGTAAGTACAGGCTGTAAAAATGGGTTCTTGTAAAGTAGCATTTCATCTTCTTGCTACCAAAACCAGAAACGGTGTTTCCCTGGAAGCTGCAGCAGAGGGTTTGGTCTCCAAATGCAACACACAGGATCAAAAGTGTCCGTTGGTATTATTAGCTGGGCTTTCTCCCCACTGTATAGGGGTTGTCACACACTGCCCCCTCCAAACAAACCATGCTGAAACTTCACTTTGTGTTTTTAAACCGCCTTTTATAAGTTTTTCACTAAAAGAGAAAGATAAATCACTTTTTAAATAAATAGTCTTCAATGCAAAGGAAAAAGAAACTTCTTCTAAGAATGAACTCCTTTCTGCTAAATATATTCTTTCATGGGAAATTACCAGACCATACAAAAGCTTAGAATCAGCCAAGCTAATTACCATAGGCAAGAAATTGACCTTTGCTTATAAACTGGTCAAAATGCACAGTTGCTCCATTATCTGTGATGCAGTGTTAGCAGAGCAAGCTCTGCCACCCAGCCAAGCACCCTTGCAAGCACAAATGCAAGCGAAAGCATGTCGTTCTGCCTTTGGATTTCCAAGTTATACAGATTAAAAACACAGATATGAACAAAAATTATAATTACAATCGAGTCAATAACCTAAAATGATGTTATCGGTATGGCAAAGCTGCTTGTTGTGCAAACCACAAATGGTACTCTCTGTATCCTAAGAGTGATCACCAAAGGGCAGGACAGATAAGGAGCAAGGCACAAATATTATATGTACTGATACTGTATTACTGAAAAGTTCCCTGTATAGATTATATATGCTGTCACTTGGTTCACTATAGAGAAGTCATCTCTCTCTCTCTCTCTCTCTCTCTCTCTCTCTCTCTCTCTCTCTCTCTCTCTCTCACACACACACACACACACACACACACACACACAATGGATGGATGGATGGATGGATGGATGGATGGATGGATGGATGGATGGATGGCAAAGAAGAGGAGAAGGACATCTTCTAAGCGTTGATGCCTTTGTTCCCTGTAGAAATGGAAAGAGGGAGAGGAATAAGAGAAGGAAAGGGATGCTAGGCATGAAGGGAGGGGGGGAGGAACAAGAACTACATTAGAAGAAATTAGAATCAGCAATGGCGTAATCTGGGGGATATTAACTTCGAACTGTAGAAAAGTCCTCCACAATCAGATATAAACCGTATTTTCAATTTTTTTTTTTTTTAGATAAAGTCTTATGTAGCCAAGGCTAGCCTTAAATTCACTATGTAGCTGAGGATAACCTTGAACTTCTGCTCTCTCTGCCTCCATCTCCACAGTGCTAGGCTAAGAGGCAGGAATCACCAGGCTTGTTTTGTGTGGTTCTGAGTATGGAACCCATGGCTTCATACATGCTAGGCAAGCACCCTACCAACTGAGCCACATTCCCAGTTCAGAGTTTCCATCTTAAGATCTTGTCTAATCAATGCAAATTATAAATGGGTTGTATCAAGGTACCTAACAAACATATTACCTAAAGCCATATTTTCAATATGACTATAATATTACTTGTAATGACTGTACTATACCAGATTATCTATATGAGATATGAGATATTTCATCGAATATTTGAAATTCTACAGCCAAGAATCTCCAAGACCAGCATTTGCCAACTCTTTCTTAGAAAGTTCCTAGATGCTGCTACTGTGTGCTGCCTGCTAACGTGCAGGTCGCATGCCCCCAGAAAGCCCATTGCGTGTCCTTTTCTGTCTGGCGGTATTCACAGCCTTCTTCTGAATCTGAAATTAACATAACACCATCACTATCCTTCAAATGAGTTGGATAAACCAAAGTTCACTTTTATTTCAATGTACAGGTAATCTCCTGAGTCACGAAAAAAGCAGGTGCTCCTCTCAAACAGCAGTCAGTTTGTCTGTCTATTTGTTTTTTGTTTGTTTAAGAAATGTAATATTTACGTAAGTTGATAATCAGGGTTGATTTGATATCTGAAAAATGATTATCTCAACACCTACCATAGTACCTATCTCATGAGGTTTCCATGGGTCCTCTCTGGGGACAAAAATAATAGGGTCTTTCTCTCTTGCCTCATTCTCTACACAGCGCAGCACCATCTCCAGGTGAATGGTCCATATTATTTAATAACAGGAAAAGGGGGCAAAGAATGCCTTAAAGAAGAAGGGAAGGGCCCCTTCTTGGTACTTTGTAAATGGGAAGAGACCAGTTGACTCCAAATCTAAAAAGCATCCACGGGCTACATTCTCCAAGACTGACACGTTCTGACCCACCACACTGGCGTTTCCTGCCTTCAAATGTTCCGTCTGGAGTTACAGACTCAACACGTTGGTAATGGTCCAGAGAGCTCTCACAGACCAAAGCCAAGAAGGAAAAGGCTGCCAACCCAGAGGGCAACTCAGAAAAGGGAATAACTGTCCCACTTCAACAAAGTGACCCCACGCCAGTAAATGCTTGCTGGGGGCAGGATACACATGCTGAATATTCTTCCTTGTTTAGCCCAAGTTTCAGTTTCTGAAAAAAAAACTGACAGTGTTCAGGGAAATGTGGGTGTTGAGATCTGAATTTTAATGTGGTTATCTGGATGCTAGGCATCAGGCTTACAGACCTGTTTGTTTTTAAGTAAGGAGACTGAATAAGTAATATGCTGAGAGAGAGGATAAGAAGTCACCTTCCTTATTATCCAGGACTATGAGTATTTTACAAAACTCTGATATCAAAGATACTAACTAAATAGGAATGCACGGTGTTTGAGCTCTTCAGAGCTTAGGAGGCGCTCCGGCCTGTGCTTCCATCGCTGCAGCTGGTTATTAGAGTGAGGGTCATTTTAAGACTAATAAAAATGTTTTGCCTGCACTTCTGGGTTTACAGATAGAAGCCTTTGGGGACTGAAGTCAGTCAAGCTTATTCACTTCTGCTGCAACTTTAGGATGCATGCTCCAGCCAACTGGCGGATTTGTTTTTAGGTCAACACTTAAGTGGGACCCTCTGGGAGGCGGGTTCGATTATAGCCTATGAGGCCTCCGTGTAGGGAGTACTAGATTCTCAGTCTCTTTCTTTGTGATGAGACATTTTTCCCCCCCAGCCTCCACTGGCTCAAGGAATTCTTTCTTGGCCATTCAAAAGATGTGTTTATTTGTGTGAGGGTCTCTGTTCCTGATGCCAGTGGGTGTGGGAAGCATCTAGAAAGCCTGCCTTGTCAACCATTTTCTTTCCCACAGGTGGCTACACTTCAGTAATTGCACATGGCCTCAGTGATGGAGTTTTTATAAAGTCCTTTGAGATCCAATCATAAAAAATAATTGTATTACTCTGCTAGTCACTCAAACCCCTGACTTCAGCCTAAGGGGTTATAAACACAAGACCCATGCCTGTAAGTGTCGCCCTGCCCCCAGCCCTGCTGCCTGAGGGACATTTGTTCTTCCAACCACATTGTTGCCTATAAACCCTCTCACAGGGCAGGATTTTAAGACAGCCCCCATTGTTCCCCCTAAAGGGCCACTGCAAAGCACACTGTGCCTCAGGCACCTCTCTCTCCCGCTACCCCAAATGATGCTACCCCAACATTCGGCCTCCGTCACAAAGGATCCTACGTGCTAACCCAATGTTCCAGCTCGTCCTTTCCAGGGGCTGTGGGAGCCTGGATTTATGGTGTTCTGATCTGAAGTAAAGGTTGCCTTTGGAGTAGAGGCACAACTGTTATTACTACACTAACTGGTGGCATTCTGTTTCCAGTTTTGTTAACATTACCTACAAATGAGGATTTGAAAGAGGCATGATTTTCCTCTCGTTATGGTCTCTGGCAGGTAGTTCTTTCCTTCCTCTTCTTCTCAAGGACTGTTATTGCTTCAACTTGGTTTAATAAAATTACAACTTTGGGGAAAATGAAAAATTGCCCTGGCTTAAAAGTGTTGGAGGTAATAAAGGCATGGACTTCAATTAATTTCAAGTGCGGGATCAGTTTAAGGCCAACCCGCAGAAACTCTATTCTGTCCATGTAAAAATGAGGTTTCACCACATTTGCTTTTTTATAACCTATATAAAAGTCAAGTAAAAGTAATGAATACCTAAAAGCCATCTCAGCGGACTGGCAGGGACTATCTGAATGCTTGAAACCATCTTACATATTCTCTCTTTGCAACAAGGATACCGTGCCTGATCAAAGCGAAAATGTCAAACTACTAAGAAAACAGCCCAATTTCCGAGCCATTCTGCTGCCCAGAAACGGACCTTCTTCCAAGCCACTTTTGCATGGAAAAGCACCAGCAAAAGAAAGAAAAACGAAGAGCTCACGTGGTCATGATTATTACCAGGCAAGGAATATTTCTGCAGCTCAGTGATGAAGTAAAACTCTGTCGCTCTCTTCTCCCAGTAGTGTCCATCGCAAAACAACTGCCTCATTAAATCTCTGCAGTAAGATTAATATGCCGTAGCTGCACTACATTTATAACTTGCTACACTATAAAAAGCACATTTAATGGTAAGAGCCAGAGCCGAGATACAAAGTATTACTATAAAAACTTCTGGCAGCGAGAAAGAGCGCAGGCCCTGGTCTTCCTTGCAGGAGATATAAACGAGGCTTTCCCTGGTTAATTCCATGTGTGAAGCCCTACCTTAAAAAACAGACTCGGTTTTTATGAGAATGGCAAAAACACAAGATTCTAGTGATGCCATAAATACAAAGGCAGGAAGATCACTTAGCCACGAAGGCCGGTGAGACATGAACTAACTCCAAACCTTACATGTGTGCCCAGGCACAGTATTCAAACTAGACTATCTCCTAAAACTTGGTCCACTTGGGCATAGCTAGCTTCTCACCAAATGAAACGATGGTGTGAACTGCTCAATCTTAACCAACACAGTGCCAATGAGTTCAGGACACTGTGAATTCAAAATAATATAGATTTCATTGCCAGGACTACAACCGTGGAGAATTTAATTAGTTAAAGGTATAAAAATTAAATATTCCCCCAAAATGTTGTTCCAGATACTACAGTAAAGCGGGACAGTAAAGATGGAAGGGTTGGCTCCATCACAAAGTATCTAAGGTGGGGTCAGAAAGGCGCCTCAGCAGGTAAAGGCCCTTGTCACTAAACCTGATGCCCTGAGTTGGATCCCTGGGACCAATGTGTTGGACACATGCTATGGCATAAAGGATTCCATGGGCATAAACACACGTGTGCACACACACACAGGCACACGCACACACGCGATCACACAAACTAAAAAATGTAATGGAAAAGTTTAATGTAAAAAAGGAAAGGAAGGATATTCTCTACAAAGACCCAGCATTAAAATCCCATGTCTTAACTAGCAATTCATATAAATACATTTCGTATTCATATTTTCCACAAATCACTACAAAAGATGACCAAACAACACCCTGGGTTAATAACCGCCTTGTGCTAAGTGATAATTCACAACCTTATCTTGTATTTAAAGTTTGTATGAGGGTTGGGGAGATGGATTAATGGGTAAAAGCATTGTTGTGAGAAAGCAAGAGGATCTGAGTTCAAATCCCTGGGACCCATTGAAAAGCCAGCTGCCTGTTGCAAACAACTGTAACAGTAGCAAACTCCTGTGGGGAGACAGAGATCAGTACAGATGTGGATAAATCTCAGAAGCACTTGGGGCTAGCAAGCTGGGGTTGTCACTAAAATTACAACCAAGATGTGCTGCTTCAAACAAGGTCAAAGTTGAGGGCCGACGCCTGAGGTCGTCCTCTGACATACATGCATGCA
>CM052715.1:3934664-3959664 GCA_028551405.1 Uromys caudimaculatus
GCTGCTTCAAACAAGGTCAAAGTTGAGGGCCGACGCCTGAGGTCGTCCTCTGACATACATGCATGCACTTGAGCATTGGCACACACACACCTGTGTTTATACGGGGGGTCATAGATGTGTGGCACACACACCTGTGTTTATACGCGGGGTCATAGATGTGTGGCACACACACCTGTGTTTATACGCGGGGTCATAGATGTGTGGCACACACACCTGTGTTTATACGCGGGGTCATAGATGTGTGGCACACACACCTGTGTTTATACACGGGGTCATAGATGTGTATGAACACATGCACACACAAATCCAAATACGTACATAAATGAAATGATGTGCACATCTACAATAACTGGTCATCTATATTTGCTGACATATTTAGGAGCCTGAGCTGAAAACCAGAGAGCATCTGTTTAAAGCAAACTATATCAAAACGTGATCTTCCTGCATACCTCCTCACACCGTGCTCAGAGTTTTCCTTAACAAGAAGCAGAAGCAGGGCCGTGGTGGCGCATGCCTTTAATCCCAGCACTTGGGAGGCAGAGGCAGGTGGATTTCTGAGTTAGAGGCCAGCCTGGTCTACAGAGTGAGTTCCAGGACAGCCAGGGCTACACAGAGAAACCCTGTCTCCAAAAAAAACAAACAAAAAACAGCAGAAAACCTTCCTGGTCGTCAAAAACTAAAAGGTAGGATCATTACTTTGTGATTCTGGGCTCCAGATATGCATTCTAACTTGAAATCCCCCCAAGATGAAAACAGATTTGGGGAAAATAAATTGTCCACTGTTGTTAACACAGTGGCTAGGAAGCCTTAGTGAAGGCCTGCAGCAAGCCAGACTGGGCAGCCAGCTGCCAGCCACACACTCACCTGACTGACCGTCTCATTTCTCGTTTGTCAAGGTAAACAAACAAAAGAGAAGTAATCAAGGGGATGGGAGGGTGGGGTGGGGGAGCTAATCTCAAGCATCCTGAAGCTGTGGCCTCCACCATTGCAGAGGCAAGACACAGAGATCCCACAGACCACATGGCTAGACTCGAACGGTCAAGGTTGGGACTGCACTCTTGGGGCTGGAGAGAGCTCACTAGCCAAGAGCATGGCCTGCTCTCATAGAGGACCAGAGTTTAGTTCCTAGCACATGCATTGGGCAGCTAACAACTGCCTGTGATTCCAGCCCTAAGAGATCTGATACCTTCTTCTGACCTTTGCAGGCGCCTACAGTCACATGCACAGACCCACACACAGACTCACACATATACATTATTCAAAATAAAACAAATCTTTAAAAACACAATAGTATTTATTCTCTTCAGCCTGGTGATATGATGCAGAACCATAATCTCAGTACTAGTGGGGCAAAGGCAGGAGGGTCACAAGTTGGCCATCAGCCGGAGCTCCATAGCAAGACCTTGTCCCCCCATCCACCCAGAAAAATGAAACTCTCTTTTCCTTAATGCTTACTTCCTACCTACTCTATTCTCTGAACTACGTTTCTAGTTAGATACTGCTTTCTAGAAGAAAGGTGGGACCACTTTCATCGGCCCATTCCCTTTTGTCTACAAATCCCTTCAGATAGAAAGAATTCCCTCTGCATTACAACAAATCACTGCTGATATTTGAAATTTCTGCTGTTTTAATTGACTGTTCTCAAGTCTGTCGGGCTCCCAGAAAACCAAAGAGGAGCATCACAGAAGCATCCCTACCAAGACAAAGCAGTCGAACATGAGTTTATCTCCTCATTCTATCCAGTACACGTGATGATCCTTGGTCAGGATGCCGAGTTGGGGGCGGGGTGAGCCTTGGAAGAAGTTTTAAAAACATACATGCATATACAGCTTGAAACAACTAGGAAGCTCCGAGCAGGAAACCCTATCTAAACCCCCTACTCCATCCGGTTGTCTCTCATTTAACCAGAAGAGGCAAGCAACTGCAAGGCTCCAGCATTCAAATAAGAGAAGTCACAAGCATCGCCTTACTTCAAGCTCAGCTATTTCAGGATAGGCCACTAGGCCTGCCTTGTGACTTCAGCCAGCAGATATGTCCTGAGCACCTTGGATAAGACCCTGAGAGTTCAAAGCCTAAGGTGAGGCTTCTGCCCCCACAGAGCTTGTAGTCTACCATCAGTTCCAAAGTGGTTGGTCAGGAGCAGTTTCAAAGGTTTGGTAGGGCCTCTCTTGCAGCATCCAAAGTGAACAGGAACAGGCTGAGGTTGCTAGAAGCTACAGATGTTTCCTAGGGCCTTGGACTCCTTGGTCCATTTACTCAAGTCAGCCATTCACATTATTTTTCCCATGTCATGGATTGATGAACATAGCAAACTCATACAAGTAGAGAGAAAACCAAAAACTCAGTGAGGCCAGAAGGAGGTCAAGATGCAGCAAAGTAGGGACAGGGCAGCTTGTTACGGAGAAAAAAACAGGGAGTGCAAGTAGAACTCCAGTTCCTGAACCAAGGCACAGGTGCCAAAAGCAACATGCTGCCTTCAGGAAAACCCAAATGCTTCTCCGCCTGGCAAAGCAGGGCAACAGCGGAGCCCAGCAGACTGGAGGGTGGCTGCGGTGGTTGTCGTCGTGAGGTTTGCATGCTAATCTCAGTGCCAGAAGAGAGCTTCTAAGCGGCTGCTGCGATAGGTCCTGTTCAGAAGGATGCTGCACTGGTCACAGAGAGGATGTGCTGGCAAAGAGCAGGTCAGGAAGCAGGGAACCACTGTGACTGCTACAATGTAAACAAGGGAAGAGGGAGAGCTCAAACCAAGTCCGGAGCAGAAAGGAAACAGGCCTAGGTGGTTGGTGGGAGAGAAAAGTCGCCGTGAGGTGCAAGGCAAGCGCTTGAAGTCACAGGCCTGGAGAGCACGCTGAGAGAGCAGGCGGAATCAGGCTGAGGACTCGCTCTTCTAAATGGGCTTCCCTCACCCAGTCATTTATCTTGAAATCATCTTACTACATACCTAAATGCTAGCAAATAAAGACCAGAGCGCGACAGAATTCCGACAGAGGGGGCACACCAGACAACTTAACCAGAGACAAAATACTTCAGGACCTCAGAAGTTTTGGTGAGACAAGTTTTACTTTTTCATTTTATTTCAAACATATACAAGGACAAATAAAGGAAATATAAGTTTAACTGAAAACAAAAATCCCTTCTTCTGTTTTCTTTTTAAATATCATTAAAAGTTCATTTAAATAGATGGCATGATTCTGTACACGCCTCATGATCCTTCCCAACAATTTTTTTTTTTTTTTTGGTTTTTTCGAGACAGGGTTTCTCTGTGTAGCCCTGGCCATCCTGGAACTCACTCTGTAGACCAGGCTGGCCTCGAACTCAGAAATCCGCCTGCCTCTGCCTCCCAAGTGCTGGGATTAAAGGCGTGCGCCACCACTGCCCAGCTCCTACTCAATAATATAAAACCAGGCCCACGAGCTGCGGATGGAGCTCAGTTGGTAGTTTTTTCCTACCATGTAGGAAACCCTGGTCAGAGCTGTAGCACACCATACACCTGGCTGGTGGCAACCAACACCGAAGAGCTTCAAGGCAAGAGATTCAGGTCACCGTTCCCTATCTGAGGAGTTAGAAGCTAGCCTATGATATAGGAGAAGACTCTGTCTGAGAAAAATGAAATATAATAAAATAAAATAAATCTCTATACAAAAGCCACCATCAACAAACCAGAACAATGTGATACACACCCTTGTCCCTAGGGTGGTGCACAGGGCTAGCCCTATGACATTTGAACTTTTAAAAAACCTCCATAAGTGATCCAAACTAACATTCCCTGAAAACAGAAAATGGCAAATAACCATATGAAATGTTCCTTACAGGCATGCATAGAACCTTGTAGAAGAAAATACCAGAAGTCACCAAGAGTAATGACAAGCATATAAGCAAGCCAGATGACAGACAAGGGTGGTACAAAAGCTCAGATCTGTGTGCCTCACAAGGAAAAGCCTGGCTGTTTTGTAAATGAAGGTTTTACAGTGAAAACACTTTTCTCTCAATCTGAAGTTACTCTGTCTTAGGGTATGTTTCCGGCTTTCTCTTGTGGTTAGCACCCGGTTGTTTTAGCTTGTTTGTTTGGGTATATTTATATTTGGCTTGTTTTAGAGACACTTTGCATTTGCCTTTGTTTCCATATGGATGCTTCTTTTCACTAGACTCCACGCCTCTGACCATCCAGTGTCTTCCACTCAGCCCTGACACATTAGACTCTTGTGCAAATCAAACCAAAGCAGAGAGCAGTCAACATTCCCATTTTAAAGCAAGGCTCTTCCTTCCACTTTACAGAAGAAAAATATTACACAGAGATACTTTCAACACTCAGGGATCATAGTACCAGTTTCTCTACAGCAAAATAATCTTAAAAGGCTGAAAATTCCAGTGTGGCTGGAAAGTGTGGTATGTAATCCTTAGCTACTGAGACTAAACAATGTGTCTTAAAACAGCCACAATCGTGAATGAAATCTGTTTAGAAACCAGACTTTAGACCCCAGGATTGGAGGAAGAGCATCATTGTATCCATCTTACCGCAGAGTCTCACCTACAGGACATATTGCTACATCTATCCAATGAGAATCCAAGACAAAAAGTCCCCAGTGAACAACACATGGTACTTGCTACCAACTGTTCTGGTATCTTACCCACTGCAGACACTGTGGGTCTTTCTTTCAGAGCACAAGATTTACACTGTCTCAAGGATTATTGAACCACTAGCTTAGGAGAGGAGTTTTTTAAACAAACAACACTGGCCTCTGCAACATAACAGTGCTAGTCCATCAGAGCAGTTCTTTCCTTCATCGGTTGAGAAGAAGCTGAGCTCTAAATCCATTCACAAAAATCAACCCAGCATTATCACTCAGCTTTCTTTCTTTATAACCTTTTCTTATTCTTTGTTTTGTTTTAGAACTTTGGATGTTCCTCTTCTAAAATGCAGTGCTACTCCTGAAAGGCAAGGACAAATGGATTTGTGTAGAGAGTCTCAATGTAGCATTTTGGACATTCTGTATTCGGTTAAGCTGGGTCCAAAGTGGAAAGCAAAGCAGAAGGGGTGGGCAGGTGGCTTAGTTGGTAAGGTGCCTGCCTTGCAGGCAGCATAGGACCTGAGTTTGGTACCCAGAATCAGCCAGGAATGATGCCACACACTTGTAATCCCAACACTGGGGATGGCTGGCCTAATGGGCAAGCTCCGGGCCAAAGAGAGATGATGTCTCAAAAAGAAGGTGGTCAGCATTCTTTAAAAGCAACACCCAAGATTGTATTTTAGCCTCACACCAGGCATGTGCAACACACACACACACACACACACACACACACACACACACACACACTTGCACACGTATGCACACACGCACACATCCACTCACTAAATTAATTCATTAATAATGTGGAAAGTTATTCTTAGACAAATAGAAAACAACGATTTTTTTCTTTCCATCCTTACACAAAAGTATCAACTCCTCATTTGTAAGTGATCCTGTTTAGGGAACTAAGAGGAATCTGAACAAATGTTTTGGTAAGACAATGACTCAACAAAAGGAGAAAAGGAAAAAGTTTTCTAAAATCAGGTATATATGCATACGCAAGCCACTGTCGTTGGTAAGAAAATTGATGTCTCATTGGGAAAAAAAAATTAGGCCATTTTATCTTCATCTAGTTGGATTAATAAATGTGAAAATGGAACCAATCCAGAATGTCTAAGGTTCCTTTAGCCTGATGCAAAACAAGAAAAGCCACACGACCAAAAATAAACTACAAAAATAGATTATTATTGATCTGGCATCATTTCTACGGCACCTTCCTTGAGGAGTTGGGAACAAAGGAAATTAAACAGCATCCTTTAAACTTTTTTACTGTACTTTTGATTTCCTAGAACACAAATAATTTCTTGAATTTACTAATAAATTGTAGGTTAGTTTTATGCAATTTCTCCTCCCTCCCAAAAAAGACCTGTGAAATGCAGTTTTTCCTATAAAACTGACAACCTTACCAAATGTTCATTCTATCTGCACATATCTGCAGAGCAGTAATAAAGACACTAGGTCCATTTGCATAATCAATACACAATTTACAGAGCTGCCCAGACAGAACCAAAGAGAATGTGGACGCCATTATCTTAGCTACTATAAATTAATAGTTGTTTGTGGAAACATGATCCCATTTACACTGTCTCAATCTGGTCTTATCAGGAGACTGTGATCATATATTAAATGTTTTTACAGTATGCATGAGACATAAATGTATTTTGAAGCAGGGTTTGATAACACATGCATATAATCCTAGCACTTGGAAAGTGGAGGCAGGGGAATCAGAAATTCCAGGCTAACCTAGGCCATACTGTGTTTTTGAAACCAGCTCCTAGATACATGAGATCCCATTTCAAAACATGAATATGTGGCTTAGCACGTAAGGGCATGTCCTGCTCTTACGGAAGATTCAAGTTTGCTTCCCAGCACCCATGTTGGGTAGCTCACAACCACCTATAATGGCAGCTCTGGGGTTCTGAAGATGCTGACTTCCACAGGTACCTGCATTCACACATGCGCGCGCACACACACACACACACCTAAAAATAAAATATTTTAAGTAAGTAAATTAGATAAGAATTTTTAATCAGATCATTTCAAAATATGAACAAAATAAAAGCAACTACGTTGGTCACATGGGGTAAAATGGTTGGTAAATCCTGACATGTATTTATCTACTTATTTTCCAACATCTACCTTAGTAAGTAGAATATGTGTGTATGTGCTTACATGCACAGGTTCTGTCAGAAGATAACCAGAAGGCCCAGTGTTGCTGTCTTCTCTCCTTCACTCCTTCCCCGTCTTTTTTAATTTTGTTCTGTATTTCTATGTCTTCTTCATTTTGTTAGTTAACATATAAAATGATGGGTTTTGTAATAGAATTCTCTACACATATGTCATAACTTTCACATCTTCCTTTCTGGGGTGTTGGAGGTGTGGTATCCTGGTTGCTGTCAGCCTGTTTCTTTGTGGGACCAGAAATCAAGCCTGGGCTCTCTTCTTGTCACTGAGCTGCAGACTGCTGTTGTCTCCTTTTTTATCTTGAAAGAGTAACAAGACTGTGGGCCAGCCACCACTGGTTTGCTCCTGCAAATCAAGCTAAATCTCCACCCTAGCAAGTTGGCTGGCCTTCATGGGAAATCACCAACAGTGTGACTTTGAGGAACTAGAGAAGTGGCTTAGTGCTTAAGAGCATGTGCCATTCCTACAGAGGACCCAGATTCAGTTCCTAGCACCCATGTAGGGCAGCTCACAACTGCAAGGAACTTCGCTCCAGAGGGTCTGATGCCCTTTGCTGACCTCAGCTGGCCCCTGAACTCACACACACACTCTTACACACACACACACACACACACACACACACACACACACACACACACACACATCGACACACACCGACACACACACCTCATATCCCCCCACTCCCTAAGGTTCCTTGGCCTCTGGCAGGTACCAGGTCTTCTAAGGTCTCACCACAGTGGTCATCTGGAACATACTCTCCAAGTCTCTGAACTTTACCATCTCCACTACTTCCAGAGTCACTGGGAACTTTTCTCAGAAGCCTTTAGGGACACAGCTAGGGACCTGTCAGGTCTCCTTGCACAACTCTCCTGGGTGTCAATGACTAATATCAAATCACACTGTTTTCTTGGAGAAGATACATTCTTCGGAAATGGGGTAGGGATATCTGGAAGGACTCTAAATACTCAAATCAAGAGGTGACAATGGAAGGATAGACCTGGTGGCAGAGAGCCACCTCTTGGATTTGCTGCTGCTGGAGTCTGGCTGATTCAGAATGGCAGTGCGCTTTCTAATGAGGAAGCCTACCGTATGCAGCTTCAGGCCTGGTAAATGAATATGCCAGAAACGAGTCTCCCTTTACTTACCAATGGCAGGGGCACAGTGACACCCAACTGAGAATTCACTTAAGGTCAACATCTCTAGAAATAAACAGGTGGCCACATAGTGGGCACAGTCTCTTCCAGCTCTGGTGGTCACCTCTTACTGTGGACAATCCAAATGTTCAGTCTCTCATATTTCTCCAGAAGGGAAAATATTCCCTTCTCCACACAAGGAGGCTAGCAGCTACAAAAGTGTGTCACCTCATCCCCAAAAGATTATATGGAAGAAACATAAAACAAAACAAAACAAAAGCATCACAGGACCCCCCCTTCAGTGTGCAGAAAACGCCATGATAGCCAGCTAGAGTGTTGGCAGAGCCCAGGCACCTCCTAAACAGCTCATGTTGGTTTACTGACGCAGCTAGTCTAGGCTCATGCATACCATTTTACTGGCAAGAAAACTGAGGCTTCCCAAACTTCTGTGAGTGGGATTCGATCTTGGGTTCTAAGTGTACAGCACTTTAGGTCACTTCACTGTAACATGTTTATGGATAGAAGCTGGGGCACTGAGAAGCTAAAACAAAACAAAAGAGATGATACTCATGGCTGTGGCTTTGCAAGAATCAGGATAGAACTCAGAAAGCTGACTCAGCACTTCACAGTGCTCATTGCTCTTGCAAGAAGACCCGAGTTCCATTCTCGCATGGTGGCTCACAACCATCCTAAACTCTAGGTCCATGGCATCCAGTACCTCCAACCACACTAGAAACATAAGTAGTTCCCATACATAAATGAAGAAAGAGGAAGAAGAGGAAGAGGAGGAGGAAGAGGAGGAGGGAGAAGAAGAAGAAGAAGGAGGAGGAGGAGGAAGAGGAGGAGGAGGAGAAGGAGGAGGAGGAGAAGAAGAAGAAAAGGAGGAGGAGAAGGAGAAGGAGGAGAAGAAGAAGAAAAGGAGGAGGAAGAGGAGAAGGAGAAGAGGAGGAGGAGGAAGAGAAGGAGAAGGAGGAGAAGGAGAAGAGGAGGAGGAAGAGGAGGAAGAGGAGGAAGAGAAGAAGAATATAGAGGAGCTGGAAGTGTTGTCACACACCTGTAATGGCAGCACTTGGGAAGTAGAGGCAGGCGGCAGGAGTTCCAGTTAACCCTTAGTCACTTAGTGACTGAGGCTAACCAATCTGGGCTACATGAGACCCTTTCTCATAGATGAAAAGAGGGGTTCAGAAGAGGAGGGGTGGAAGGAAAGAGAAGGAGGAAAGAAAGAGGGGGAAGGGGAAGACCCAGGGCAGTGGGAAGTCATATCTCCCTCATCACAGAGTGTGTAGGGTCCTGGAAGGAAGTTTCTACAATGAAAACCAGACTGAGGCTGCCCCTCCCTGACCTGTCACAGAATCTAGGTTTTACTGAGCACGTGATATTTCAACTCTGGAGCTTGAGGTTGATGGGATGGGTCACAGAGGGTCCTGTCCCTGTTCCTAAGTCCCACCGTCAGCATCATCCCTCACACCTTTGCACAGTGTTACAGGTCTCATTCCTAACAAGACAGCCCCCTTCTAGCTGACCTTAAACAAACTAAAAGACTTTTTTAAAAAGTATTTTCTAAAATATAAAATTATTCCACTGTGGAATGTCCTCTGTCAGTCACTGTCACTGGAGGGTATTCCACTCATTAAAAGTGGCCTCTCACAATCCTCTGGGAGTCACCCTCTCTGATTTCTATTCCTCCTTCCCTCCCTGTATTTAGCATTAAAATTGACAAGAGAAAGATAAATGGAGACTTGAACGTCATCTTGTAGAGAAAGTCAGCTTTAGAAGAGTTATTTAAGACAACGAGAAAGGGAAGAGGGTGCCCCACCAAAGAGGATTCCTAGACAAATGAATACCAAGGTCAGCAGCGGCCACTCACAGGACCAAAGGTACAGCCAGAGAGGCGCGCAAGTCACTGCTCTGCATGAGACTGGATCTCATGGTGACTCCCATGAGTTAAAGGAGACGGGAAGGCTGGGCACTGAACAAACTTGGGAACTAAGGGCAGTGTGCTAAAGGGGGAAAATGGCTTATGAGAGAGAAAAGCTCACAAAGCCTGCCACAAAAGAAGACTGGAAATTAACGGAACGCTGAGGCTTAGGCTAGCCAGCAAGACCTTGTGGTTGAGGCTGAGGCTAGCCAGCCAGATCGCATGGAGAGCAGTCCTGAGCGCTCCTGCAGCCTTCACTCTACACAAGGCTGCATCTGGAAGCCACAGAGGCCACTCTGGTTCTAAAAAAAATGCCCGCGAATGAACTCACTGATGACAGAGGTGATGGGTGAAGCCATCCTCACAGTCAGCTAACTCCTCTCTGAGGCTATGTCCAGGCTGATCTTTCTATTTAAAGAGTAGTGGGCAATCCATGACCAAACCTTGAATGGATTAGGGGGGAGCAACACAAACAAACACAATCTACCTTAGACAGGAAAAGTCCCATTGAAACAGCCTGAAAGTTCTAGCTCCACCAACCAACTTCCCAAGACCCATCCCATGAGAGAGAACCAACCCCTGGCACTATTAATGATCCTCTGCTATGTTTGCAGACAGGAGCCTAGCACAGTTGTCTTCAGAGAGGCTTCATCCAGCAGCTGATGGAAACTGATCCAGAGACCCATAGCCAAACAATAGGCTGAGCTTAGGGAGTCTTGTGGAAGAGTCAGGGGCGAGGCAGGGAGCAATCGAGGAAGCCAGACTGATCAAGGACATACAAAAAGACCTAGAGAGTAAATCAACCTGAGACTGAACCACCAACCAAAGCCCCCTACACATATGCAGCAGATGTGCAGCTTGGTCTTCATGTGGCTCCCCTAGCAATTAGAGTGAGGGTGGGGGGTGTCTCTGACTCATTGCCTGACTTTGGATGCCTTTCCTCTAACTGGGCTGCCTTGTCTGGCCTCAGTGGGAGAGGATGAGCTTAGTCCTGCTAGGACTTGATATACCAGGGTGGGTTAGTACCCATGGGTGCCTCCCCTTCTCTAAGGCAAACAGGATGGGGGATTGGGGGAGGGGTGTGAGGGTGGGACTGGGAGTGGAGGAGGGGGCCAACTGGCTGTAATGTGAATAAATAAATTAATTAATGAGGAGAAAAAGGGCAGTGCTAACATGTAACAGCATAAGGATTATGCAAAATAGAAAATAAATAAATCTACCAGGTAATAACAACAACAAAGTTCTAGCTCTTACATGGCAAAACACAAATTACCAAGCACATAGTCAGAAGATAAAGTAGGAGGGATATTTTAACAAGTAGTCTAAGGACAAATCGTCTAAGTGATAAGAAAGGCCTTTTCAAATGGGAAGATAAGAGAACCCAGAAAATAAAAAGACAACTGTCAGAAAAACAAATACAGAAGATGGTCAAGCCACTTCCTACAGCATTTCTAATCAAAGTTTCATGAACAAGAATTTGTCCACAAGTCCTGTTAGTAAAAACAAGGGACAGAATCACAGCCACCCCCCAGCCCTGTGGCTAATAACAGCACTGGTTTTAGCCCTGAAAAAAATTAAATATATTCATATCCTGTAACCAGCACTTCAGTTTTCAAGAATATACTGTGTGTTTTATAATCACGTATGTCAGCAAGAAGACATGGCATTCACTGAAGCATCACTTGTATGTGATAAGCTAAACCAACAAATGATTGAGTAGAAACATCCTGGTGATCAGGGAGGTAGGAGGAGCTACTGTACAGCAATCTAGCATCAGCAGAGTTGTGAAAGGAGGGGGAGCAGACGGAGGAGATGATATGCAGGGTGGCTGCTAGAAGCGAGCTGCAAGGGTCAGAAGCGAGCTGCAAGGGTCAAAAGCGAGCTACTAGGGTTAGAAGCGAGCTCCTAGGGTCAGAAGCAAGCTGCTAGGGCCAGAAGCGAGCTGCAAGGGTCAGAAGCAAGCTCCTAGGGCCAAAAGAGAGCTGCAAGGGTCAGAAGCAAGCTGCTAGAGTCAGAAGTGAGCTGCTAGGGTTAGAAGTGAGCTACTACAGTCAGAAGCAAGCTCCTAGGTCCAAAAGAGAGCTTCTAGGGTCAGAAGCGAGCTGCTAGGGTTAGAAGCGAGCTGCTAGGGTCAGAAGCGAGCTGCTGGGGTCAGAAGCGAGCTGCTGGGGTCAGAAGCGAGCTGCTAGGGCCAGAATCGAGCTCCTAGGGTCAGAAGTGAGCTGCTGGGGTCAGAAGCGAGCTGTAAGGGCCAGAAGCGAGCTGCTAGGGCCAGAAGCGAGCTGCAAGGGTCAGAAGCGAGCTCCTAGGGTTTAGATATGGTTTGTCCCCACAGTCTCATGAGCTAGACACTTGAACATGAGATGGTGTGACCTGTAAGCAGCAAAATACCATTATGAAAAAAGAGTGATGTTAGTCTCCTAGAGCAGATTATTATTCACAAGAGTAACCTGTCATAAAGGGATCCTTGCCTTCGCCTATAGCCAGTTACTTTTCTGTTTCTCCACCACCACCCCATAATGCAGCAAAACACAGGGTACCATTACTATGCGGGACTCTCCCTGGGCCGAATAAGTCTCTGGGCTCTATGAGCTACCCAGCATTGGGTCTTTGGTTACAGCAACACTAAGTGAACTAATGCATATATTTGGAGCATATATTTGGCTTGGGGAGTTGGGGAGAGAGAGATTACTGAGATGGTAGTGAGTCTTGGAGTAATAAGCATATCTTCAGAGTCAGTCTCTCTCTCTCTCTCTCTCTCTCTCTCTCTCTCTCTCTCTCTCTCTCTCTCCACATAATAATATCTCAAGTCGAAGCAATGGACATGTAAGTTGGAAAGCAAAAGAGGAGGGAACCAGACTTGATGATTGATGACACAAACTTGTAATCTTAGCTCTTTCAAGGCGGAGGAAAGATGACCACAAGTTCAAAGTCATCCTCCCTTAGCTACAGAAGGAGTTCAAAGGAGGTCTGGCTAGACCAGAAGATCTTGTCTCAAAACAACAACGAAATAAGGAGCAAAAGAAAGGGAGGAACTGACAAAGCAATAAAGTGCTCTTAGAGAAGTCTTGTTTTTATAACCTACAGTTTCTCTCCATAAGCCAAGAGCACACTGGCCACTGGTGTTCACTATCCCTGCCGTGACAGCCACTAAGCTAGTTGATCTAGAAACTGTGAAGAGAATGTTCAAATCCGGTCAGTGGCACCACACTGCATGACTGCTATTTTCCTACACTAGTATTTGACTCATGGGGGGATAGGGGTGGGAACAGATGTTAAGTTGTCTTCTAATGCCAAAAGGAACTTGTCCTTTTTTTAGAAAGCATTATCAAAGTTAGAATAAACCCAGATACCTGGAAGAGCAAGCAGATCTACCTCCGTGAACACCAATATAGTTTACTTAAAAAAGGAACACTCGGTCCCCAAACAAAACATGTTAGACTGTGCAGTCACGTGAGTCATGTGTCAATGATAACGAAGCATGTCCCTTGCAAGGATGACTTGAAAATATATTGTCATTGTGAAACTAATACCCTCTAGAGTCAACCCTGCAGGGTGCAAAGGAATCGCCTGGCATCTTCACTGACTGCCTATCCTAGAAGCCCAGACCCAGCCGGGTGCAGCCCTTTCCACTACCTTCCACACGCCTAATGCCTATCTGGGGCCCAGTGAAAAATCCTGTAGAATGCATGACCGTGTTCAATATTTTTCAATCTGAAACTTATAGAGCCTCATGTTTGGCTTGAAAGTGCTACCACTGTGAAGAGCATCAGGCTTTGGGCAAATAATGCAAGTCACGCACAAATGTGTTAGACTACATACATAGCTAACCCAGGATCATACAAGTCGGGCGGTACAGAACGGATGTGCCTGCATTCGGAGCCCCGATGGGGAGCCTCCCTCTCATACGCAGTGTGTTTTCACTGCCCGTCATAAGGAAGGTAGACCTAACTGAGCTGCATCTCCAACCCCTGGCATCCTGAGACATAACCAATGTGCAAAAATATCTTAAGCAAATGAATGGAGCTATCTGCTGATATGCTCACTAACAATATTTTGATCATGGCACGGAAAGAAGAGGATCTACAACACTTGCTTTCCAAAGGGTAATGAACCATCTATGGTGGTCTATGTCCTATGAGGTTTAAAGGGGACCTCACAGGAACTTTAAACGCCAGCTCAGAACAAGCACAGGGTTGTCAGAGATGAAAGTGATATCCAGGTCTTTATTATTACACAAACCTGGTATGAGAAACCACAGCCTGTGCCCATAGAGGGTTCAAGATGAAGCCTCAAACATTATTAAAGTTTGGGACCTGTGGCTGTAGAGAGGTCATATCGGCACCTATACCAATGAACAAGCATGAATTATAGGTGACTTCTGCATGCAAGTCAAACCTAATTCCAAAGCTATCCTTAAAACAACATACTTCCGATTGGGCCCGCATGTGCTAATGCTTTGCTTGCAAACTTAGGTCAGTCCAACATATACTTGAGGGATGGCAAAGTGACTCTAGGGCAAAAGGTGACAGCCACCAAGCCTGAAGACCTGAGTTCAGTTCCTAGGATCCACATAGTAGAAGGAAGAACCAACCCACACAAGTTGTTCTTATGCCTGCCATGGCACATCTAGACCTACACACACACACACACACACACACACACACACACACACACACACACACACACAATCAACTGTAGTTCACCTGACACCCAAGTCAATACAGAGTGACCACACATACAATGTCAAATACATAACAGGGGTGGCTACTAGAACCCCTCCTAGTGAAACTCACCAAAGCCCTGTGAGTAGAACCAAGAAAGGGTCCTCTCTGACTCAGAAGTTCCAAACTGCTCTGTTGGATGTGCAGGCTCCAAGGCAGCAAGATTCCTGATAAAGACCCTGAGAGTGACTCATTGTATCTACTTGCTTCCCTTCTTCCATCGGCCCCAAAATGGGGGTTCAGCAAAAATTCAGACCCCCTAGCCTCCCTGAGGGCTTTGTTGACCTGGCTCACTGATCCACTTGTGAGAATTCTAAACTGTTAGATCCGGAAGGAGCTGCAGAGGTTCTCTGAATCCACATCTGAGTGGTAAAGGAGGAAGTGATCTGGGCTTTGGGAAAGTTGATCCGGCACTTGGTGCGGGCATCAGGTACAGCAGTACTCTCCCTGGGCGGCCACCTCTCCCTGGGCGGCCACCCAGAGCCCAGCACTGGTTTCTTAATATGCAGATCAGCAAGTGTGAAAACCAGTTGCACATAACAGGAGCTGTAAAGTGGTGTTATTATCTTATGATGACTTTATTTTGAAGATTAGAATTTGCCGTAATGCTACCATTCTAATGTAAATGATCTCTGTGGTGCTGAAAAGGGCAAAACTGACTGCATGCTCATTCCTGGGTTCTTTGGTCAGTAACCGTCCTCCAACTCTGTCCAGTCTGCCACTCACATCTCTGCCTAGGAAGAATACTAGTACACCTAATGATCGCCTTTGAATTGTCGTACACTTATTCACCGCGGTGTGATAAACTCTCATCTCAGACCATTTACCTGTATCTCGGGGAAACTCATCAAACTTATGCAAGAATACTTTTCAGTACCAACTTGCTGAGTTTCTCCCAGAATTCTGTGCTGAATATGCAATATAGCAAATTCCTTATGGCTGGTTTTGTCTCAACTCTGGATAGCAGAGATGTCCAGCATTTAGTACAACTAGGTCTTAATGCCTGCATCTCACACATTCTACAATCGTCCAATCAATATATGAATTAACAGGAATTCTTCAAATTTTTTTCAAAACGTAGTTTTACTATTGCACAATTAGCTTTCAAAACTACTCTCTGGAACTTTTAGGAGGAGGAGAAGAAAGGGCAGCCTTAATCAAGCCAAAAGGAGGTGGGAAAGCTCACAGTATTTAATGTCTTTGACTAAGTGCCCATGTTTACTGTTTGAATGTAAGGAAAAACGAAATGTGTCATTCTTATAAAGGAAAGTTCACCAAACACATGATGTCAAACACTTCAGAATGTCATTTCATCAACTGCTTCCATTGACCCAACAGGCAGAGAAACATGAGCACACCAGTGTAAGGCCTTCTCACACAGAATCTCCTTCCAACAGTTAAAAAGCCATGCAAAAGGTACCTAAAGTCTCATTCAGTTTTCTTGACTACAGGGCCCACAAGAGCAAGATTATGCTTGTCTTGATGACCCATGGATCCTTAGAACTAAGGTTGCTACCTGGGACCAAAGGCTAGGTCCAAGTTAGCAGGTAGAGCTAAGTCGTAAAATGATGAGAATAAGCCCTCTCAAGTCTCAACCCTGAAATCCAAATCCTAAGAGAGACTGTAAGTGGCCTCCCCTAAAACACACACAGCCAATCAGAGCTCACCACTGAGAAGTTCTCCTTTATAAACTACTATCTAACAGGGCAACATCCTAAAACACACACAGTCAGTCAGAGCTCACCACTTCTCCTCGGTAAACTACTATCCAAGTGGCAAGGCGATGTCTCTGACAACTTGCTTTGTCCTCGGCTCTCTCCAGTACCTTCCCTTGGGTCTACAGTTCTTCTTGTTCCTTATCTTATGTCCACAAACTGTAGCCTCAGATACTAGCTGGAAACACCGTACAGACAGGAAATGCAGACTCCCCACAAAGGCCAACTATCCCAAGATGGCACCAGCCTTCGGGCCAATAGCCATGTTTGGACTTCATTAGCACTTGGTGGAGTGGTATTCTGAATATTTAATGCCCTTTCCCTTTTCTAAGGTATAAAAATAAGCAAAAGAGTAAAGTACTGATTGTGCTGCTCAAAACCTGTTAAAACGACAACAAGCTAAATCATTAGCAATGCTGAAATAATATTTAGTCTTATTCAAGTCCTCTCACTGGACCTAATGAAGTTCTGTTGTGAAGGCCAAGAATACTAAATATGTTTAAAAAAAAAAAAGAAGGCTGGGAACTGTCTCTACAGATAACAAAGTTTAAGTCACTGTAACCTTTTTCCTTTTTAATGGTGGGCATTGAACACTACCATAGATCAATTTCTAGTTCTTCAGCTCAGTATAGGTTTGTACAATGACTTGTGTATTAACATATGCGACTGTCAGTAATGGAAGAGAACTTTGTCCCTACCAGGTAAATAAATTTCCATATTGATATATCCTTCATAGACCAGTAACAAGAACAAATGGCAATAACAAAAAGGGTATAAAAACAGTGTTATGAACCCAAAAGATAAGTGCTTTTGTAGTTCTTAAAATGATACCAAGTTTAATTGGGGAAAGTTTAATTTTGTCCTTTAAGAAGTGATTAACATGTGAAATGTACAGCATATAAACATCGAAGTCTGCTGGTGAGGGTGCATACTATGTGTCTGTATGTTCTGCTGGTGCATACTATGTGTCTGTATATTCTGCTGGTGAGGGTGCATACTATGTGTCTGTATATTCTGCAGTATACTGTGCTAACTAAAGATCTAAAACCATTTGTCATACTTGAAAATAATCTTAAGCAATACCACAAATTTAATTTAATTTAATTTAATACAAAGAAACAAACCTGCACTACCATGGAAATGGTGATCCCTTGCCTGTATTTAGTTTGGGACATCTTAAATTTTATTTTATATATATATATATATATATATATATATATATATATATATATATATACACACACACACACATATATATGTATATATATATATATCATTCTAAATCAAATTAACATCACTTCAAAACTAGATGCAAATTCAACCCATGCCCATATGCATAACCTTGAACAATGAGAATGACTACATATTTTTCTTCTCAGGAATTTTCAAAGTACTTACTATCTTGCTAAAGTACATGGAATATGAAAAATAATTTGTGAATGTATACATTCATCTTTAAAAAAAAAATCTTCCTAGGAAATGGAGTTACTTGGCAGGCATATTTGATTCTGACTTTTTGTGTTGTTAATGCCCAAATTATAAACCTTTCCTACCAGACATCCAGAGGAGAAATGCTAACTGTAGTGTGTGCTGCCATCATAATGATACCCCCAAGATCAGCCTGGTGCCTGTAGCTGTGATGGGGTCCCCAGGTAGCTGGAGGGCTGCTGCTTGATCATTATCCCTGCAAAGACTGAAGCTACTGAAGTTTTGAAGAATTCGCATCTTACTGGATTTCTTTCATCTCTAATAATTACTAAACTGGTGTAATTACTGGAGGTGCAATGTGATGCATGCAAAGGCCCAAACTGCCTGAAATTAATTTTTTTTTTAAAGCCATGATTCTGCTTAGTTTTCAAACATTTATCTCATGTCAGGCTTTTATGCCAAGAGTAGCCTAATTATTTAAACCCTGTAAAAGCTCTCCTTACCCTGTTTGATTAATGCTATAACAGAGCTGTTTAAATTTACTAATGTTAACTTTAAGTTTTAATTGCTTTTTGACAGTATTGTGGCAAGACAAACTTAAAATAGACAATTACAACAGGCAAGGTAGCCGGGCAGTGGTGGCACACGCCTTTAATCCCAGCATTTGGGAGGCAGAGACAGGTGGATTTCTGAGGCCAGCCTGGTCTACAGAGTGAGTTCCAGGACAGCTGGGGCTACACAGAGAAACCCTGTCTCGAAAAACCAAAAACCAAAAACCAAAAAAATAAAAAAATAAAAAAATAAAAAAAAACAGGCAAGGTAGACGCTATTCTGACCATGGACTCCCCACACAAAACCACAGCAGTATACTTCATGTTTAATTGAAATGAGATTAGAGAGTCATAGACACAGACACATATACCCATGTGCGCACGCGCACGCGCGCGCGCGCGCGCGCACGCGCACGCGCACACACACACACACACACACATGCTCAGGCTAACAAACTTTAACTGTTGACAGCATACCAGGCATCAATGGAGAAGAAATTAAGTACCTCTGAGAAAACACTCAGTAAGAAGTTGATTTTGAACATCTGCCTTTGTATCAAAACCTCACACAATTCAAAAGCATTCTTTAACATACTATTTCATGAGAGCATTTGCATTTTTAACAAGCCAGGGGCACAAATGGCACAAATCTTCTTGTCTCCTCTCTTAAAAATAACTACCAAACTTAACACCGAATCCACTTAGGCATAGCCCTAAGATAGGAATTCATTGGTAAGAAAATGAATGGCATGAAACCAGCCGTGGGAGCCAGTCAGATAAATTAATAAAGCACAGTAAGAGGAAGAACAGAGCCTTCCAGAAACTCCTATATTGATCTCAATAGACTTGCTACTCTCCACTCGCCAAACCTCTCTCCTTGTGGCAAGCTCTAACTTCAAAATAAGCACTCAGACGGTAGTAAGGATGTTTCAGTTTGTGGCAACCAATGTTTCTCCAGACTTTATCAGAGTAGCCAAGCCTCAGCAACAAACTTCCTTTCAAAAGAAAGGGGACAGGGTGTTACAGACATCTTTACAAAGAGAACCTAGGGTTTGCCCTGCTCCAAATAAGTTAAAAGGAAAAACAAAGTTGGAAACTTCTGTCTCGGATGTCAGGCATCCCTGATGTCAATAGAACTACAATGGATTTTAAGGATCTGGGAATCTTCTGGCAACAACAAAAAGGGAAAATTATTAACAGCTTGCTTCATAAAGAGCAGCTAATCTCAACTCCCTTTGTAATTCCATTTTACAGGTATGCTTTTATGTTCAATACCCCATTTTCTTTACCCTTTCTGGGCCGGGTGAATAAAGGACAACAGGGCGCTCATGCTCACTCATCAGACAGATGTTTTTGTTTAGAAGGCCAAATAGACCATCAGGAGTCTGCTGTGGTCCCTTTGAGGAGGGGCTGCCAGAGCTGGAAAGGTGCAGGCCGAGCTCTGGAAGAGACTCGCCTGACCCGGGCCAGCAGCTCTGAAACTTGGACTCTCGGGATCCCTGCCAACTGTAATTGCTGTTTTTGTTTATTTCGGATTGTCTGCTGATTGGACTATAATCAATTTAATGACTTCAACATCTAGTCAGTATAATTTAGAGGTGGTGGAGGGAGAAAGAGTCACTGACTGACAGATAAATAGGACAATTGTCACAGGGGGTCTGAGTGGCAGGCGGAGCCTCAGCTCATTTCCAACCATTGCCCCCCCCCCCCTTTTGGACCCAAATCTAAAAATGTTGAGGCATAAATTTCTGCATGCCGTGCAATTAGTACTTTGCCTTTACAAATCAAATTACAAAATTCCTTAGAAAAAAAGGAATACTGATCTTGCTATCTAATGTGTATCCATAAATATACACATATGCATGCCTTAATTTTTCTTACAACTTACCATAAGTTAAGATCTAGTTAGCAACAAGACTCACAGTTAACATATCAGAAAAACAGTTCTCAGAAAAAAAAAGCCATCTTGCTTTTTGATAATTAAAAGCAAATATTCTATTTCCTTTTATACAATTGACTTCTTATACAAACTCCAGAGTCAGTCTTTGTTTCTTTTCTATAATATCATTTCTAAACCTAAACTGAATCCCTACTGGAAAAAAAGATTTTTTTTCTAAGAAAGCAAGAACATGGAACGTACCGGAAACATCTTTTGTTATTGTTATATCTTATATTTCACCTTCCTACTAATATTAGTAGAATATATTTTATATATATATAATTATATATAATTAGTATATATATAATAGTATGTATATTTATACACACACACACACACACACACACACACACACATATATATATATATATATATATATAAAACTTTAAAAAGACAAATGAAACACTGGAGGGTTTAATACTTCTATTAAATTTGGGGACCAAGAAAACTCCCTGTAGTGACTTTTTAATATCTAAAATGTTTACAGTTTTTCCACTAGAAAAAAAACAGCAAAATTCTGACTTTCCAAAGGCTCAGGACTTAAAATCCATTGTCTTTTCATTCAACCTCCCTCATTTCTATTTCCTCTTTACATTGTGAGCTTAGATTTTGCGATTTCATTGTATTTCTAAAGAAAAAAAATCCTCCTTAAAAAAGTCCATTTATAAGTACAAAAGAAGCTAAATGGGGGAAAGGTATATCTCAAGTGTTAGAAGTTCAGAATGTGCCAAGTTACAAAGGGTCAGTATCGGGCACAGCAAGTTAAACAAGACACTGGGGGCTCTCATTCTCCTGGCTCCCAACATCCATCTCTGGAGGTCCCTGGTATGAGTTTATGAACACCTGAGGGTCCAAATAGCCTGGCTGTGTCTCCTGTTTAACTTGGCCATTTAAACGACTAAGTGCTCCCCTCTCTCCTTTCCAGCTTTATAACTTGGCTCTCACTGAGTATCTCACACCTTTATGCAGTGACCACTTTTTCCTTCTAACTGAGCTTTTTGGAGTCAACTTCAAAAAAAAAAAAAATGTTATCAGGTAAAATGGCTGAGAAAGTTCCATCAAACAAGCGCCGCAAGAAATAGAATAAAGAGCCAGCAAGAAAAATAGAAATAGGTCACAATTGACCAATTTGATACAACTGATTTGCTGGCTCTAAAAATAAGCTGACAGTAGACTATTTTCAGTCAGGTAATCTTACCACTGCACTAAGGGATGAAGACAAATATCTAAATAACAGAGAAGGGGGGCATTTAATTGTCTGGCCATTCGTCCCTTTAAATACTGGCTTTACTCCCCTTTGTCATTAGAAGGGTCTCTCTAAAGATAAGCAGTATTAACAGAGAGTTCTTCGGGGTTTATATATGCCAGACAAGCTTTGAGCGTCTGGAAGGGTAAAGAAGTTGCATGTTTCAATGACGGATTTTGTATACAGAAATGTTAAGCAGTTTTAACGTAGATTAAATGGAGTAGATGACTCCAGTCAGGTTTGCCTTCCTAAGGCTAAAAATCATGAACCAGACTGAGGAGGTGGGCTAACTAGACAATCACTCCCCCAAAATTTGACATTAAAAAATGCATAATTCTTAAGTAGGCATGATTATCCACCCAAAGTCCCAAAATTATAAAATACCCTAAAATAAATGCATCTGTTAATAGAAATTTCCTGGGAATGCACATTCTAAGCATCTAATAGAAATAAGAATCCAAACTAACCACTATTTTGTTTTAATGTTTTTTACCAGCCTAATGGAACCGACTCTCCTGGGGTACAAGTTTGAAATGATATCAAAAGAGACAGCCATATCAGAACAATCTTTTAAAACTCAAAGAAATAATAGACAAAGTAGAAACTGAATTCGGAACTTTTGGGTTTTTAGAAGGACTTACAGTTTTTTCATAGTCTCTAATACATATCTTTTTCATGTTGGTTATTACATGTTTCTGATGGTAAAATCAGAACCCATCTTTCTTAATGGTAAAATGACCATTCAGCTCTTCCTATGTGAGGACATTCAATTCACTACTGCACTATCTCCCCAGCACTGCTTACAACAAGCCATTGCCCACTGCTTACTGTTACAAATACCAGCTGATCTGTCATTTAAAAAAAAAAAAAAAAAAAAAAGCCTTGCTGGCTTTTCAAGGATCCAAGTGTGACCTTCTGAACAACATAATGGACTCAGAACACTCTTAAAACACACTTTGAAAAATAAAGACATCCTTCCAGGAAGACAGAGGGGAACCAGGATCAGGAAGAAAGGAGCAGCTACTTAACGAGAACCATCCGGAATGCCGGTCTACCTCTCCCCAACACTCGTCCTATTACAGGCCCTCATTTGACGCAGCTCATACAAATATGTTATTTTTCCAGGCAAATGCACACCCTGAAGAAAAACAAGCCTGACCATCAGCGACGACTGTGCTATTTTTATTCCTGTCTTGAGCTTCTCACCCCAAAAGCCTAGCCAGCCCACCTGAGGCCAGCGCCTCTTCTGGGAGGCGTCCAAGCAGCTGATGGAGAACACTGCTGTGTTTTACACACACACACACACACACACACACACACACACACACACACACACGCTAAATCTTTGATTTAATGTTTTTTTTTTTTAACACTTGGCAACTGAAGCCCAGAGGCTGTGTCTTAGTGAAGGAGATATTGGATCCGGTTCTTTGCAACATACCAATAAAACAAAAGAATAAAAACGACGTCTGCTTACTGGCTGTTTCTCCCTTAATAACCTAAAAACTACACAAGTCCCCTGTCTAGGTATCTTACAGTTTAACTTAGCCAAGATTTCCCAGAAAATACAGCTTCGCTCAATGGCCTACCCTCCATGTAAAAGAAATCCTTTTCAAAAGCTGGGGAAACACATGCAGTCACCATCAACAAAACTTTCACTGTGAATTCATTCCGGAGGCAGGTGAACAAGAACAGTTAGAAGCTGTGAGTGAGCAAAATGACCAAATTTACAAACTTTAATAAACTTTTTAAAATAAAAGGCTTCCTAATTCTTTCATGAGCTTTTAGAAGCTTTTTAAAACCCTTCAGCCAGAGGTTGGCACTGAGTGCTGCTATCCTATTCAAATGGCAAAGTTCTCCTTTCCCTGTGAGCGGGAAGAGGTCAGCCTGGCACTTCATTCCCCACCGTTACTTTTAAGAAATGGAGACTCCTGGCAAGTTCCCTCGGAGCAACAGAGGTCCACTGACGCCCGCGCATGCCCCTGCGATCATTTATCCGCCATCTAGACTTGGGAATTTTTCTGGCCCTGAATTTCCTAATGTATGTCCCATGTAAATACAAAACAGCCCCCAAACTGTGTCAAGACACTTGTCAGTGATTCGCCTCGTTTTTAAAGTAAAACTTGTGCACTTCAAGGAAAAGAAGAGAAGAAGAAGAAGAAGAAGAAGAAGAAGAAGAAGAAGAAGAAGAAGAAGAAGAAGAAGAAGAAGAAGAAGAAGAAGAAGAAAGCAAAGATTCCAGTGTGTGAGGCCCTCCCCCCACACTGTCCTTTCCCAGAAGAAAGGGCTTTGTGTGTGCGATAAGGGCTCCAGTAATCGAGTTCATAAATACTCATCGGCCAGGGGAGCCAGGGCTCGGGGCGCACGACTCTGTCCCCCACCATCCCCCTTTGCTGACTGCGGAGTTCTAAGAGCCGGTGGCAGGAACCTTGGCCACCCGGAGCCACCACCAACACCCGGCAGCAGAGGAAGAGGATGCTGCACTGCCGGGGACCAGAGGGCGGGGCGCGGACCTCGGCGGGACCCTGCGGGCTCCGGCGGGAGCACAAGCCGCCCTTTGTCCTTCGCTACCGGGGTCGCAGAGGCCTTCGCTGCCTCCAGCTGTCGCCCCTTTGGCCTCTCCAGGTCCACTGCCCTGCCTGCCCGCACCTTCTCGGGTCCTCCTGCGCCGCCGCTCTGGGCCTCAGAGCGCCGGACCTCCCGGCTCCCCGATTTACCCCGGAGAAGGCAGGGGAAGGTGAAGGAGGAGGTGGTGGTGGCCGCCACGTGACTCTGCTCGCCACATTCCAACACAGCCACCGGATCGATAACTTCAGTACCCCCCGGCCCCCAATCCCGCCGCCGCAGCTTACTAGTGCACCCCAATTCCCTCCATATACACCCGCAAACTTCCTCTGCTACAGGGACCACAAGGAGCGGCACCCCTTCCCCGAAAACCGAAGGGGGAGCAGGGAGGAGCAGGGACAAGGGCGGACAACTTTCTGGGCAGACCTAGGAGGGGTACCGTGAGGCTTCAGCCTGGGTCCCGCAGCCCAAGTGCACCCGGCCCAGTTGTTTACGTCGGCCGCGAGATTGGCTGAAGCCAGGCAAGACCTGCAGAACCCGAACGAGCTGGGCGCGGACCCGGAGGCTTTGGTGGCCGTTGTGTACGCGCCCCAGCCCCGGACCACGTTTTTAATACACAGGGACTTCTCGCTCCTGCCCTTGAAATTTTTTTTCTTCTTCCAAAGCAAGGAAAATACAACTGCCGCATGAGTTTCTGCATATTTATTCTTTAAGAAAACACACCCCAGAAACTTTTTCTTCCAGCCCAGACGGAGATCTCCAACAAGATTTTTTTTTCTCCAGTCCCTCTCCGAGTGATTTCGTTTCTCTTTTCTTCTCCTTTTTTTTTTTTTTGAAATTAATATTTTTTGGTTTTGGTTTTGTTGCTGTCTTTTCTCACCCACTTTCTACCGCCGCCCCATTTGGGGATCCTCCTCCCGGCTTCACCCCCACCCACCCCCAAATACACACACATACACACTCAGACACATCGTCCTCACTCCACCTGGGGGCTAGTAGGGGAGGGGAGCGCGCGCGCACCCGCACTCA
>CM052715.1:3961451-4009697 GCA_028551405.1 Uromys caudimaculatus
TGGTTTTTGGCTTTTGGTTTTTGGTTTTTGGTTTTGCTATTGTGGGACTTTTTTTTATTTTTTAGTACTACTTCAGTCGCCCAATCTGGGGGAATCTTTTTGTGAAGCAACAGCAGACCTGCCAACTTTCTATTTGGAATCTTTATTAAAGGCAAGTTGTTCAGACTATTTTTTCCTTTCCCTCCTTAGAGAAAGTGGTTGATGGAGAATGTCAAAACGTGATTGAAACAAAACGGCTCCGGTTCAGTCCTTTACATAACGCTCTGTAGTTGGCATAGAAATAACGCTTTTTCTTTGTTTTGTTTTTGTTTTTTTTAAGAATGAGCAGGAGGTAAGAAAATGGGTACTTAAGAATCTGGATAAGAAAATAGTTTTTAGACGCTACTGAATGTCTTGCTGGTTGCTGGGGATTTTGTTCTTGTTTTGGACACGTGTGGTTTGCAGCTTCTCACCTACTTCATCCCAACTCAAGAAACTTCTCATTTGTTTCCTCTTTCCTCAGATGAAGCAGGAAGACATTTTATTTATTTTATTTTGTCGCTATTTATTTGATTGGACACGCTTGTCAAGTCATTAAAATTAAGAGATTCACAACACAGTTAATTACACAAAATGAGCAGAGTGTAACACATGCTAACGGTCTTAACCCAGACTTTTCTAATTCTCCATTCTGTGGCAATAAAATTCAACTATTCAAAGGTTATCCAAAGATACCAAAGCATTGGGGAAGTTGTATTTTTCTCCCAATCTCACTTTTAAACTGCTTTGACCCTAAAATGAATACTGTAGATTCAGTATTTTTCCCAATTTTTTTCACTAAATGAAATCAATTACAGTTCAATGACAACTCTGAATGACTGCAAAACATAAAGCATTCAACTTTACTTGCAGAAACTGTTAACATTGGTTCAGGACTTTGTGCAAATGGTGAAGCATTCGGAATCAGAAAGGAAAAGATATGTAAACCCCAAGTTTTTACAGTGCCACGTGTCTCCCAGATAGTACAGTGCTAGGCATGTGTGGTCCCAAGTTCTGAGGGGTACTCGCTAAAGAATTGGCTGCATGTAAACCTAGTTTTACTGGAAAGGGAAAGACTGTTAACGTGACATGAAAGTGCAGCCTACGTTGCTGCAGTTGTTTGTAGATATGCTCCGTTCTAACTGGAATACTCTACTCTGGGTCAACCTGCAATTGTTCCCTGGCTGCCCAAGGCCAGCATTTCTCTCATTTTCCTCCACTGAGCGAAAAAGAATGAGCTATGCCTCCAGAGATGCGATTCCAGTTTGGGATAGTGCTACAGGCTATTTTAAGGAGGAAGTAAGGGCTACCCCTCCAAAGCAAAACTGAAATCAATCTTTATCCAAATCTAAGAGAAATTAGTCCATAATACATGTAAGGAAAATGTCTCCAGCACAATTCTTTAAAGTGTTTCATTCTGATACTGAATGATGGGGATTGGGGGGGGGGGGCTATAAGTCTGTAACATGGTATGTATCCACTCATGCCAAACCATCATCTCTAAACAAAAAGCATCCATTTTGTGACTATTTGGGTGTCATTTCAGGCTACAGGGAGATGAAGTCAAAGGGACACAGAGAAGGGGTTTTATTAAACGCCAGATAGGAGTTCTCGGAGGTCACTTCAAGAGCTCTCAAGCCTGAGAGTTCATTTCCCCCTTTGAAGGGACAAATGGTACCAAATCTGGCCAACCAAGCACCGGTTTCAGCATCCCATATCATCAACACTGTCCATGAATTGATCAGTTATGCGAACTTGTGAGCCCTTGGCTTTTATTAGCACTGTTGAACGGATTCATGATGGTTCTCCATGCTTTCTATGAACGGACAGCAAACCCAGCACCCAGTGCTTGTGATGAAGACAGTGCAGTTGCTAAGCAAGGAACCCTGAGCTATGTCTTTTTTGTTCTGTCAGCTCAAAAACATAATTATCACCTTCAAATAGCTAAACATGCCTAAGGAGTAAACATTTTTTCTTCCGTAATAAAATGTACTTTGAGAACAGTTGCCTGTTCTATACTTAGCTATTCTCCTTGCAATGTTAAAGTGTGTCACTTCCATTGTTCCAAGTTGAACACTGTCATCTGCCTGTTTGTCCTCTCCACAGAGTGACCTATGTCACGTCTCATGAATAAGTATAAAGTAATACATGTGAGCTTAAGCACACTGCTCAGACAATCTACTCAGAAGCATAGCATACACTTTAAGGAATGCTCTGCACCAGGCTTTCTGACGAGTACTTAAGCCGTATGCGTAATAAAAATTTCCATTTCTGCTTTACTCATAATTGGTTTAATGTCTTGGGTTTTTTTTCCCTCTAACATCGACTCCATATCATCTACTTTTAAGATATTTGGAAATTTTCAAATGAATGAAACAAACAATGCCTGGAACTGAGAATCTTACTTAAAACCTTTTCCTCAACCATTAATCCCGACAGTAAAGATATTGGTAAAGGACAGGTTACTTTAAAAGGAATTCTGTGTCCATGAAATCTGACCTCAAAGGAATTAATTACAGAAAAAAAAACCATAAAGTGACAGTACAAATAAATCTTCAATTTAAAACTTAGAAGTTACAATGGCTGGATCTCTTTTTTTATTAGTTTTAAAGGACAGTGTCCACATTGCAATCTGGCATCTAAATCAGGTTAAAGACGCATCAGTCCTTAAATTTATAGAAGCATTCTTAGCCAGCATTTAGCTAACTATACTACAGTGTTATATAACATTTTCAGATTACTTTAATAACTGATCCAAAATATAGTTTAACAGTTTAAATTTGTTCAGATCTCATTTGGTACTTGCATGAGTAATATACTCATATTTACTTAAAGCTTTCTTTTAATGAGGAACATTTAGCAAAGATCTTTAAAAGTCACACCACACATACACAGAGGCGCATGCACACACACACAGAGAGAGAGAGAGAGAGAGAGAGAGCATCCCATAAAAATTTGTTCATAAAATAATGTGCTACATTATATATACATATATGCATGTGTGTGTGTGTGTGATGTGTGTGTGTGTGTATAGTGTGTGTGTGTGTGTGTGTATAGTGTGTGTGTGTGTGTGTGTGTATATATAGTGTGTGTGTGTGTGTATGTGTGTGTGTGTGTGTGTATATAGTGTGTGTGTGTGTGTGTGTGTGTGTGTGTATATATAGTGTGTGTGTGTGTGTGTATATATATAGTGTGTGTGTGTGTGTGTATAGTGTGTGTGTGTGTGTATAGTGTGTGTGTGTGTGTATATAGTGTGTGTGTGTGTGTGTGTGTGTATATACATACACATTGCAGTCACAATCAGAGGTATATCCGTGGATTATCGCTGGAACATCTAAATAGATTTTAAGGCCCTGGGTGAAAACGTCGATGATGAGTGCATATGAGTGATGTTCGTGGCAGAAACTGCTCAGACCCCAGCCCCCTCTGCTAGAGGCCGTGTTACTGGCACAGGTACCCCCATAAGCTACTTGATATTTGTTCTCCACACTATTAGCCACTCCCTGCCTTGCTTCCTAATCTAAAACTGGGGAGTAAGGGCTGACTGCAAAGCATTTAAGGACTTTCCGTGAAAGGGAGGTACCAAAGGCGTAAATACAATAAATGACATTCGCCACTGTGAATGATTTATTCAACTTGCATTTTTCCCACACTGGGCAGTATTTACTTGACAATGTTTTCCTGTCCTAAAATCTGGGTCTTTATGTCTTTCACAAATATCTGATGAGTGTTTCTAAGTACTTTCCTGTTTCTTGGTGAGCTATATCAAAGAAAGGTAATGCTTAAAAATACATCATGCACATTTATTCCTTCTATTACAAACTAATCAACTCAGCTGGGCAGTGGTGGCGCACACCTTTAATCCCAGCACTTGGGAGGCAGAGGCAGGTGGATTTCTGAGTTCGAGGCCAGCCTGGTCTACAGAGTGAATTCCAGGACAGCCAGGGCTACACAGAGAAACCCTGTCTACAAAACAAAACAAAACAAAACAAAACAAAACAAAACAAAACAAAACAAAACAAAAACACTAATCATCTCAATGGCGTTGTCATGGGCAAAAACAAGGCTACATGTCTGTCTGTGTCATCTCAGATTCTTGGTGCTTTCGAGTCCTTGTCAATCTATGTTGGTGTAAATGGTGTAAATACCAGAAGGGGAAATTATTCCTTCTTGAGTCTAAGAGTTGTACAGTGGGCTGTAATAGCATGATCATTGCAGATAACCAGCATTGCTTTTTAAAAGTCTACTTACAAGATGGGACATCTGCCGTGTGAATAGATCACAGCATATTAGACAAGGCAGATGCTTTCATCCGACGAGCCTAAAGGAGCAATCTTGTGGACAAGTGAGCAGCTGATAAAAGATGGACGTTCCTGTACAGCGTCTGCGAAGGAGCCGACACTTGGTAGAAGTAGGGTCCTTTAGGTAAGTGCCGCTGACCCTCACTGCACAGCGTGCTTACTGACACAGCTAAAACAGAATTCCCGTGATTAGAAATTCAGCACAGAGAGACAGTGAAATGAGAAAACGCTCATATTTTCTGAAAAGACAAATGTTTCATCTTACGAAAATATATTGTGAACAAATTTTGCATTATGTATCCAGATAATATTGGGATAAATATTTCTGAAATTTAAGATGAATTGAACAAATTCCATCTACTTCACAGAACATGAAATTTATTCTATATCTCCATATTTTTATATGCAAACATTTATTGGCATGAGCAAAAAGGGATTTCTGGGATCCACATAGTTTAAGCAGATTCTTAAACCTCCAGTATATCTGGCTAACACTACAGGTCACATGAACAAGAGTATTGACACTTGGAATCAGGAGATAATTAGAAGAAACCCTATACCGTTCATAGTAGCTATACTTAAGAAACAGAATAAGCTTAAATTTAGAAGCTAAAAGCTACACACAGCGAAAGAGGAATGTGACCATGTTAAGACCAGCTCCTTTAGCCATTAATTTTTAAACTTGTTCAGCTATTCTTTTATTGTGACAGAGTGGCAGCAGAATGAACAGGCTATGGATGGATATTTTCTCTTTCTTGTTTCTTGTATCTTATTTTCAAAGAACTCAAAAATGCCTACAGTCTCATTTGACAAATTTAAATGTGTTTTGAGGATTAATTTCTTTAGATTTCTGGGTATGCACACGCACACACACACACATACACACACACACACACATATATGCAAACACACTAACAAAATTTAAAATCTTGCATTGATAGTGTGCCTCTAATGCTCTTGTTCCCCCTCATTCTTTCTCACCCTTTGTCTGTCGCATTAAAAAATCTGTTACATATATGTATATATATTAGTATGTGTGTGTTTATAAGCACGGTTAGTGCAAATGAACCGTGCAGTGGAGGATTCAAAAGCCCTGCTTCCACTTTGAGATCCCCTACGAGTCTGTCTTGTGCTATACAGGGTGGGGTGGCTCTTTCACCCAGCAGCAGCATGCACCATTGCAGATCTCAGGCTCTGAGAGCCCACACCTTTCACTGGCTTCCCTCCCTTGTGTCTTCCCTCCCACATGGACTTCTGTGACTGGTTTGTGTCTCCTTGTGTCTTCCCTCCCACATGGTCTTATGTGACTGGTTTGTGGGGGAAAGGGAATAGAAGGACAGATTTTTTTTTTTTTTTTTTTTTTTGCACAAATGGTGACAGAGAAGGAAAGGGAACAAGGACATTAACGTGCTAAAAATCACAAGATTTTAAATTTTGTTTACTTATTTAGTAGTGTGTCCGTGCGTGTACAACATGTGCACATATGCCACAGCACATGTGTAGAGGTCAGAGGGCAACTTTTGGGAATCAGTTGACTCCTACTTTCTTGAGGCGGGCTTTTTTTGTTTGTGCCAAGCTATGTGTTCCACTAGAGCGGTACACAGGCTTCTGGGTGAATTCTCCTGTCTCCCTCCTGTCCCACAGTTCCACAGAAGGAGGCTTGAGATCACAGATACCACAGCATAAGGACAGAAGTCAGGCCATCAAGCTGTCCAGCACCTCCATCACAGGATTTGGGGGACAATGCTCTGCCTATATCCATGTTTACGTATTGTGAAGAATTAAATGGAATAGACTGCTTACTTCCTCAAGGCCTAGAAACGGGTGCTGTCTTTTGTATGGACTCACAGTTTGCAAAGAGCTACAATACATCAAAGCTACCCATCTGTGACACTTTCCTAAACAGCACCTAGCCCATCGTTGATGGTTCTGGAGGCTCTTCGGGTCTTTTTGGTAAACTGAATGAATATTTATGAATGTTCCACCACACACCGTCCATTCTTGTGTGCCCTCAATAACCACACTGCTGTTGTCAGTTGTGATGACTTCATGCTCCTCAATATAAAATACCCCAAATCAAAAATAAAGAACCTTTGAATGTAAGTCTCTAGCCTCTAATTTTTTTAATCCATAAAGCCAGCTGAGATCCTTTTAACCCAGGTTCATGATCCTAAGTTCCTACCTGGTGATTTCCAGAGAAGTTTGTCATCTGGTCAAAACAGATCATGAAGGCAGTAGATGCAAAATGGGAGGCTGGGTAAGCGAAAGGTATCCTTCCTTCTTAGGGTTTCTGTTCACGTTATGAAGAATCGATGTCCTCATGACACTAATGGCGTTTGTCATCCAAACCAGGGACTTTTACAGACACAGTTGCTGGTAAATAGAGTCAATCTCCTTTTGAAATGAAAAGCCTAAGCAGAAAGTCCCTGTCCAAGTTCTTGGTCTAACATAACTCCTCCTTCCATTGCTGACTCTCCTTAAGACACAGACCATGGTCCAGCAAGTGACGCAGTAGGTAACGGCACTTACTGCCAAGCTTAGGACCTCAGTTTAATCCCTGGGAGCCACTGGGAGGGAACTGACTGAGGGAGGTTGTCCTCCGACTCCCACACGTGTGCACACATTCAATGATAATAAAAGTTTTAATTAAAAATTCTGCATTTCCTTTCATCAACAGGATTCCAAGTCCATATCTGTCGGTTTTCTTACTCATATTACCAAGCTGAAGAAAAGCCCAGAAATTTCATGCCACTCATGCCAAATATACCCATTGCTATTTTATGGGTTTTCCGGTAACACTGCCTGCAGTGAGCCCTTTCTTCCTGGTGCTGTCTGTTCAGGGCATCAAATCTCCTTCTATGGCCACCGTTTCACTCCTGGTTTGCCATTTTCATATCCAGCCTTTTCTGTTCCTCCCCCTTCCATCCAGAGTGAAGAAGATGAAAGGTAACTGTCTCCCACTCTTCCTCCTTTTCTTTATTGTTTATTAAAATTGTGACATAAAAATGTCACTCGGAAGGAAAGCCTTCGGTTCAGCAATCCCAGTTCCCTTCCCTAAGAGGTAGAAGCTTTGCCTTTTAATCATATTGCCCTTGTTTTTCTATAAGGCAATAAAAAAAGTCTCAACAGAGGTTTCCAGTTATGACTTAAGTATAAAAAAATGGAATTAAAAACGTCTGATGATGTGGCATCCTTTCCACAGGGACCCCTGTATTTCCCAAGGTTTTATTTCCTCCTTGCCATCTGCTAGCCTTTCTTAACTTTGTCGTCCATGATTCTCCCTCCCAAACATCCCCTTAGGAATGGAAAGACTTCCTTTCCTAGTTCTCCTGTTTCTCTTCTTCCTTATCAGCATGCTTCTTTGCTTTCCCCCATGGACTCTGCCCCCACCCCCTTCAGATCATCGTCTTGACTGCAAGCCTCAATCTACCTTCTCCTCTGATTCAGCAGACCCATGGGCCCCGTGATTATTCCCTTCCTCTGATGGATCAGATGTATATGAACACCCACTTCACGGACGACTCTGACACCAGTGGGGGATGCTGATGACACCACCTTGCTGATTCTGCCTACTTTTAAGCTGACCACTTTCCTAATTACATTTCTTAAATCTCCATAGCACACATTTGGATGCTAAGCCCTATGTTTTTAAGCTTAAACCTGGAAGCTGTTCTCCAGTTCTCAGTACCACCTCCTGGGTATTCCTTATAAAGGGCAGATCCCCCTCTGCTGAGTGGGTTCAGCGCCTGTAGTCTCTCCCCTACTTACGGCTGGGCTGACTGTTGTGCTGACTTTGAGCGTACAGTGCCTATCAGACAGTGTAAGGCTCTGGCAGAGGCTAGAATGGGATGGACTGTGCTGGCCTAAGGGCTTCTCGTCCCTCACACTGTTCTCTGTTCTTAAGATAAACCCTTGATAACCCGTTAAAACATGGACTCCATTCAAGACTAGCTTTTTTTCTGGAAGTCTCCCTTGCTTTTCCAGACCTTCTTGTTTGGCTTTTCCCTCCCACCTACCTTCTCACTTCAGCCTCCATGTAACAGAAGTATCCGCAGAAATAGTAACCCATTGTGGTTTACAATAGGCAGCTTATACTATGGAGCCCAGTGATCCCTGCCCCCTGGTTATCTGTGTTGTGCCATCCCATATCCTTGATGTGAACTGCTTTCTGTTGGGATGCTAGGCGGGCTCAGACTGTGGATTCATCTTTCTGGCCCGTTGTGAAGCTTGCTTCTCATCATCCCCACCCAGCCCCCTTCTTTCTGAGTCTCCATCCTGTTACCGCCATCTTGCTCCTTACCACACTGTGAGCTGCCCAATCAGGATCTCTTCATTTACCTACCCTACCAACTCCTCAGCAGTCTGGTGAGAGACTGAAGATGTAGGCAACTATGAGTATGCTTAGAGATGACTTCTCTGGCCACCCCCACAGGTATGACCACCCCCACAGGTGTGACACTCTGGCTCTGCATGAGACCCCTGTCAAATCTTTGTAAAAGACTCATCAACACAACTCAGCTTCAACCAAATGTTTGGCCCACTCAGATATAATAAAAATGGTCATTAATTTATGTCTCTTTGTTTGAAGTTAATTTGCTAAACATCGTAGATACATGTGATAAACAGAGTTTGTATATCATACTTATTATTCAGAATGGGTAGCAACAGTGATGTCTTGAAGTAGCTGGCTGCATTTCTTCAGGACCTAGAATAATGCCTGAATAATAAATAAAATAATCAAATTATTTTAATCCCAGCACTCAGGAGGCAGAAGCAGAAGTAGAAGCAGAAACAGGCAGTTCTGTCTGTTTTCTTTTACACAGTGAACTCCAGGCCAGTCAGAGTCACACAGTGAGACCTTGTCTCAAAACCACAACAGCAAAGTGTATTGAAGAAGCTGTGCACATCTAGAATTTTGCTTCTCAGGATGTGGACAGTACATGCAAACACACACATACACATAGATGCATGTGTTCATGTGCACATACTCTTGCCCACTTGTATCAGGACCAGCAAGATAATTGGCAATTATGAGTATTAATATCTACTCTTATAACCTTAAGTTATTTTCAGACTCTACAAAAAACACCCACTAAAACCAACCCACAGGAATGCGTTCTCTCCCACTGATACCTGTGCTTGCCAATGGCCTCTTGCCCCCTTGGTTCTCAAAATCTCCTAAGCTTTGCCCTGAGTGGGAAAGTCCCATCGAGGACCCCTTAGTTGCCTCCGGGAATTAAAAAAAAATGAGGAAGAAGAAATGAAGGTGGAATGAGCTGTAGGAAAGAAATGCAGACCTGGAAGGGCAAAGGCCTTCATTTCTTTCTTCCTCTGTTTTCCTGATGACCATGTTGCCCTCCTTCCGTACTTTCATTTGGTCAAAACTGGTGTGTGGTGCATGTCTGACATTTTCAATGCATGTCTATGATGCGTGATAAACAAACCAAGGTGATTAGCGTTGCAGTGACCTCTAACACTTGCCACTTCTTTTCATGGCTGATGCTCAGAACCATCTCTTCTAACCAATCCAGAGTCTCTTGGAAAAAGTCACAGAACAGCCTTCTTGGCACTATCCAATACGAGAGTCCATTTCTCATGCTCGCCCGCATTTTCGTATCTGTCCTCAGGCTGACTCCCTGACCCCCACTACAGGCTCTGTAACTATTGGGCTGCGTTCTACTTACCTGTGATCATTTTTCCCTTTTTCTGCACCCCCTCCATTTCCATGTATGAGCAGGAACCTGCTATAGAGGTCCCTAAGTGCCGGGCACATTTTGCCAAACACCGCATGCTTTTCCACACTGCCACACATGGCAGGGTTTCATTCTTTTTGTGGCTGGACTCTGTTCCTGATAGGCTGGTTTTGTGCTTACTTCCTTTATATTTATCACCTTTTCAGGCCCCTGTAGGATAACATACCTGCCTGGGCTGAGTTCCCACGCCAGCCCTCTATCCACAGGTTGACTCCTGCTTGTTCTGGTTCTTCCCTCTACCGACCCACAGGAGAGCCCCCCCCCTCCACCCAAGCCCTGCCAGTCTCTCTCAGCCACAGACCACAGAGGAGTCCACACAGTTTAAGTTTTCCACAATGACTTAGGGATAGACTACAAAGATGGTGCTAACAAACCCAGGCTTGCCGGCACACCTCCCACCTTGTGGGGTTCTGAGACCGACTTCACGCACCATGCTCGCCACTGAGCAGTGGAACCTGCTGAGCCAGGCTTTCCAGCCCCAGAATGCTTGATTTTAAAAATTGGTGCTTGAGTTGCTGACTTGAGTTTCATATGAACTTATTATATGAATTTTGGCTTGAGATTAGGACAGATTTTCAACAGTTTCTGGCCCTGAACATACCTTTTGTGTTATGTCTTTATGTGAAGCCACATTCTCAACAGTGATGATAAAATCATAGTCATAAGCTCTGGAAACTGCTGAAGAGGCTTCGTGTCTTGCTGGATCAACTACTCAACCAAGATTTTATTTCTTGTGTTAAAAATAGGCAAGCATGCTCATCTCATTAGTGTGAAATTTTTCTTTAATCTTCAACAAACGGCAAATTATGTCTATATTTCAAAGAAATATTTAAAATGTATTTATAATTTATTATCGGTGAATGTTTGATTCAGACCTGATGTACATTTCTTTATGCCCAGGGGCATATAAAATGTTCTTAGGTAAAAGGCATTGTCAGTAGAAAAAGTTTGAGAACCCTTCTCTAGAATAAGAACATCCAGAAGAACTTTCTACAGCAGTGTCAACATTTATTACACACCCACTGTAAAGATCCTAGCTACATGCACACAGCTGGGTGATGACGCTGATGGAGAAGAAAAGAACTGTTTTCAGCCCGGTGCTGATGGTGTAAACCTTTAATCTCAGAACCCAGGAAGCAGAGGCAGGAAGATCTCTGTGTTCAAGGCCAGCCTGGTCTACAGGATGAATTCCAGGAGAGCCAGGGCTACGCAGAGAAACCGGGTCTAAATCCCTGCCCAAGAACTTCTCTTTCTCATTTTCCCTCTAATTCCCAAGCTCTGGAAACGGTGACCAAAACATAGGAGCCACTCAACGGCTGTTAGTTAACTGACAGAAACTATTTCTCTACTGTTACAGTTAGAAATGATTTCTTAATTTTTTATTTGCAAAATTTTTAACTTAATTTGAGAACTAAAAGAGATCGATGCAAAATTTCTGGTTTTCATGAAAATCCCAGAATATCAGTTAACTATCATCACAGCCACACTCTTGAACAAACCACTTTAAAATCTAGCAGTTCCAATCAGCAATCAGTCATGTTTGCTCACATATCCCTGGGCCTTCTTGTGCATCTTAAATGGCCCTGCACCAAAGAAGCGGGCTGATCTAGACCTGCCTGTGCCCTCTGCCTCTCCTCTTTACTTTAGCAAACTGGCAGGGCATTTCTCCTCACAGCTGTGGCAGAGGAGCAGGAAGACACAACTCATTTACAGTTTCCCAGACATCATACTTGCTAATACCTAATTGGTCAGAACAAGGCACACAGAATGATCCAAATCTAGGGAAAGGAAGTCACATCTGCATTAGTCTGAAAAACACGGCAGAAGACATGGACACAAGATGGGTTAAAAATGATATCTAATGACCCAGACATTATGACATTAGAAGAGTATCATAAAATATATCATCATGGCTGTTTTATTATCCAGTTTTATGTCAACTTGACACAAGCTGAAGGCATCTGAATGAGGGAACTTCAATTGAAAAAAAAATGCCTCCATAAGATCAAGTTGTTGGCAAGTCTTTAGGACATTTTCTTAATCAGTGATTGCTGGGGGGAGGTCCCAGCTCATTGTGGGTGGTGCCTTCTGGAACGGGTGGTCCTGGGTTCTATAAGAAAGCAGGCTGAGCAAGCTATGGAGAGCAAGCAAGTAAGCAGCACCCCTCTGCATCAGCTCCTGCCTCCAGGCTCCTGCCCTGTATGAGGTCCTGTCCTGACTTCCTTTGATGATGAACTGTGAGGTGGAACTGTGCATAAACCATCCCCTTTCCTTTTCAATTTGCTTTTGCTCATAGTGTTTTGTCATGGCAATAGTAACCCTCACTAAACAGCTATCTGGAAGATGACAGAGTGAATAAAGCACTTACACAAATGTAAAGACCTGAGTTCAAATCACAAGAAGTCACATAAAAGTCCATTGGATAGTACATCTGTAATTCTATTGTCCCCATGGTAGGACGGGAAGTAGAGACAAGAGGAACCCCACAAGTATGAGGGACAAACAAGAGACCCTGTCTGAAACAAGGTAGAAGACAAAGACTGATACCTGAGGTTGTTCTCTGACCCTTTGCTAATGGGAGTGAACACACACAAACACATATGCACACTCACATACACACACACATATGTATGTGTGTATATATATTACATACATCATATATACCATATATAACTATATATATCATATATATACACCATATATATCACACACACACATGAATACAGTCATCTTTCAGTGTCTCTGGGGAATTAGAATCAGACTCCCCACAAAAATACCAAAGTTTGTGGCTGCCAAGTCCTCTCATATAAGGCAGCATCTTACTTGTTTAGAAGCTGATATGCTCTCCCATACACTTTAAATCACCCCCGGTGATTGTTTGCAACGCCTAATGTAATAGATGCTGTGTACAGTATAGCAACCTTGTATTTCCTAGAGGCAGGAACAAACAATCTGAACATGTTAAGTAACATGTAATACTTTTCTGAATATTTTGAATCCATGAAAAGTTGAACATCCAGATTTGAAACCTATAGACATGAGGTTACCTTTATATGCTGAGAAAATGGACTTTTTGGAAGAATGCAGTTAAAGTCAGAAAAGTAATATTCAAGAGAGGCAAATTGGGAAACTCAGTGTCTGATGTGCAGAAAGAAGCGTACTGAGGGACTTTAGGCTTGCATGTAACTGAGTTCCTCTTCAGATAGGAACATGGACGAAGCCAAGGGCCCCTGACACAGCAAAAGCTCAACTCCCAAAAGTGACATATGTATTTAGTTTCCAAATTGTAAGGAACATATTTACTGTAGAAACAACAGTTCACACTTTAAATTTTTAATGAAAATAACCAGTCTGTAGGAAGCAATCACACAGCAAAACCTATACATGGGGTATGCTGGCACATCGGTTGTTTGCGGGGTAAAGGAAGAAGCCTTGATTTGAGATGTTTGTCAGTTCCTGTGGTGTAAATGTCCTTACCATGTAATGGCATGTGCCTTGTTGTTCCACAAACCTTAGAGGAAGAATAGAGATGAATGAGCCAGCTCCAGGAATAAGTTATCTATGACACACTGCCAGAAAGACACCATGAGAGGTTCAATGGACTCGAATACCCTATTTGCAACTTCATCTAGATCAGCAAACTTATAGAGAACACAAGCAAATCCTTGGATAGAGCCATCTACTATAGCTGAAACACTGCTATAATTCTCACTGTGGCACTTTAATAAAGACCTAACCAAGCTAGGACAGGTCAGGAGAAAGACAAACAGAATAAGGATGGAGGGGTGTGCTGGCCAGCCTTATGTCAACTGGACATAAGCTGAAGCCATCTGAGAGAAGGGAACCTTAATTACAACAATGCCTCCATAAGATCAGCCTGGAGGCAGGCCTGTAAGCCATCATCTTTATTAGTGCTTGATTGGGGTGGTCCGGTCCACTGTTGTTGGAGCCACATCTAGATGGTGATTCTGAGTTCTCTAAGAAAGCAGGCTGAATGAGCCATGAAGAACAAGGCAGGAAGCACCACTCCTCTATGGCCTCTGCATCAGGCTCCTTTCCTGTTTGAGTTCCTGTCCTCATTTCTCTCAGTGATGGACTGTTACCTGGAAGTGTAAGCTGAAATAAACCCTTTGCTCCTCAAGTTGCTTTGAGCAAGGCATTTCATCAGAGCAATACTAACCCTTCTTGGGACAAGGGGTTTGGCAGGGAGGCATTGGTCTAAATGGCATCTTAATGGAGACTACATGGAAGGGTCCTCACACGTGAATACAACTCCCAGCTCTGCTTGTGGAGAAGGGCAGCAGCTGGCTTCCAGCAAGCAACTGCCACCCAGGAAGATCCCTCCTATGGGTCGGGGCTGGGGGGATTTCAGGCTTCTTTCTGACAGAGCAGAGCCTTCTGGGTTGCAGCTTAGCTTACCTGGAGATCACAAGCTGCCTCTTCATTCGCACCACTCAGAGGCCTCAAATCTGCCTCTGTTTGTGATCACTTCTGTGGTCTCTCCTGCATTCTCCAGCACCCATAAAGGCTTCAAATATTTAGTCTTTATTCTAAAAAAGGTCTTAGGAATAAGCAATGACTTATGTGGAGTTATCACAAAAGTGATAAAGTAAAATTTTTATGTTGAAAGCAATTGAGAAAGGAGAATGTTATTCAACCAATCTTGGAACGTGGATTAGGGTCACATTTTGACTATGTTATATTATAATCTAAAACCCTTTTTTAAAACAATTGTTACTTCTATGAACAATTATCTTCAACGTATACTCCCCAAATTATAGACTAACATGCATATGTTTTAAAAAGCATCCACAGAAGTATGATTGACAGAGTACTTTATCATATTTGAATGATTTGATATTTTAAAAATCCCCATCTGCATGATCTTAAGTCAGACGTTACGATGAAGTCCTACTCTTCCCACATGCCTGCGATCAGCTCTTCAGGGCTCTGCAACAATGGCATCAGTCTTTCCAGAACTCACCAGTTTCCACACCTTATCCCTTCTTGCCTCAAGCAGAAGGTTCACCTGATGTAAAAATCACCAGGTAAAAATCCATTGTCTCCTAGGGAGAGACAACAGGTAAATAACTCCACAACTACATTCTAATGACAAATCCAAGGGCATAGAACGTCATGGCTCTTGGGCATAGAGAATGGACCGAGGATACCAGGAGACAATGAGAAAGAGCATGTTTCCTGAGAAGCCAGAGAACAAAGGACGGCTGAACAGTCAACTTCCAGGTGAGCAAGATGAGTGAGGAATGGCAGGTGCTATAGACTGTGCAGAATAGTAAAGGGAGCGTGTGACAACAAGACTGTATTGAGAGGAACCTAGAGATGCCAAGAGCCCAGCGAGGGCGGCGCAAAGCATGAGGGGTGCAAAGCATGACGAGTACAAATCAGACTCACCTTGACAAGGTTCTGGGAAAGGAAAAGGAGTGGCAGCATTTGAGGCTCACAGGTTCCCTTAGAGGTAGACAGTGACTAGAGCATTCAGGGGGAAATCTGGACACTGAGCCCAGTCCTCAGAGGATGGAGATGAAGGAAGAAATGAAGGCATGATTCCTGGTTTAGATACAGATTCAGATGCTCATCATCTGAAGCTCTGGTGAAGGCAGAACAAGGTGAAGAGAAGATGTCATCAGTTTCCGGACTGGACTAGCTAACATGAGAAATGTCAGCGATTGAATACGGATAGACTGTTACTCTTAGCTTGCACACTTATCAATCATATCAGTTACGCGTTGTAAGTGTCTCCACAGGCCTGGGTATTAGAGGTTCATTAGCCAGCCTGTCACACCCTGGAGAGGTGGAGGGACTTTTAAGAAGTGAGGTCTGAAGAGAAGAAGTGAGTATTTGTGGACTGCTGTGCCACATGCTCCTGCTGTAATGTCCTGCCTCTCCAGAAGTTCAGAGATGGCAGGGACAACTAATGCTTTTAAAATCACTAGGCAAAACCTTCCTCCTTTTAAATAGATCGACGTAGATGCTTTTGTCACCGTGATAGAAAACTGTCCGGTACTTTACATAATCTACATTCCCTCCTGCAGTTTAGCTTTCTCATCCACAATGGTCTCCACACACAGTGCCTAGCGTACAATAATTCTGTGTTGTCTGTTTTCTTCAAGACTCCTATGAAAGAATTGTTTTTCTCAAACCATTGAAGAACTGATGATGTTGTAAAACGATGCTCATTCTACACCAAGGTTGCTCTTCCCCTTCTTGTGTTCAGAGTGAGAAAGAACTGCAGTAATTCATAAAAATGCTCCCACATATGACCCAGCTTCATGAAAACCTGGGGGCAAAACCAGGCCTCAGCTGTCTTCTCACAGAGCAGAAAAGGCACCTTCCGTTCTCAGCCTGGGTCCACTGATGGGTTAAGACTATAAAACACAGCTAGGTGATCAGCAGGATCGCCTTCATGAGGTGAGCGGACTCAGACACAGGGAGTGGGGTTCTCTGAGCCATACTGTGCATTAGAGAGTCTCCGCATAGGCTGCTATGGTTTAGCAAGGATCACAGTGCTCTGGTTTTGCTATTTCCAAATGGAAACTTATAATGCAAAAAGTTAAGAAAGATTCTTTTCACTTGAAGTTGGCAACGAAGCTGAGTAATGTGATAGCACCAAACGTGTCCCGGGTCGCTCACAGGATAAAAAGTTGTTTTTAAAGAACTGACAACTCGAAGCACAAGGCATTTTCTGTTTTCACTTTACACTAAAGAACTCATTGCACCAGGAATCCAAACCTCTGAGAATAATAAAATAATTATAGTTTTACTTTATTCTGACATTCAATATGATCCATTTGTGTCTGCATATTTCAGATAGAAAAAAATGAAACCGTTTGGCTACATCAAGTTAAGGTTTTCTAATAATCTACAGTCCTCTCTGAAGAGTTTTATTTTCATTTATACATTTCTTTATAAAAGTTTCTTTGTCAGTGATCCTTATACCCTGAAGGAACCAGTAAACTCTCACCAAAAGAATCAGAAAAATCCCAAACAATATTTAAAAATAATTCATACCTTTTTAAGTAATGCAAATGTGTTATTATATAACATAGAATGCCATTTTTAATGTGTGCACATGTGTTAGAGCCACTAGGAAAGACAATTCTAAAAGTCATACAAATAGCCTTTGATCTTGGCCTTCCCAGTGGCAGTGTTTATCCAGTGTTCACATATTTAGAGAGACAGAGAAGAATGCAGAGACCTGAAAGGGGGTCTGGAAACCATCCTCCCTGTAGTGACTTGGTTTTAAAATGCATCCAGTTCAAGGGTTAAATGCAAGCCAAGCAGTCACTTCAGCCATGTTTTTGAAGAAAATAAAACAGCTTGAAGTAAGTTAAATGAAGGCATCTATGACTGAAGAGAAATGGACACAGAGAGAAAAAGGTCACAAGATTAACTTTTCCCTAAGGGAAAAATCCTCCTTTGGAATCATTAACCTCCTTGTAGGTCAGTCCTGAAAAAAAAGGCAGGAAATCCTCCTGCTGGAGAAAGATGGGTGCACCCCACCACCCACTGACCCGGGAGGCAGCCCTCTTCTCTTCTCCCCCTTGGGCATGCTTGATTTCTAAGGCCTTTGTTTTAAAGAAACAAGATCTCTTCTTTCTGAACTCTGAAGTCAGAAAATGTGCAGCATGGTTTTCCATACACAGAAAAGTCTAAGACAAAGGAAATATATAAAAAGGATGGCAGATGCTTCAGAATCTAGGCAACTCGTGAGTCTATTTTCCCAAGCTCTACAATGTTCTTTTGTTTTGTTTTGTTTTGTTTTGTTTTGATTTGATTTTCAAGACAGGGTTTCTCTGTGTAGCCCTGGCTGTCCTGGAACTCACTCTGTAGACCAGGGTGGCCTCGAACTCAGAAATCCACCTGCCTCTGCCTCCCAAGTGCTGGGATTAAAGGCATGTGCCACCACTGCCTGGCTTCTACAATGTTCTTAACTCTCATTTTCAATTGGTACTTATCATCCAAATATGTGATCATTCAAAAGTATGTGAGTATTTGCCGTGTCGGTAGCTGGAATGATGGCATGCTCTGTCAGAGTCAAAGCCGAAGGAGCTCTGTCAATAGTCCCTGATAGTTCTCTTATTTATCTATTGATTCATGAAAGAGGAATGGGTACCAGAATAAAAGAGTTTTGATATGAAAATTAAGTTATTTAGAGGAGAGAACAAATACACATATGCCCTAGACAACTTGTTTTAAATACTGCTCCTCGTCATCCTTTTTCCCTCTGTGATAAATATTGTTGCCCAAACATTCAGTTAACACATATGATTTATAAATTATAATATAATAGTACTGCCTGTCCACGTCCCCAGCTTTTCCTGATGTAATCCACCACAGAATAAAATACTTGGTTAGGTAAGGAATTTGACTGCTCATCATGATCCTGAAGCTGGAGGATGAACTTCAGGAGATTTCTGAGGGCTTGGGAAAAGCATAGGCTCCCACTTCAGCTTCTTTTGATGCCTTTAAATCAGTCCCAAGGTGTCAGGCATAGGGACGCACACCTCTAATCCTAGCAATTGGGGAGCAGAGCTAGTGGATTTATGGGAGCTTAAGGCCAGTCTGGGCTACATAGTAAATTTTGGGTCGGCAAAGTTATATAGTAAGACCCTGTCTCAATTAATGACAGGCAGACAGACAGATGGACAGACAGACAGACAGAAAAACAAGTAAGTAACCAAGAGAAAATAAAAAGAATTGTATAAGAGTTTCGAGGAAGTCTGGGCCTGTTGGTTCATACCTATAATCCTGGTCCTCAAGAGGCTGAAGGGAAACTGCACGTTCAAGTCCATCAGGTTCTAGGTCAACAAAAACTCTAGAGAGCCCTTGTCCCCAAACAATGTCCCCAAACCACCCAGTCATCACTCAAACCAAAGCTGTGGCAAGGGGAAGACAGCTGTACCCAAGACTCACAGCAGGTAGAAGATTGGAAAGACTCTGTCACAGTTTCTTGGTAGGCTTTTATGTTCTCTTCCAAATGGGCTCAACAGACAAAAGAGCATGAAGGTTGTAAATGACAAATGACAGGTTGGCATCCACAACACAGAACTAAAATGCAGGTTGGGAATGCAGAGACAGCCTGAGTGAGGGCATGGCTGCTGATAGAGTCCCATGCTTCAGCCATCTTCCTTCTGCACAACTTCACATGCTGACTGAGAAATCCCGGTTACCATATTAGTGAGCATGTAAGTCCCTGACTATGTAACTTCCATTGGGCGCAAAGGTAAAAAATTTCCTGGCTGTGGTATGCTAGGAAATACAATTGTAATGCTCGCTGTTTTCTGGTCCAAATGTGTTTCTGAGACAAAAACACCAAAAACAAATCACAGACCTCTCAACCAGAACAAACACATGAAATCTGCTGATAGTGGAGAGTGTCACAACACTCTCAGACTCAGGGAGCCACAGCCACGGAGACTAGCTTCTCATTCCTTATGTCCAAACACACTTTGCTAGGATGCTTGGCTAAATAATAGTGAACAAATATTCCTGGTGTTTATTAAAATGGCCCTCAGGAATTCCCTGCAGAACCTGCTTAAAGAGAAGCAATGAAGGAGACACTCGTCTGATGCATACAGTGCAGACCTGACCTGGAAGCAAATAAAAGGTTTCAAGTGATATAGACCAGCAAGGTCTGAGCACACCCCTCCCCCCATCATTGTAATCACCTAAAATGTCCATTCTCTAAGCTTTCTTAGTGTTCATTTGAAAACACATCTTATTACCTAATCACTCATTCTATCTCAGTCTTACCTTTTACTTCAGTAGCAAAATATTGTCACTAATAAAAAGGTAAGATTGGATTCTGTTGCAAACAGACTTCTGCTTACGGCTGGGCCTGCTTACTGCTGGGGGTCCCAAGGTTGTCTATCTAAGCCTTTTTTTTATTTAAATTATGGCTTATATTTCTCTGTTGTCGATTTCAATTTGAAGTATGCTAAAGTCTTTTAACATCAGCCAGTTGTTGATAGAACAGGTTCACTCAGTCACAAGATTCCTCCTCTGTTTACTCTTTCCCTACCATCCTGCCAGAAGCTCTCTGTACACCTGGGTGCCTGCATACATATGATACCAAGGTAAAGAAAACATAGGAACCCCTAAACCAAGCATGCCTATTATCACTCAGTAGGCAGAATCTGGAAGATCCACACAAGTTCCAAGCGGTCTGATACATACATTGTGTCAGCTAGAGCTACACAGTGAGACATTGTTTCAGAAAAGCAAACCAAACGTAGAAACCTTCTATAAGAAGGACATACTGTGCGCTGATGGCTTGTTTGCTAAGATGTCTCCGCTTCAACAGAACGGTTATCAAGAGGTTGAGTCTTTGAGAAGCTAATGCTATAAGGCTGATGATGGCTGCCTGAAGCCCTAAGATCTTACTGCTGGTGCTGGAGAGATGTTAACTCAGCCGTTAAAGGGAAAGGCTCACAACCAAAACAATTTAAAAGGTGTAGGTGCCTTGTTCGTCTGCATCTTTCCTTTGTTGCTTTCCATCTCTCTACCTCTCCCTCAGACAAGCTTGTTTGCTTTGATCATGAAAGCTTATAAAGACATGGAGGAAGCGTGTACGGCCGCTTTTCTGACATTATCCCATTGGTGTTGCCTGCTCGTTGCCATCAGTCTGAAGAAAGTGGGATTCTGAGAGGCAATGAGGATTCTAGTCTGAAATAAAGTGTTCAAAAGGAATCAGCTATGGTGAGGGAGAGACAAAGGCTGGGGAGGGAAAATCCTGGAGTAAAATGTTCTCTTCCCATTTGCTTCCTGTGCCTGGCTGATGTGAGGGGCAAGGGGGAGCCTAAGCCATCTCTCTTTAACGGCACTAATTGTTTGCCTTATCACGATAATCAAATGCAGCCATATTAATCTCTCTGGTTATTAACTTGATTTTTACACATTAAGATTTAGATTTAATCCCACAGGACCATCTATTAATGCTTTTAAAGTTGAAGGGTTTCAACAGTTTTAAGTTCTTTCCTTTCTTTTAGCTGCAGGCAGTAAAATTGGAACGTGCGCGGAGTTTTGTATTTCCCAGTCCTGGGGGATTTTCGGAGACAGTGCTGTCGAGGACCATGAATCTCGCTCATACAGAGAGCAGCCTCTCCAGCTATTAAAATGTCTCCAACAATGTGATTATTTTAAAATGGAAAAACTAATATCACATGTGTTACTTCAAGATCAACTGTTCTTTGAAAGTCACAGAGAGAATGCATTTGGATTTTTTTTTTAATCAAATTGTTTCTGCATGCTGCCAAAAATGTGAAGTGTCTCAGCTCCAGAGCAAGAAAAGTCTCAGTGCCTTTTACAAAACACATCCTTACTTGAGCTTCAGGTCAGTAGAGCATAAAAATGGACAGAAGGCCAAGATCAATAAGCATGCAAACCTGTTTTACTTCGGTTTGAGGGAGTTGTAGAGACAATGACCTGCCGGAACTGTCTCTGGCTTTATGCTTTTGTAGTCGCCTAAAGATTACATTCAAGCAGAAACAGAGCAAGCCCTTGTGATGGGCCGAGGGTGTGGATACAGCATTGCCGCTGGCCCCCTATTGGCCGAGGACTCATCTGGCAGAATTCAGTGAGGTGGTTATGTAGGGAGGTGTAGAACCAAACACTACCCAGGGCATTTTGAGAAGCACTTGCATTGTAAGCACACAGAAAGCATAAGATCACTTTTCTCTTGATGCCTCTAAATGGATGTGGGTCATCTTAGAGCCTTGATTCTTATACTGACTTAAAATAAAGACCACTAAGAAAATACGTGCACTTGTCTCATGGTGTGACCAAATCACACTGCAAGGTGAAAGTGGCTTACCCGTAAATGATCAACATTTCTGAGATCTCCTAGTAGCTTCTCTTCCTCTTGACATTTCTTTCTTTCCATTTTTCCTATTTTATGGGTGGATAGAGGGGTGTGGGTGTATGAATGGTGACTGTGAAGGTGCCCTGAGGAGGCCAGAGAAGGATGCTGGCCATCCTGATCTATGATGCGTTGTCCTATTCTCTTGAAGCAGGCTCTCCTGCTGAACCTGAGCTAGTCTAGCAACTGCCAGACCCGAAATCCTCTTGCCTCTGGCCTCCCCCAGGCTGGTTATAGGCGTGCATACAACCATTCCTGGCTTTTTACATGCATTCTGGGACTGAAATCCCCCCTTTCTCTCTACTTGCTCAGTGTGGCATGCACACTACTAAGCATATTTTCTATTAGTAAGGATATTTTATATTGCAAATATTGTCAATGTTCTTTTTGCTTGTTTGGTTTTTGTTATTGTTGTTGTTTTGGGGGCTTCTGTTTCTTTGTTTGTGCTGCCCAAACCCTAATCAATCATTCAGAGTAACCGGGAGTGAAATCTTCTAGAAGCATCCCAGGCCCTTGTGACTCAGAATGACAATGGAGGTAGGAGAGGCTGAGCTGAAGGACATTCTTTGCTTCTTTGGAGAGCCTCAACAAATTCTCCAGGTGTGAAAATGGAACCAATTGCAATGGAGCCATCATCTCTCACTGTTACTAAGCTACCTTCTTCCCTTCCCATACAGCCCACTCTGTGCGGCAGGCATGGGGAGGTGGAGTTAAGAGATATTATGAACCTGGTGAATCTAAGAGAAGTGTACCATTTGCTGAGTAGGCGTCTGCATCAACAAGATGACTTGTGTCCTCAATCTAACCTTGTAAGCGTGCGTACATGCACCGAGTGGAGAAAGGATGGTTTGGAGGTTGCTCAACCTGCTTGAAGTCACATGCATTACATAGATGAAATGGGACCCCAGCTCCAAACCAGTCAGAGTCTGGAGCCCATGGTCCTTCGTTCTATGGCCTTGGGGTGGATTGGAGGCAGGGCTCCAGTTGTAATACTTGCGCGCAGGGCTTTAATGTTCTCAGCTGACGGTTGGACGTCAGAGCAGGAACAAACACAGAGCATGAGCTTTTGTCCAAAGTTGCTCAAAAAAAATATCAATATCATTAGTGAAAAGATACGCGAGAGTGATAGCTCTCATTTCTGAAACAGAGGCATGATGTCAGATAAGGTCTAGCAAAAAATGCCACAATAGTTGGAGAAAAGAATGGGTTATCTGTAATAGTGTGAGGGAAGCTAGGTGCCAAGAAAGCAGAGGTCAGGAGCATGCGCAAGGCCTCCGACTAGTCGACAGAGGTCAGGAGCATGCGCAAGGCCTCCGACTAGTCGAGGCTTCTGTTCCGAGTCTCAGCTCCACTCTCTTCTCGAATGCTGCAGAATGTCTGTGAGCAGTCATGTTTGTAAGATAGGTTGATGAGGTTGTGCTCAGTAACACCGGACTGATGGCCAACTCCCCCTGCTGTTCTAGAAGAGTTAGCATTGGCAGAGAGGTTGATTTGCCCATCTTGTCCAGAAGTGAAAAGTTCTCTAGACTCTCAGTGAGCCCTCCATGCCAGTGCTGTCTCTGTCCTGAGTCCCACTTCTCTCTACGATCTCTCATCCTCTTTAAGTCTTTTACCAAGCCCGCCTGTATTAGCTTCCAGGAGGCTGAGTAGCTTTTCAAAATTCTAGTTGAAGATCACACCAATTCACTGAATAAATACTTTCTAGGAGTATCCGGGAAGTACATGGTCACAGACCTAACAAACCCTTCCTCTGCCACACTAGTTGAGCCACATTTTACTGTGATCATCTCCAGACTCTGCTTACATCTCAGGCAAGCGACGTAGTTAGACTCGTGAGCCCTGGCCTCTCATGAATAATGGCAGATGCATGTGTGGGTGATGGCAATAAATGTTGTTTTGACGTTTCCCTTGTCCCGGTGTCTATAGGTTAGAGCAAATGAACTTCATCTGCATGTGATGTTCTCTGACCTCATTGTTGACGGATGAGTGAAAACAAAATGGTCCAGCAGATATGAAATATCAGCATCAGCAAATATTATCCTCATTGCAATTTCAATGGAATAATTAATAACCTGTCTTATTCTCATAGGCTAGAAAGTGTGTTGAATAAACTCATGGTGGGAGCAGGCCTTACATTTCAAATAACCCATCCCTGCTGCTCATTCATCTGTTAAACTTCCTACCTGTGTAGAGTCTGACTATTGTCCATCTACCATGGGAATGTCTGGGAGCTCCCATTATTCTTGAGAGGCTATACCCAACTTGGACAACAATTTTAACTTCACTGAAAGAAAAACAGTTGATAAAACCAAAATAAGATCATGTGGGTAAGCCTCCGTCATTTTGTTCTTCTCCACTCCTTTCTCTGCCCTAATAGCCATTTTTCTCTTTACATGATTTTGGTTTTATTTTCTAGAAGAACAGTTATTGTTAACTTGCAGCTGTGTTCTGCATCTGGAGCTTTCCCTCTTCTCTCACACTGCCTCTTGGTCTTTTATCTCCCCAAACGTTCAGCACACCCAGTAGGTTAACACTGTTTTCAAACCTGCTCGCCTTGTTACATTGTTTTGTTTCTTTGGTTGCTAGTTGCTTTTCAGGTGAGGTCTTGCTATCACAGCCTGGGCCGCCCTAGTACTGTATAATCTTCCTGCCTCAGCCTCTCAAGGGCTGGAATTATCAGTGTGCCACTGAGCCAACCTCATGACACTGTATTTAAAACAAACAAACAAAAAACCGTGATTGGTTCTCAGAATAAAAGCTTCACACCAACAGGAACGTAACTCCTGGATGCTGCAGCTCCTGGAGCTGCAATGGGAAAGTCTCCAGATAATTCTGATTACTCCTTTATGAAAAATACCTTTGGTAGTTTATTTCCAGAGCTACTTTCAAGCTATCTCCTTCCTTTATCTGTCCAAGGTCTCTGTGGAGCAAACCACAGCTATTAATTTCTCACCTTTGATTTGTTTAGGCTCATCCATCTCAAATCCAAGTCACTAGCTGGAGGTTGGTGGTGGGACACGCATTCTCATTAAAGACAAAACACATGACTTGGAATAGTAATCCCAGATGCTCAGCTTTGTAACATGAGCTCACCTCCTTAGGCCTCAGTGTCACCAACTAAAAAGAGGGTAATATCCTCTCTACTTTATTCTGGAAACGGAATAAAATTATGGTAGTAGAGCATCATGCATTTCGAAGTAGACGCTTAATAAATGCTGGATTCAAATTAAACAGCTACTCATATTTGCTGGATATTTTAAAAACAGACTAAGATTTTGTGGGCTGTGTGGTGGGAGATTTTTTTTTTTTTTTTGAAAACTTATTAAATGCTCATTTACAAGACATCTCCTAATGATTTCAGGAGAACCACAATGGTCACTAGGTCAATTAACCACAGTTTAAAACATTCCTAAATATATGTTTTATATGATACCGAATACTTTGTGTTTGTTTCACATGGAATTTTCATTCTGTTTGTCCCACACCCACCTCAAGGAGGTGGGAGGCCTCAATATTGTTTGAAAGACATTTTAAAAATTATATAGAAAATTAACTGAAACAAGCCAATGAAGAATCACCTAGTGCTACTTCACCATTTTCACAGACTTACAATGAATTAGAACGGACCACAAAAGGGATTCAGTGTGTCCAAATGAATCCTATGGCTTGAGCTGGAACTCAGTGGCGAGGTGCTTGCTCAGCGTGCACAGGCCTTGCCCTTGATCCTCAGCGTAGCCAAGGTAATAGAAAAGGAGTCAGTGGGAGTTTGTCTACTGTCTTTCAGACCCGTGTTTACGGTCTCCACTGACCTAGTGCCGTACAGAGGTGCTTCTGTTACTAGTGCTCACCACAGAAGACCGTCAGCTGCCTTCTGAGCGTGCTCATCTTCCCTTTGTCTCAGGTAAGTCCACGTGTTCATTGCTGATCACTGTACGACAAGGCTAATTTTTAAAGGCGTTATCAATATTTCATTTGGTCCTTCCAAGTTCTCTCTTTCCCCTCTCAGAACACATCATTTTTCAGAGGTTCACCGGCTTAGAGGAAGAATATGACAGGGCAGATTTTCTCTTGCTTTTATCTTAATTCAAAACTCTTGGATAATTTAATATTGAGACAGATAAAATATTTGATGAAGAGAAATAGGCATTTCCCATTGGATTGAAGCAAAGCTTCCTTCAACCTGGGGTAAGAAGAAAATGAGCAGATGAAGAACAGAGTCGTTTAGTGCCAAAGACAGGGGTTTGGCAAGTTTGGAGGCCCCTGGATCACAGGGACTCCACACCCCTTCCTTATAGTCCTCAATACTCAGAGCCCCAGAAAGCTGTGGTTACCTGTTGCCTGCAGGCTGAGGGGTTATGAGGGATCCCACACCGTGAGGTATTATTCATGGCCAGTGTTATTGGAAGAGGAGCTACAAGCAGTATTGGGAACACCACAATGCCAATCTCTGTGACACAATGTCCCTTGAATAAGAGGAGAAAGGGACAATCCCTCAAGAATCCTGCCTAGCCTTCTCTATCTGCTTCTTAGAGCTCTGCAGACTGAAGAGAACATCAGAACTTGCAAGATGGTCACGTTTCTGCCTCCTTTCACTGAATGAAGTGCAAATAGAAGTTAATTTGAATTATACAATAATAAAATTATACCTCCTTTACACAGCTCTGAAAACTAAAATCGCAACTGTGGTTTCTACCATTTGCATCATCAGGAATTTAAATATTAACTATGTTCATATATATGTATATATATATACATACATATATATGTATATGTGTATATATATATATATATATATATATATATATATAAGAGAGAGAGAGAGAGAGAGAGAGAGAGAGTCAGGCATGATGGTTCACGTATCATCAGAATATCACATACACACACACATATTAGGCGCCATCTCAGTTGTGTGTGTTCTGTCCTCCAGATGCACACTTTGGTCTCCTGTCTCCTCAGGCATGTGTGTAACCTTCTGTGCTCCTGTGCACCTTTTCATGTGGTGACACCAAGCATCCTTGTGCCATAGGCACCTTGAGAGACACTCCCGGGAGCATTTCAGTGGGATGTGACCCGACTGAAATATTGCTACCTGGCTCTATCTGAAGCTTCAGTTGTTACTCAGCTACCTACACTACAAGCTTTCATTTTCCTTTATAGTCTTCTGAAAGACTTCTCTGTCAGTGAGCTTATGGAGTGACTTCCTAGCTTTTCAGTATTTTCTTTCCTCTTTGATAACATGATTTTTTTAATGAGTGTTCTCCCTAGGGAATTAATTATTACCTTGAAGAGTATATTCACATAGCTCCATCAGTACATCTTAAAATTACCAAAACCTTGATAGACACACTGTGTAGCTTTTAAAAACTCAAGTCGTCTATGCATGGAATTTTTTTTTTTCAACTCTATTGAATCAGAAATTTTTATTTGGGGCAAATGACATTTTTTTCTGCCCTTTCCTTGTCTATCTTACTTTCTCTTTGTTAAGTACAGAAAGTAGTTGTGTGTGTGTGTGTGTGTGTGTGTGTGTGTGTGTGTGTGTGTGTGTGTGTGTGTCTTTAGTTACTGCTATCTAGTGGGCACATGCTGGAGCACACAGACTTCCTATAGTTCTGAGTGAGCTGACCCCTATAGCATGCCCATGGCTTCTCAAGTCTTGTGTAGATGAGGCATATTATTTATCATCTTGATGGTTAATAATGACTGACAATTTGACAGGATCTAGAATCAACTGGAGACATACCTGTGGGCATGCTATGATGTGACTTCTTAACTGAGGTAGAAGGACCCCCCTAACTGTGGGTGGCTCCCTTCCCTGTGTTGGGACCTGGGCCAGAGCTCTTTGCCAGCATTCATCTCTCCCTGCTTCCTGACTGGAAATCTTGTTTCTATTGCCACAGCTTGAGTTGCTTTTATGGCACTCCCAACACACACACATACACACACACACACACACACACACACACACACACACACACATTTGTTTGCCATGATGGACTGTACTCTCAAACTGTAAGCCAAACTAAAGCCTTTTACAGTTACTTTTGTCAAATATTTTGTCACAGCAATGAGAAAAAAATGAAAAATAAACAACCAAACAACAACAAACCGTGATCTCATCATTGTTGTGATCTGGACACAAAATGTCTTCTCTAAATGTCCACTGTTAAAGGCATAGTTCCCAGCTTGTTGAGAGCATTGAAGGCCAATTAGATCACAACGGCACTAAGCGTATTAACCAGTTAATCCGTGATGAATTCATAGCTGAACTGTCCGTTAAGAGGTAGGAGTCCCACAGCAAAGGGCACGTTTTTTTGAATGGGGCTCTTTCCTGTCTCATTTATCGCTTCCTGGCTGCCATGAGATGAACTATTTTCTTCCACCATTCCTTTCTTCTGGATGTTTCTTTCTTACCAGAGGCTAATAACTGTGAATTCAGTAGACCAAGAGTTGAAATCTGCAAACCAATGAACCAAAACAGACCACCCCACCTTTCCCATTAACTTACTTATTTACTTTTCATCACACTCATAGCCCGCTTGCCTCGTCTCTCAGCCCTTCCCTCCCCATCCCCCACAGCTCCAGACTCTTCTCCTCAGAGAAGGGGCAACCCCACCAGGTACCAACACACCCTGGCACATCAAATCTCATCAGGACTAAGTGCATCCTCTCCCACTGAGGCCAGACAAGGCAGCCCAGCTAGGTAGAGAGGATCCAAAGAGACAGAATCAGAGACAGTCCCCAACCAATCATTATGGGACCCACAAGAAGACTAAGCCGCTCATCTGCTGCACATGTGTTGAGGGCTGAGATCCTGTTGTACTCACTCTTTGGTTGGTGGTTCGGTCTCTGTGAGCCCTGAAGGGTGCAGGTTAATTGACTCCTTGTTTTCTAGTGGTGTCCTTGATCTTGACCCCCTCAATCCTTTTCCAACTCATCCTGTTTTTAAAATAGTTTCTCTCAGGTATTAGAAAAGGCAAGAAAAGCTAACACAGTGCTTTTGTTTCCAGTTTATTGAGTTTATTGAGACACAATGGCCCTCCTCCGGCTAACCTTTGGAAGGAGGAAATACCACCTTGGAATGACAGGAATGTTTCAGCTTCCATGACAACAGCTACATCCTTATGGAGGATGCTCCCATCATCCTTACCTCACAGCAGATCAGATCGCTTTGTGATTTAAAAAAAAAAAAAAAAAAAAAAAACCCTCACAAAATGCAACAAAGCCTGTGAGCACTTGGGACTCTATGTAGGCTCATGGGATAATCCAAGAGCAGCCCACACTCTGCTACAGAAACTTTACGTTTGTGGGAGTACACTTAGGAAGCACCTGAGAAATCTCAGCAGCTACTTACTGCTTTGAGTTTTGAGGCACCTCACACAGTGCTATAGAATAAGTTTTTCCTGGGGAGCCCACTTAAGGGGTCGTGCAGGATATGGTCTGCTGAAGATCTGATTTCAAGCCAGTAGTCTAACCCCTCACCGTCAGCTTCCTCCACTGTAAGAATTTGAGTGTGAATGGCAGCTGAGCCTATGATGGGATCAGAGCCAGGGGACAATGATAAGGAGTTGGAGGACATAATCTACTCCTCCCCTCGGATCTTAGACGGCATGAATTCATTGGCCTGGGTAGGGGGATACATAAAGATGCCTAAAAGGCCTCTGTTGGACAAATGGTAAAATGTCCAAATTGTCTTTCTCGGCCAACCCTAGTCCATGAATATATCAGGCAGAGGCTGAAAGATTTGTGTCCTGAAAGTACTCTCTCATTCCCTCCCTCCTTCTCTCCCTCTCTCCCTCCCTCCCTCCATCCCTCCCTCCCTGCATATCTGCCACCCTTTGCTTGATGAACAAGCAGTATGTTCAGAGCTAGAATCACCAAGCACTGACTGAAAGTTGAAGAGAAACACCTCCTTCCCAACGTGCGGATGAGTCATCTGTTTACAACAGAATCAAGACTGAAAGAACCAGGCCATAGTCCATGAGACTCTGGATCATTCAAGCACCAGGAAGATGCTTCATGTTCTCCTGAAGCACCCTGACAGCAGAGCAGTGGTCAGGGGCCTTTCAGAATGTTGAGATAGGAAGACACAATCACATAAATCATGACCACTGAGCAATGTTTGAATGTCCCCAGGGACCAGGGTAGTAGAGAACAGACAGCCCGAAGGATACAGGCAATGCCTCTGAAACCAACAATTCACAAGCATTAAATCACCCTGGTCTCATTCACGTCACAGGCCAGTGGGGTCTAGCAACCTCAGGTGACAGTCAGTAACTGGTTGTAAAGAGAGGCTTCTGTAAGAGAAGAGCTTCTCCTCAGAGAGCTAAGGAGACAACATCTATGAAAATTTGTTAGCATGGTTCCTGCCAGGCAGGAAGAATTCAATCTCTTTTCCCTCCCAAGCCTGATCTTAACCCACAGTCTTTTACTGAAGTCAACCTAGAATATTTTTTTTCTTTTCTTTTCTTTTCTTTTCTTTTCTTTTTTTTCTTTTTTTTTTTTTTTTGTTTGTTTTCGAGACAGGGTTTCTCTGTGTAGCCCTGGCTGTCCTGGAACTCACTCTGTAGACCAGGCTGGCCTTGAACTCAGAAATCTACCTGCCTCTGCCTCCGGAGTGCTGGGATTAAAGGCGTGCGCCACCACCGCCTGACTATATATGTTTTTTTCAGTGAATACTTTTTATTGGATATTTTCTTTATTTACATTTCAAATGTTTTCCCCTTTCCAGGTCTCCCCTTCAGAAACCCCCTATCCCATCCCCCACGCACTCACCCACTCCTGTCTTCCTGCCCTGGCATTCTCCTACACTGGGGCATTGAACACCCTCAGGCCCAAGGGCCTCTCTTCCCACTGATGTCCAACAAGGCCCTCATCTGCCACATATGTGGCCAGCACCATAGGCCCCTCCATGTGTATTCTTTGGTTGGTGGTCCAGTCCTCAGGAGCTCCTAGGGGTTTGGCCTGTTGACAATGTTGCTCCCTCCATGGGGCTGCAAACGCCCTCAGCTCCTTCAGTCCCTTCTCCAACTCCTCCATTGGGAACCCTGCACTCAGTCCAATGGTTGGCTGCAAGCATCCGCCTCTGTATTTGTCAGGCTCTGGCAGAGCCTCTCAGGAGACAGCCATATCAGGCTTCCATCAGCAAGCACTTTCTGCATCCACAATAGCATCCGGGTTTGGTGGCTGTATATGGGATGGATCCGCATGTCCGCGTGTGCGCACGTGTGCGTGTCTATGTGTGTGCATGCATGTGTGTGTGCGTGTGTCTGTGTGTGTATGTGTGTGTGTTTACCTATGTGGGTACACATGTCCTCCAGTGTGTGTGTAGGTCAGAGGGCAACTGGTAGGAGTATTTTCTCTTTCCATCATCCAGGCCCTGGGGAATCCCATTTAGGCCACCAGTTTACTTGTGGTCTATCTCACTGCTGCACAGCCAGAACTGTGATCCTTTCTATGACTCTATATAGTAGAAACCACTATGTACCCTATCTTTCTGAATAACAGAAGACAAACAAAAATGTCAAATTATACTCTAACATTGAAGGTTCTTGTTATTTTTATAGAGGTGTCACGTGGCTTGGAAATAAGCCAACGATACTTTTGGGGCTTCAGCAGGTCTTTCTGCTTCTGACAGTAACATTTGAAAGAGAGGGTGTAGCGCTTCAGGTGCTCATTATGGTTTACTGTGAGAGTCTAAAAGAAGATGGTTAAAGGAGGAAGCGGGGACAAAGGGGACCTACTCCCTAAGGCCGCACACACACCGAAGTATCCACATAAAGGACCTCTGTGGCATTGTTTCCTACCTATGATATTTCACTAAGTTCTTGTTACACTTGGTGTTTCTCAACTCTTAACTTTTTATGTGATGCCAACAATAGCCCTATTTGGGCTGATTTCAAGGTCATTAAGGAGTTTCAATTGCCCCCCAATGTCTTTTTTACACTTGATTTCTAGTGCTTGGAAACTGTCCAATAGGAGGAACTCATCAAGATTAGGGCAGACATGGCAAATTTCTCACTCTCTTTGTTTGCATGTGCAGACATTACCAATCAATTACCATTCTTTTCTGCTGAGTCACCTTCCTCCACTGGGCGCTACAAGCAGCCACTTCCAGTCAAAGTTATTAAAACCATGCTTTCTCTGACTGCTTTAATGCTCTGCTCTGTATGAAAATGCAAACATTTGAAGAAGAGTAAAAATTTGTTACCAGTCACTGACAACTGAATGTTAAAATAACTCAAAACATGGAGAGCAGCTCTCGCCCTAACATTAAGGGAGAGAACTCAAGGGCCCTGGCATGCAGGAGGGAGGCCATAGAATCCTAGAGTTCCCTGAAGATACACTTCACCTACTTAACAATTTCGCCTAAGGCCAGTGCTGCCAAAAGGCTCAGTTCTCTCCAGGGCATCTATTTCAACCATTTACAATCAAATAAAACTTACAACTGGCATATGAATTCTTAGGCCAAGGGCATTTTATTTTTTGAAATTTTAAAGTACTTGTTGGGTAAACTACTTTAAAAATTCAAGAGCCCTAAGAGAATCCCAGGAAAAGCCAAGAGGAAAGGTGAGTGAGGTGTAGACAGCCAGGATGGGCTCAGTGCTGTGGCGCATCATGCATGCACAGCTGCTCTTGAGACTTGCAGACGTGCAAATACTATGTGCTTGCATAGTTAACAGTCCTTTGCTGCATACTGGTGAGCCAACAGGGAAAGGAAGGCAGGATCAAAGCTATTTAGGAAGGAGTATAAAGACTTAGGTTTATAGTTGAGATGGAGTAACAGAGAACAGACTTATTAAGAAGGGCCTAAGACCCCACACTTAATGTCCTAAGAGTTTCCAGGTCACAAGGCAGGGAGGTGAACCCTAAGAAGATCTAGGGCAGACAGACCTGTACAGCCCAGGGAAAACAAGTCACTATGACAGATACCAAGGAGGAGAGAGGCAAACAGGGATGCTTTCCAGAAATGTGTTCAGGCTCCTTCCTGTGTTCAGTTAAGTAGGGTCAGCACAGATGTGGTTCACAAACTCCAAGAAATTGGGGAGCAACCTAGAAGGGCGTGAGCACAGTCCCTCAGTTTGGCCCCAGCAATATCTTCAGTGGCATGTTTTGCTGGGAAGTTTGTCTAGCGTTTTAGGCTGCTGAGCGGCAAGCCTGGCCTCTACTTACGTCATCAAATAATCATGGTGACCTCAAAATATCTCCAGCACTGCTAGATACTCTGTGGGAGGAAACAGAGAGGACCACTGGATTGAAGGAAACAAGGCTTGATGCTGATGCAGAGTTGGGAATCAGGCTTTTTCCCTTCAGTCAGCACAGAGAACCTCAACAGTCATGCTAGACACTGAGTGAACCGAGGTCAGAGAGGAGGATTTCTCAGCCATGAGGAAGCTGGCTTGAGCAGGCTCCCCGTCCCACCCGACAAAGTTACCAACTCAAGAACCAACAGGAGCAAACGGGCTGCACAGCTTACTTCCCTTCCAGCATGAAGCTTTGGAAGATCCTAAGAGTACAAAAAATATCTAGCCCCCAAAAGGTCAAATTTCCAACATGTGACGAGGAAGTCAATCAGCCAATTGAAACTGACTCATAACTGGTGCCAAAATAGCAAAGGGGAGCATTAAATAATCATTAACTTTTAATTTTACATCATCATCAAATTAAATAGCGAAGTGAAAAAGTTTTGTAAGACTCAACACAAACTTCAAAAAATGAATGTGGGCTGAGGTAGAGCTCTGTTAGGAGGGAGAGTGCCCACTGTGCACAAAGGTGTGCGTTCAGTTCTCAGAACCACGTATTGTACGCTTGTAACCCTTGAACTTGGGAGGCAGAGGCAGGAGGATCATAAATAACTTCAAAGGTGTTTTCTGATTTATACCAAGCTTAAGGGTTACATTAAGACCCTGCATTGAGATTGGGGTGAGGGGAGAGGGAGAGGGAAAGAAGGAGACATGGAGATGGAGAGAGGGAGAGGGAGAGAGGCTGAACAAGAGGAATAGCATGAAATCTTACAGGTGCTGAGATTTGTAGCAGACACCAGAGAAGAAAAGAACAGAGAACTGCATCATACAGTGAGAAACGTTCTCTAAAGATGAAGAGCAGCAGTGGATCCTGGGAAATACTGAGTGCCCGTACATTTGTGTGAGCTGGACCTCCTGAGCATTTGACAGATAGGAGATGACCAACAGTATTTAAAACATGATTGATGGAAGTTTCCCAGGTTTGATGGAACCTATAAATTCACACATCCAAGTTCAATGAACCCACAAGCACAAAATTGTCAAGTAAAATGCACCAGGGTGCAGCCTAATGAAATGGCTCAAAAATGGCAATTAAAAAAAGATTTCATATTAGAATTAATGTGAGGAGGAGGTGGATCAGCGCTTTTATTTGTTTGTTTGCCTTATTTATTCTCTTATTTATTTATTTGTTGGCTTTCTCAAGACAGGGTTTCTATGTGTACCTAGAACTCACTTTGTAGACCAGGCTGGCCTTGAACTCAGAGATCTGCCTGCCTCTGTCTCCTGAGTGCTGGGATTAAGGACATCATCAAAATACTGATCATATGCCCTTAAAAGTTCCATCCTATAGAGGTTATAGAGATGGCTCAGTGGTTCAGAGTGCTCGTTGCTTTTGCAGAGGAACTGGGTTCAGTTCCCTGCTTCCACATGGTAACTTGTGACTGTCTCCAATGTTAAGGAATCTAATGCTGTCTTCTGGACAATGCAGGTACTGCATGCAGGTGGTGTACATACACGAAATAAAGTAATAATACACTTAATAAAGTAATTAAATCTAAGAACAAAATCTTTGTGATACAATTCCTTCTTTTGCCTCTCTTCCCAATATCAACAAAATACAAAATGACATCAGTCTCCTCTGAACCTGATGCTTTTCAGGTCTGGTAGCATTTAACATTCTCTGGGATGGAAATTCCCCTGGAAGGGGTAGAGTGGGCATAGCTGCTAGTTTCCTGTGGCCACTTCAAAAGCAGCAGCAGGGAGGGGAGGAATCACCAGCTGTCCAGCTGCTACAACTGTGTGACACCGAGCTGGCCTCTGTCCTTGGGTCTTCAAGGCTGCAGTGATCAACCCCAGGAAAGAGGAAATAGTAACCCGACTCCAGCTCACCCCAGGGGCTTTCCAGATACACGTACGCTTGCTGTTTCCAGTCTTTACAAAACACAGAATCAACCAACAGTCCTCTACAGGCCTGCATGGCTTTGCCTGTAATATAATCCTTTTAGAAGGCTAAGTTAATCCGGACTTCCACTGTTACATTTCAACCTAACTTCTCCACATACCATTGAACTGGATTTGTGAGGTTTATTTAGTGACAGCGACGATTTGAGTTTTATAGGTAGGTCCCTTTGGGATAATATCAGAGCAACATAGAGAGCACACAGGTAGGCCGTGATAACGGATTTCAAACAGGTAGTTATTACCTAAGAGCTGTATCGGTTTAAGTGTAAACCATTCAGAAGTACATGTGTTCCAAGATGCTGTTACTAACCCTGTAAAATTACAGCCAGTGCAGAGGTGGGCCTGAGGTCACACTAATAGGAGGTTGTATGCCACACAATGAATGTGTCATGTGACTTCTTCAGGGACTTCTATTCATTTCAGTGGTGAATTGGATACTAGGTTGAATTTTAAAGGCGATTTGTCCTAAGAGATTATGAGTTTACACTGCCTCGGGTGGTATTCTGTCATTATAGAAGTCCAGGGGTCCTCCGTAAAGTTCGGTTTACCAGTTAGAATTGGGAATTACATCTCTTACAATAAATTCCTCCACAACAGCCATTTGACATTTTGGAGCCACCCCTAGTGTAACTGGCTTGAGGTAAAAAGTAGAAGTGTGCCTTGGTTTTAATAACAGTCTCTGACTACGCTTACTTTGTTGTCAATTACTGCTTTATGTATTTGTAATATTCTATAAGGTTCTTGTGTGTAATCTCTTTTTTATCTCAGGTATTAAACAGTTTTGTTTGCTTTTATTTAACTTAATTCAGATCATTTCTTAAGAATGTGGTAAATAAGGTGGGCAGTGGTGGTATATGCCTTTAATCCCAGCACTCCAGAGGCAGAGGCAGCTGGATCTCTTGTGTTTGAGGCCAGCCTAGTCTACAAAGTGAGTTCCAGGACAGCCAGGGCTACACAGAGAAACTCTGATTTGAAAAACAAACAAAGAGAACAAACAAAAAATGTATGAACAAAATAAAATAAAATACCAAAAACCAAAAAGAAAAAAACAACAACATCAGCACCACCACCAGCAAAACAACCCTCACAAAACAACAAACAAACAAAATAAAGGGCTGGAGAGATGACTCAGTGGTTAAGAGTGCTCACTGCTCTTCCAGAGGCCCTGAGTTCAATTCCCAGTAACCACATGGTGGCTCACAACCATCTGTAATGGGATTCGATGCCACCTTCTGTGTGTTTGAAGAGAGAGACTATGTATTCATATAAAATAAATAAATAAATCTTTTTTTTTTTTTTTTTTGGTTTTTCAAGACAGGGTTTCTCTGTGTAGCCCTGGCTGTCCTGGAACTCACTCTGTAGACCAGGCTGGCCTCGAACTCAGAAATCCACCTGCCTCTGCCTCCCAAGTGCTGGGATTAAAGGTGTGCGCCACCACTGCCCGGCAAATAAATCTTTAAAAAAACAAAACAAAATAAAATAAAAAATCAAAAACCAAAAAAAAAGCCACCACCACCACCACCAAAACAACCCTCACAAAACAACCAACCAACCAACCAACCAACCAACCAACCAACCAACCAACCAACCAACCAACCAACAAATAAAAGAAGGTGGTAAATGAACATGTTAGGAAATCAAATCTTTTATCTTGAGGGGATTTGAAGTCTGAGTCATACTTTGAAACTTTTGTTTCTGGAGATAGATAGGATTTGTTTGTATATACATTTGTGATCCAGTATTTGCCCTGAGTATTTAAGATATTGTTCATGTTTGTTTATCAAAAGAAAGAATGTATGAGAATTGTCCCAGAAATGTCAGGAGCAGGGGTTTAAGGCTGGTGCTCAGGGTGAGAGGGGATTGGACGAAAAGCGTCCTTAGGAAACCAGAGAATAGTAATGGCTGGGCTTTACTTTTCCTGCCAGAAGGAATAGGAAGAATTGGGCCAGCCCAGTTTCTCACCAGGAAGAGTGTTGTTGGTATAGGTCACATGTTAGCTTTCTGTCACTAAGGTAACATGTCAGTCAGCTTTCTGTTACAGGGACAATATGTCTGAGAAAAATCAACCTAGATAGAGACAAGGCTTATTTGTCCTGTGGTTTCAGAGATGTCAGGGGTGGTCAGTTGGCCCCCATTGCATTTGACCTTGTGGTAAGGCAGCAAGTATGAGGTAAGGGAGCCACTTATCTCAGGTTAACCAGGAAATGAAAAAGGGAGAGGCAGGAGTGAGCCAGAATCTCAGGGGACGTCCACTGGCCCCTTAAAAGTTCCATCACCCCCTGTCTTAGTTATGGTTTCATTGCTGTGAAGAGACACCATGACCAAGGCAACTCTTATAAAAGAACACAGTTAATCAGGGCTGGCTTACAGGTTCAGAGGTTCAGTCAGTTTTCATCATGGTGGGAAGCATGGCACCAGGCAGGTAGACATTGTACTGGAAGATGTGGATGTTCTGCATCTTGATTTGAAAGCAGCTACAAGACTGTCTTCCACAGCAGCCAGGAGGAGATTCTTTCTTCCGCATTGGGTGGAGCTTGAGTGGTAGGAGTGTTCAAAGACTGCCTACATAATAACACACTTCCTCCAACAGGTCCACACCTCCGAATAGTGCCATTTTCAATACCCCCCCCCCCCAATAGCATCAGAGCTTGGAACAGACCAATGAATATATCAGCCTCTCTGGGGACGCTCATCGAAGTCATGGAAGTTAATATAGGGAAGAAAGCAACGTGTGTTCTTGTTTGTTCTCTCAGTTCCAAAACGACACTTGTGACAGAAGTGACTGTCTGGTCCCCCAGAGGCTGTTCTCCAGGGAGCACCAGCTAGGGTCATCCAATGAAGCTCATTCTGACCCTGGAGATACTATCAGATTCTATAGGCTTAGGGCTTGGTTTTGTAATACCATGACCATATCCTGCCTTGCCCATTTCGGATGGTGATCTAAGAGGTTGTCATCTACTTCTGACTAGCCGGTCACAGACCGGGGTGCCCCTTGAGCTTTATCAACTTGCTAGAGTGGCTAATAGAATTCAGGGGATGCTTTACCTACATTTACCCATTAGCGTTAAAGGATATTTTACTGGATACAGAAGAACAACCCAATGGAAGAAGGGACTAGATTACAACATGGAAGCAGAGCACAGAGCTTTCATGCCTTCTCTGGCAAGCTGCTCTGCAGAGAACTCCTTCATGAACCATCTTCTTCAGGATGGAAAGCGACTGGCCAGGGGTGGGCATGAAATAGACAGCTGAAAAGTTAAATCTTGCTGGTCTCTCAGCATGATTAAAACCTTTTAAATAAACTTTTAATTTTAGAATGACCTTATATTTAATGAAAATTTACCTTGGCATTACAGAGGGCTCTCAGATAGCCCACATTACCTTCCCATGTCACCAACATATTGCACTTGTATTGCAATTAATGAACAAATATTGATATATTATTATGAACCAAAGTCCACACTTCATTCATATTTCCTCATGTGCCTGATAAGGTTACAGTGTCCCATCCAGAACAGTGCATTAATTCACTTGTCAGATCTCCTTAGGTTCTGCATCACTCTGACAATCTCTCAAATTTCCCATGGTTTTGATCATCCTGACTGTTAGAAAGAGGGCAGATCTGGTGTCCTGTATTGTGTTCTTCACTTTGGAGTTGTCTTGTGTTGTCTGGGTGATTGTTTTGGAGTTCCAGGTTTGAGAGAGGAAGTCCACGAATGTAAAATATCACCCTTCCTCGGACTGCATCAAGGGGCTGCGCTGTAATCATGTTGACCTGGTTAGAAGAGTGGTGGCAGTCTTTGTCTCTGGCTGACACAGTTTGCCAGGTCTTCTCTGGTGTGTTCTTCCAGCTGTCATTTGGTATCCAGTACTCTTGTGGAAAAAGTCACAATGAACCAAGTTATGTTTAAGGAATGGACAGTTAAATTACATTTCATGGGGAAAAGCTGAATAAATCACTGGTAAGTTTTATTTATATATATATATATATATATATATATATATATATATATATATATATATATATATATATATTCCTCTTAGCTCTTAGATATTTGTTTGATCACTTTAGCTTACTTTGTGTGTGTGCATATACATATACATTGTATACATATACACATACATGAGCGCACACACATTATTCTAACATATTTCAGACTAAAATACAGTGCTACCTTCTTTTGCTTTCAAACTGTCCCACCGTAGTGTCAGGAGCTCCTTTGCTTATTTCATGTCCTTGGAAGTAGTCAGCCATTGTGGGGCTTATTTTCTTCTGATCATTTTTTAACTTTCTGACACTTCAAGATCTTACAGAGGCAACTTGTATACCACTTCCTCCCAGTTCTAGAACCAACCAGTCATTTAGGGGCCCTGCTTCCTCTCCATTCTAGTTTGCTTTCTGTGGCTGTGACGCAGACAGTGACTAAAAGCAACTTGGGAGGGAAGGGTTTATTTGACTCCCATTTTCATACATCCCTAACGGAAGTCAGGACAAAAACTCAAGGCCTAATCTTCAGGCAGGAACTGAAGCAGGGGTCATGGAGGAAGGCCAATTACTTGCTTGCCCAGCTTGCTGTTTTACACCACCCAGGACCATCTGCCACCTCCAGGCAGATAGAAAGCTGAGCAAGCCAGGAAGCAGCATTCCTCCATGGCCTCAGCTTCAGTTCCTGCTTCTAAGCTCCTGCTTGAGTTCTGCCCTGCGTTTCCTTGGTGATGAACCATAAGGTGTAATAAGCCCTTCACCTCAAGTTGGTATCAGCTAGTGTTTATTACAGCATCAAAAAGCAAACAAGGACATCCCCATGGCCCCATTCTGTGGGCCACATTGCTGGCATTTTACCTTCTGTCTCTATGAGCTTCATCACTCTAGTGACTGAGTATAAATTGAGCATATATGTATTCTTTTATATCTGTTTTATTTTCTACTTAACACAACATGGTCAAGTTTCCTTTTGGTTGTAGTGTGTGTCAGTGTTTCTTTGTATTTTAAAGTCAAATAATCTTTCTTTGTGTACATGTACTGTGTTTATGTGTTTATCTGTCTTAGGCCATTTGTTGAAAATGCTGCTATAATTGTAGGTTCGTGACTCCTTGAGCCTCTAATTTCAGGTTTTTTAGATATAAATCAGGAATTGAACTTTGCTTGGCTGCTCTCTGCATTTATGATTTTTGAGGAATTGGCATATTGGTTTCCCAGCGACTGAATTATTTTATGTTCCCACCAGTTAGGTGCAGGTGCTCCAGGGAGCACCTGCTTTGCTACCTGAGCATCACGTCAATCTCCTTTCTAAATATCTATCCTTCCCTATAGATTAGTGATGCTCTCCGTCCTCAGCAGAAGGGCTCCTCCTCCTCCTCCTCCTCCTCCTCCTCCTCCTCCTCCTCCTCCTCCTCCTCCTCCTCCCCTTCCTTCTCCACAGTGGATGACAACTAATACAGTGACTCACTTCTGATGAGAAAAACCTATGTTAGCAGGAACTCTTCATCTCCCTTGGCCACAGTTATTATTTCTGGGTGCATAGATTTGTACTTTCTGGTTATTTCATATAAATGCAACAATATTGTTTGTAGTCCTGTCATCCCATGTATTAGCTTCTTCTAACAATAACGCTTTTCAGATTTACTAATCTGTCATTCCTGCTTCACTTTCAGTTTGGTATAATACCCCACTGTATAGATTTATCACACCTTGTTTACTTCTTAGGTAAGGATAAGTCTTTGTGTGTCCCCATATTGTGACTACTATGCATGATGGCACCATGACCCTCTGTGTATAAGAATTTGTTTGGATATATATTTTCAGCTTCTTAACACTGTAATAAGAATCGGAATGCTGGGTCATATGCTGTCTGCTTACATTCTTCATAATCCCACAAACTATTCTCCAAGGTGTTTGCCCTATCTTGCTGCCTGTCCCCAAGTGATGTCTGAACCTGATTTTTTTAACTTTTCTATGCCCACATCTGTTCTTGTTACAGCTGTTTTTGTTCAGTGGTTCTCATTATGCTTTGTTGTGAATTTCCCTGTGATTGTGATGACCTGTCCTGTGCATATTGGACAGATTGTGTGTGTGTGTGTGTGTGTGTGTGTGTGTGTGTGTGTGTATGTGTGTGTGTGTGTGATGTATGTGTATGTTTGTGTGCAGATATGTTCACTCATGCAGACACAAATGGTCAGAGGATTATAATTGGATGGTTTTCACAACCACTTCTCTATTCTCTTTTGAGGTAGGGTCTTTCACTGAACATGGAGTTTTCTGCACTGGCTAGCACCTCACCACTGAGGTTACAGTTTACATCTCCGAATTTGGCTTTGATGTGGCTAGAGATCTAACCTCAGGTCCTCTTGCTTGTGAAACAAGAATGTTAATGACTGAAATGGCCCCTCTTCCCAGAACTGCCTTTTTACTTTCTTGATATTAAGGCACAAAAGTTTTTAATTTTGAGGTATAATGTATACTTACTACTTTGTGACATTCTATTTGGTGTCAACTCTAGTGCGTGGTCATGGACATTTCTTCTACTCTTCTTCCTCATTTCCAGCTTTCCCCTCTGACCTTTAATTGCTATTGGCTTTGTTCTCAGGTGGGAAGCACCACTGGGAGACTTACGCTTACCTACCAAGAGCAGCTCCTGTGTGCATTGCCTTCCCTATGCCAACTTTGATACAGTGTCTGTTAGAGATGTTGTCCATTTTTAAATAATGATTTTCATTTTCTTACTGTTCAATTTTAAGGATTCATTGTGTCTTTTAGATACAAATTTTTCATCAGATAAATGATTTGCAAATATTTTCTACTAACCCGTATCTTGTCTGCTCATTCTGCCAACAGTACCTTTTACGGAGTAAAAATATCAACTTTTTATAACAACCAGATATCAATTTTTCTTTCATTGATTATGCTTCTGGTGTGGTATCTAAAAATTCAACATCTAACCCAAGGACCTGTAGCTTCTCTTCTGTTATCAGCAGGAAGTTATAGAGCCTTCAATTCGACGTCTGAATCTATGATGCATAACAGAAACTGACATGTGAACGGTCCGTGGCTAGGTTCATTTCATTGCATAAGGATAGCCAATTGTTTTGAATCTTCCTATATTGAAAGTCTATCCTTCTGCCATGGAATTGCCTTTGTAGTCTCATCAAAAAGCAGTTGCCTGTGTTTATATAGCTGATTTATGTGGTCTCTACTTCATTCCATTGATCTCTGTGTCTATTATTTTGCTAGTAACATAATGTCATGATTCATATATCCATTATTTGTTCATGTGTTTATTCATCCATTCATTTATCATTTCCTTAATAAATATTTATTGATTATTCTCATTGCATAAGATACTATCCTAGAAATCAATTCAGAAAATAAAGATATTTCAGACATAATTCCTTTCTAAGAACTTTGATAGAGTTGGAAAGTTGGGCCCAACATTACTATATAATATTTGCAAACAAATAGTGCAAAACAGCATCAGGGGTAGAAAGGCAATAATAGACACACACTACATGGAATACTTGTAAGGGGAGTTTCTAAAGAGATGTTAGCAATATTGGCTCAGAACAGAGAGTTCAAGACTTCACTTAGTAAAGATTAGAAACTTGTCAAGGCGAAAGCCGAGAAACCAAGGAGAGGGGATAATGCAAAGTCAAATGGCTCTTTCCAACAGAAGGCCGCCAGAGGCACACACACAATTTAAAATTTGCCAGAGGCTATATTAATAAAAACAAACCCACTTTAATTCTATAATGAACTGAAAATATAATATATCCCAAATGTCATTGTATCAGAGTTAAAATACATTGAGTTATTTTACATTTGTTTTTTTTTTTTTTTTGGTACTAGGTCCTGACAATTCTGTAGGTGGATTGCTTTTAAAGCACTTACTCATTTGGAACAAGTATTTTTCAAGTGCCTCTCATATTGATGTGTGAACTGTGGGCACCATGTTGGGTTTTGGAGGAAAAGATACAGAGCCAAGGATGGTCCAAGCTATACAGGACCTTTAATGCTACTCAATGAGTTTCAGGTGACTCTGTAACTGATGGATCAGCATAGACAACCTTGAGCAAGCCAGGAACTCCTGCTTGCACAGTGCTCCTCCCCTTGACTAGCAGTCCCGTAGGTACTCAGTGTGTGTGCTGGGTGGCTGTTAAGCTCTTTGAGCAAGATTTTGTGGGGTTTAATTTAGAGTGCATTCAAGGTGGTAGAACTGGAAAATTGCCTAGCATATCAGTTGTTTATCCCAAACCAATCTCTTCCAGGGTTGAGTTTCTAATAGTATTGAGGTATGAATGGGACAGGCTTATGCAAGACAAATTTGGTACCATTTGAGTTTAGATTTGTCCACAAGCAATTGCTTCATATAGAAAAGAAATGCTTCTTACAAAGAATATGGCTTGAGGTAAGAGGCTTCATCTGCTATATAAAGCATTATTATATTATTTTCACTTAAGAATGCTCCCTTGACAGAGGAAGGATTGACCGCTGCCACCCCTCCCCCTGCAACATAAGAGATAATGGCAATATATCCCTGTCCTTAGCTGAATTTGGAAAAACCCAAGGCTACTTGGGTTTGTTGTGGTTGTGAGGGCCAATTTTCTTGCCAAATGTAGTCTCTCAGGCCAGCAGGGGATCTGAGCTGAAAAGCTTTCTGTTTTTTATTTATTTGTTTTTCATTTGAGGTCATTTCCAAAGACAGATAGTGAAGAGGCCATTCCAAAAGAGGAAAGGGAATCCTTGCGTGCAGGAGTATGTGGGATTTTAGGTCTGTCAACTCCACAGCATCCTCTTAGGCTTTCCAAGAGAAAACCTCCCAGTATTCGAGCAGTGTCCTCCACAAGCGAAGACAGATGTCTGTGTGTTAACATTCACATTTAATTGTCGTTTCTCTGTAAGCTAAGTGGCTTCCTGCTCACTACCCTTTAGTATGAGGAAGTATGTGTATCCTCAGTTTCGGTTTTTCAAACTTTGATTAGAATTTAGTTCCAAGGACTCTTATAGATAGGTAGCCATCCCTGGTCTCTTCTATTATCAGTGTCCAGGATCTTGGTAGGATATTGACTGCTGCTTTTGCTTCAGCCCTGAAAGTGGCCAAGAGCTGGGTCTTGGCTCCTGGGTCCTGGTTAGAACATGTCCAGTATTACAGAACATGTGAGCTTTGGAGAAATCAACAAGAAGCACACTCCATTAGATGACTGTGCTAGTAAGTCACAGTCTCAACAGACTGGCAAAAATTAGCCTTGATCTCTCATAGAGGAGGAGAGTGGTTGTGGGCAAGGTACTTGCTCCCAACCAAGATATGGGTATGAGTGTACAATCTCAGTGCTTTTATCTATAATAGTATAGGATTAGAAAATGGTAGTACAATTTAACATTTGGTAGTAGTTCAATGTATTATGAACCTCTGCAGTTGAGATGTCCTTTCATAGACGGCTTTGGAACCAGAACTAGGCTGGAATTCTGGGTTCACTACCCAGCAGTGTATGGCTGTCATCTTCTCATATTTAATATTCTGTATGCAAAACAGGTTTTATTAAAATTGACCCATAAGAATTGTGAAATGTTTAATATGGAACACACATACTTTTTTCCCTTTCTGGAACTCGTATGGTGATGCCCATTGGCGTGAAACTCTGCTAACTGCTCTGTGGCATGCAGGCCTAGAGATCCTGTGCTCCCTTTTCCTTTGATGCTTTGTCCAGAGTGAAGCTGAGTCAGGTAGTTAGGGTGAGGAATTTATTTGGCCATGGGAGTATGATTGGCAGATGGCTCAAGCTTCTGGATCCACTATGGTAGCCAAACACCTCCACAGGAAGCACTCAGTCAACAACTGAGCATGGCTGGAATTCTAATACAGGTGCATCATGGGACTTTAGAGCTATTTAGGCAACGAATCGTTCTCAAAACTCTGCTTAGGTGCACCCTTCTTTCTCTCTTTCCTCCCACAGATGCCAAACCTGTGCTGTTGTCTGCAAGTGTCCCCTACCCATTGCTGTTGTCTCCCTTAGGACACTTTTCCTCACGGGACCTCATCTTGCTCTTCCTTGGCAGACCTGAACTAATACAGCTGTTCACCACCTGAGATTTGCAAAATTCTCATTGAGAGTCTATTTTGGTGTAATTGTACCTCCAAATAATGTTGTGATATTAAACCACTGAGTTGTGTGTGTGTGTGTGTGTGTGTGTGTGTGTGTGTGTGTGTGTGTGTGTGTACACCCATGTTTGCATGCTCTTGTTTGCAGATGCATGAATTTGTGGAGGCCAGAGGTCAACTTGAGGTGTTATTCCTCAGTTCCTGTCAACCTTGTTTTTGAAAGTCTTTCACTTAGTCTCGAACTAGGTTGGCTGGCTGGGTATTGAGCCTCTGGAATCTTTCCAGTTCAACTTTCCCAGTTCACCAGGGCACTTGACCTTTTTTTTTTTTTTTGGTAGGTTCTGACAGTTGGACTAAAGTTTCCATAGCAAGCACTTTACTGACTGGGTCGCCTCCTTTTCCCTCAGGATTAATCATTTTAGACCCCAGAAAGGAAGAGGAGTGAACTGAGGAGCGAACAATGCAACCTAGGGGATGGGGAGAAACAAGAAAACTGAGAAAAGCCTTTCCCTTGCTTGTCTCTCAGGGTTTGCCACTCCCTGGCATTAGGCTAGCACCATGCAGATGTCCCTCAGGACACCCTTCTCTGCATCACATGTCCTCTGAGCCTCTCACTCTGCCCCAGACATGCTCTGTGGCTCAGAATTGCACGGGAAAAGAATCCTTGGTTTGAAGGGGTCCCTCCAAGGATGGGCATACACTCTTGTCATTTCCCTGTCCTTCTTAGAGCTTATCACAGGGGCTCCTGGGTTTTATTTGCTGTTTGTTAAAAGAGAGAAACCAACTGGGCCATGAAAGCTGAGAACACAAGAACTCTGGGCAGCTCTCCTAGCTCCTCTCCTGCTCTGGGAGTGTCCCTCTGGGCAGATCATGGACAACCTTCATGAACAGGAGGTTATTAGAAGTGTTGCCACTTAAAATATTTATTTTTTGCCTTAGTTCATTAAAGTGTTCAATTATTGATTCTGTTCCTATTCTGATGAATCTGTTTGGCTTTATGCTTAAGTATTTCCCTGTAGCTGTGGATAGGATCCCTTTCCAGTCTCAGATTGGAGGGGGTAAACATATACGGCAAAAGGAATTAACAGGATAAGGAGTCACGATATGAGGAACAGGAATGAATGAGCTGAAAAACCCAAGCTTGTGTAAGGGCAGCATTGGGCATGCATAAAGAGAGAGGTATGCTGGGGTGGGGAGCTCCGAGAGGGTGGGGGAGGGTCCTCTAGGCACTAACCCTGTGCAGGGGAAGTAGAATGTGCAGAGGCCTTCAGAGATCAAAGATGCTTCCAGGGGTGGCCTTTAGATTCACCACATGTCTGTCATGGAATTAGACATGCACACGGCCCCACACTGTCACTCCCTGGCCTCACTGCTGGCTCTCTGAGTTCAATCTGAAAGTGCACAGGGGGGAGGGGCTGTGGGGTCTGGGGAGCGTGATGGGAAAATGCAGCTGAGAGCGGATTTAAAGGATTCTGTTCAAGAGAAGGTGTTGCCCCTAAGTTTTGTAGCAGGCAAGGAAGGAGAGAGAGAGAGAGAGAAAGAGAGAGAGAGGAGAAGGAAAGATTCATTACTGACGATTTTATATCACTAGGTTTAAAATTGGCTGTCATCTTACTTCTTGGCTCGGCAGGAGTCTGAAGTGTTGTGGCAGAGACCCTGACTTTTCCCTTGCTTCATTCTCTCGCTTCACCCCCTGCCTCGGCTTTTCCCTTTTATGTAGTCTATTGGTATCTAATTTGGATGGCAAGATGCTGACTGTGGCATGCTACAGCCCTGGCATACTGGGTTTGCTTAGGAATGCTAAATGCTAAAAATGATAAGATGGAATCCTAAAGGTGCCAGCCACTCCACGTCACTTGAAACAGAGGAAGACTTTTCACTACACATTGTAGTTTTACAAATAAGAGCTCTGGGAAGGTGAGTGATCAAGAACAACTTGCCAGAGAAAAAGAGAGATTGGCTTAAACCTTGGGCTGAAAACAGAACCCACAGTGTTTACTGTGTGGGTTGGTCAAGGTTTGAAAGCAGCAAACCGATTGATTCCCTGGTTACCTAGAGGGAGTGGAGAACTATAGGCAGTAAATCCCAGACTGACTCCAGTCCCAGTTCTTGCTGGCCACATCATGCCTGTCAACACAGTTTAATTTCCTAAGACTCAGCTTCATATCCACGTGGGGGACACCCCAAAGTGATGTGGCTTCTGATCACTCTAAATACAATTATGTAAGAAGAACTGAAAGCAAAAAAGTACCACATGAGCTTTTCGGTTTCCAGGTGTGTATAAGATGTACGCCTACTAATAGTCTGCTGTGCGTATGTTAATGTTATGCCTAGAAAGTGCACATACCTTAATATTGCAAATGCTAATAGTCCCCTGCTCCTATGGGGAGTTGTAATCTTGACTGCTGACTGACCAGAGTTGTTTGTTGAAGGTTGGGAGATGGAATCTAGTCTGCTCTATCAGTTAGCTCTGCCTTTCACAGAACCTGGTGACACAGCCTGAGGTGTAGTTTGAGAGTCTTCTACTCACCTAGAACTTGGTTTGTTTGTTTGTTTTTAATTGGCATTTATCGTAATATCTTTATTAGCAAAACATTTATCTGATTTTTACCACATGGACTTGGCGCAGGTATCTAGAAGTTTCTAGGGTGTCCTGAAAGCATATTCCCAAGAGGGACAAACTGCAAAGTAGAGAAAAATAACCTTCTTCAGCAGATGGAATGAAGGCATCTGCTCCACCCAGCCCTGCCTCTTTTGTGAGCAGAAAAAGGGATTGCTGCTGGCTGGCCAAGCAGACAGCTCCCTTCCCCACTGGTCCCCTTAAGAGTTGCAGATAATAAAAGAGTTGCAGATAATAAAAACTGCATGGTATTGGTACAGTGACAGGCAGGTAGATCAATGGAATAGAATTGAGGACCCAGAAATGAACCCACATACCTATGGTCACTTGATCTTCGACAAAGGAGCTAAAACCACTCAGTGGAAAAAAGACAGCATCTT
>CM052715.1:4010197-4052596 GCA_028551405.1 Uromys caudimaculatus
GGGCGGGTAGGTGGGAGGAGGAATTCCCTCACAGAGGCGGGGAGGGGGAGGGGACACGGGGTTTCTAAAGAAAAGGGGAATCATCGGAAATGTAAATAAAATATCAAAAAATAAATAAGAAAAAAAAAAAAAAAAAGAGTTGCAGATGCAGGCAGAGAGCCACAGAGGGGACACGGGAGCCAGATGCTAATTAGAGTGCAAACTGCAGAAGAGCACAGCATGCTAAAAGATGCACACACTTATGTGAGTGCATATATATGTACACACACACACACATACACACACACACATGCAGAGGGAGGTTGTGAGGGGCACAGAATTGTTCAGAAGGGAGGAAGAACAAGACAGGATAATGAAGACAGAAAGACAAATGAATCACATTTCATATGTGGCATCTAGGTGTGGTGGGAAAATATGAGCAAGGTACAGTAACATATACATATAAGTAAACTCATACAAATGTGCAAATGAAACCTACGGTTTTGTATACTAGCAAAAGAAATAATAAAATTGTAACTTACAAAGCCAGGCACAGTGACACATGCCTTTAATCCCAGCACTTGGGAGGCAGATGTTGGCAGATCTCTGTCTTAGGACAGCCTGGTGTACAGAGCACATTTTAGGACAGCCAGGACTATGTAGAAAGACTCTGGTTTATCCCCGGAGAACTTGACCCTCTGCTAATTCATCTCGCTTCCTCCAACCCATAAAAATGTCACACTCCTCATCCAGTTGTGCAGGGCTCTGACGTCCTCACGGAGACTGGCATGAAGAAAATGGTATTCCAGAGACTATTTTCAGGGGACTGCCTCGTCCTACTGCTTATGGTTGCTTAAGAGGCACACAGGCAATGTGAACCCTTGACAATAGCAAGTATTTTGCCACCAATTAAGCAGACTGTTTTGTTCTTTGTGCCAACCTTAAGAGGCAAGGGACTATGTTCCTGAGATAGGAGAATGTCTGAGGAATTGCTGAATAATTCTCACTTCTGGACAGAAGACCTTTCTCAGCACCCAATGTGTAAACAAAGGCACACCAGAAGAAGAGCCCAGGCTGCTGCACACAACGTGCCTTTGTGAGTGATTGAATTGTTGACTTTCAGTGGGCATCCCTAACGCCTTTCTCTCTTCTTTACCCTAATGGGAATCCGAGAAACAACTAGAACATTCAGTTCTGGAGAAAGCTAAGAGCTGGGGAGATCTAAGAGAGGCTTGAGTAGAGGGAAGGTGGCGGAAGCCAAGGCTGGAGACATGGCGAATGGTGAAGTGTGGCCTGTGATCCACCTGAGAAAGCCAAACCCTCTGGAGAACGAGCAGAGGAAACAGATAAGCACCTCCATATCCCCTGGAGTCTTCAAAGGAGGTCTGCAAGGCATGGCATCCGTAATCCTCGCTTGTTTAATAACTCATGCCTTTACATCTGTGAGGTGCAGAGTCGATTAGAATTCCAGGGACAAGAGCAGCACTTAACCGTACATATTAACACAGAACAGAGCCAGGCAGACACATGGCGTCTTATCTCCAGCGGCATCACGATGAATGTTGAGGAATAAGGGTGTTGTGGATTCATTTTTCTTTTGGAAACACCAGGAAAAGCCATAAAAGAGATGATTCTAAGCCCAGCAGGCTCCAGTGGACAACAGAGGTGAATTCTATTCTGGCCCCTTTCACTCCCTTCCATGATCTGTCCAGATTCCCACTATTAAAATGGTTTAACTGGAGTCTCAGTGCAGGTGCCTGGTGACTTTAATTATTTAGGATGTAATTTCTGGGCCTGGGGAAGATGGATAGTACATCTTAAAGAAAACAGACCGCCCTCACAAAACACCACACCTAAGCTCCCCACAAAATGACGGCAGTGGATGATAGGGCCTGGTTTTCAGATCTTGTGAAGGTTATTTTCAGAGGCAGCACTAACATTTTTGCTGCTTGGGCTTTGGGGATCTACTCGCCATGGAGACATGAAGTCTAGATTTAATAAAATCACGCACTGTGAAGTCCACAAGATATTATTTTTCTTATACTGGATGGAAGGCTTAGATTATTATTCACTCCTGAGTTGCCCTTGGGACATAAAACCTATAATATTATAATATCTTCAGTGCTGGCCAAGGAGTTTTCAAATAAGTTGGTAATTATTACCCCATTTTATGGATTAATAAAATAAGGAAATATTATAGAAGTGTAGAAGACAAGTATAAAGCCCAACTTGTTTAAAATTAATTCTAAGCTATGTTAGTGATGTCGGGTTCTATTTTCTAAGATATTTCTAACTTTTGGAAAGTAATGATACAGCTTCTTATTTGAAACAAGGCAAAAACCATGCATAGATTTAGAATACAGTGCAATCAATTAATATGTAAAAATTCACTGTGGCCTACAATAGTATTTGATTGGGCTAGAGGCTTGGAATGGGTGGAAAATATTACTGCATTTTATCAGAACTTTTCTGTTTCCTTTCTTACTTTCTTTTATTGTGGTGCTAGTCACATATATTCCAAATTTTTATATACCTGGTTAAAACTGATTCACCAGGTAGGAAGTCAGTACTCTGTCCCAGTGGGCCTGGCTTCTTATTCAATGTGAGTCTTTAGATGTTAGCCAGAGCTGGTGTCTGCCCCTGATCTCTTCATTTATTTTGGTGGAAGTCATAAATTCTGTTGTAGGACATTTATAGATCTTTCTGAGCCAGTATGATTCTTATGTCTCTCATAAGAATAACTCATAGGAAGAAATGAATGCACTAGAAAAGAAGCAGAGAGATTTTCATCCAGGAATCTATCACGAGGAAATGGATTGCTTCTGCCTGATGGCTAAATCCATGCTCATTTGCATGTTATCATATCCTAGCAAATAAGATATGTACCAAGTCCTCCATATTCTAAGGACATTGAAGGCCAGATGTTTCAGAAGGGACTGTACATGTGTACTGACGCACAAAGAACATCAGTAGTTTTCCTGTTGTGTAACAATGTGATATGTTCAGTGATGTTAGAGAGTGACGCTAGCCTGTTGGTAACAACCTGTGTTAGACGTTGGGCATCTCTTAACCTTGTCTAGATGGAGACATGTCACTCAAGAATGGCAGAAAGGGAGGAAAAGCCTGCCCACTCCTGTGTGAAGGCACTGGCTTCCCGTCCTTGACTTCTCAGTCCATATGTTGATCACTGCATACTGGGGTTTATAGTGACCCCAGAATCCAGAGGGTAGGTAGCAAAAGGGAGATGAGTTTAACTTCATTCATAGGAGGGGCTAGCCCTCCACACCATGCTTAATTGCTTGACTGCTTTATTGGATGACTTAAAGTTGTTTTTCTAATATTGTTGATCTATTGGTGAAAATTATATTGTGCATTTGGTCAAAGAACTGAGATAGTTTGAGTTTAGCTTACCTAGTGGTTCAATGAAAGACTTGGAAAACGACAGAATTCAAGTCTCACACTTTCACAAGATAGCTGATGCAAGCTGTTCTCTGTCTTTGTGAAGCCAAGTGAAGAGTAAAAATTTAATTTAAAAATACTTTCTTTTTTCTACTTTAATTTTTTATTAAATTCTTATACAATTGTATTCACCTGTGTTAATATTTATAATAGTATCTCTATGAACACATGATATGAAAAATTGGAGCAAATATATTCATATATATGGGCTGCATTTTTTCCCCTTTGGATCAAACTTGGTGAATGGCTCTCTATCTTTTTAAAATTTTTTTAAAAAGATTTATTTATTTTTTTATATGAGTACACTGTAGCTGTCCCAGACACTCCAGAGGAGGGCATCAGATCCCATTACAGATGGTTATGAGCCACCATGTGGTTGCTGGGAATTGAACTCAGGACCTCTGGAAGAGCAGTCAGTGCTCTTAACCGCTAGGCCATCTCTCCAGCCCTTCTTTTTCTTTTTCATGCTTCCCGCACTAAGTAGGTCAGAAAAGATTCATAATCAGACCATCCTTGCATAATCTCATACATGTGTTTGCTCACAGACTTTGCATTGCTCCTTTTCATAGATACCATTGATATCAAAAGTTTTGGCAGTGCAATTTCCCAAGGAGTCACATGGGACTTTCTTAAGAAATGGTATATCACCGAGGTATCAGCTCTTCTCAGACAGTGACAAGAAGTATTCTTTATGACTGCCTTCTCTTATCACGCTGACAGCCAGAGCCATGGCCATGAAGAAAGATTAGCGTGGTTTTAATTTTATGTAAATATTGTCTGACAGAGATGCTGAGAAATAACGGGATGATTTAAAACTGGAGAATGTGTTCGGGGCAGGGGCTTGATGCAGGAAAGGTGCAAAGGGCTTGCAAGGCTCATACCTTAGATTATTAACTCTTGACTAACTGAAAGTTTAGGATAATCCGTGCTCTGTCTGTCTTAAACACTCACGATGGATCACAGCCTATTGCACTGAGCCAGTAGCAACATGCCTGCTAAGAGGCTATGTCAATACTGTGATATAGCACTTGTATCCCTTGTACCGGGACTACAGGACACATAAACAACAAAGATAACTGGAACACACAGATAATTCCAAAGTCAGGTAGAAAGTGGTGGCTGCATACGCTTTCTCATAGAGCTGCCTAGTCGCTGATGCTCACCGAGGTTTACCTCTGCTCTCTTCCCTCTTCTTGCACCGATGGAGTCAGAAGTGTAAATAAACCAGGACGTGGCAAAAAGAGAAGAAAGAAGCAAAGGAATACAGGAGTGAAGAGCAGCAGAGGATGCTGGATCTTATTGAGAAGTGGCCCCTGCAAAACTGAGAGACGGGAATGTATTTGCATCCATCCAGGATAGCCTGTGCAATTTGCCTCCAAAGAACAAAGATCTATTGTAAGCCTGGAAGGCACAACATTGCCTGTCACTTTAAGGTTTATAGGTTTGAACTTTCGAGACCTGTGCTATAACACTTTTTATTTCCTCCTACATCCTTAGCTTACAATTAAGGTACAATTCCAAGGCCTGGACTAAGACAGCATCACCTAATTTCATATAACCAATATGAAAGCGTGCACACACTGTGCTGTAAAAAGCATCAGATTTGAAGTTCATCGATCCCACTTCAAATTCTAGGACTGCTATGGAGATGAGCACTGTGAAGCACATTGGTTAGAGTTCTGAGTGTCAACTTATTAATTGTTTGTAAAATTGGGACAATAATACACGACAGGACACAATGGTGTGTGTGTGTGTGTGTGTGTGTGTGTGTGTTATAAAATGGAAGTGTACAATAGGCTTGTTAGGCATTTTACAGTTGTGTATCTTTGTGTGACGTAAGAATGGAAATAAGGTGACAATTTTCAGGAGTTGATTCTCTTTTTTTCTACTATGTGTTTTTCAAGGATTAAATTCGGGTCACCAGGCTTAGTAGGAAGCACCTTTTCTCACTGAGCCATTCCATTGGTCCCCTGGTTGGTATTTTAAAAGGAAAACTCTCCTGGCAGATCAGATGAGTTATTTTGGTGTTCTCCGACTTCAGTAAGAATATACTTGGAAGGCGCTGTTAAATGCAGGTCTAACGGTCCATCCCTAGCCATTCTGACGCAAGAAGTTTGCCATGACGTGGTTGACGTAGGTAAATTGTAGAAGGCTCTTTCAGAAACACTGGCAGGAGGTAGCACTCAGCATAACTGGCAAGAGTTATGAGGGAAGCCATCTTTCAGAACCACACGGAACCAGCCTTTCGTCTGTCCTCTTGAGCATGGCCTTACCATCTCAGTTCACACTGCGATCCACAACAGTTCAACTCACCTCTCATAAAAGCCAGCCTGACAGCCCTTCTCTCTATACATCAAACTTAGGGATCCACACTCTTTCTTTTCTGTTTCCTCTGACTCTCTGGCATTCCTTATTCTTAAATTCTAGTTTCCTTAATCTCTCCAGGAAGTTTCTCTGCTCAGAGTCAGTCTTCACTCAGGATTACAGACTCTCTTCCCTTTCTCAGACTTCTTCGTCTTCACTTGGATGTGAAAGGGTAACAGTAGCCGTTGAAAGAGTATTACTGATGGAGTCGGATGAATCCTCACCTCCAGAGGACTCAAGCATGTTTAAGTAGATAAAGAAAAGAGTTAAACTACACACAGCTGATAATTGGGTGCTCCACAAGTTAAGTATCTGCAGGACGATTCAAGGACTCCTGTCTACTTTGGGATCCTAGCTCTGGTTCCTTGGGAAGACTCATGGTTAAGACATAAAAACATCTGCATAGAAGAATCTGTTTTGAAAAAATTAGTATGTTTTAATTAAGATATAATTACATAATTTCTCCTTTTCTTTCCTCTTTCAACTCCTCCCATGTACCCCAGCCCATGTTCTCTCTCACATTTGCCACCAGATCTTAAATGTCTGCCATCCCTACCATGTGTTCTGCTGCGTGAGGTTATCAGTGGCTTTGACCTTCTTCTACAAAAGGTAGTGCCTCTCAGTTACGCTGGTGAGAATGTTGCTTTATTTCAGTGGTATCAACCTTCCTAATGCTCCAACCTTTTGTGGTGACTCCCAACCATAAAATTACTTGTGTTGCTACTTTATAACTGTAATTTTGTTATTGCTATGAATTGTAATGTGCAACTCTGTGTTTTCCTTAGGTATCCCCTGAGAAGGATCATTCGACCCCCAAAGGGGTTGTGATCCCAGGTTGAGAACCTGCTTGTTTTGGTCTTTCTCCCCCATCCCCCATCCCTCCATCCCTCCATCCCCCATCCCCACAGTCCCCATTCCCCCATCCCTCCATCCTTCCATCCCCCATCCCCACAGTCCCCATTCCCCCATCCCCCACCCCTCATTCCCCATCCTCCACCCCATCCCGCCATCCCTTCACCCTTCCATCCCTCCCTTCTTTTCCTTTCCTTCTGTTTTATTCTTATTTTTGAGTTACATAGGACACCCCTGTCACCACAGTTGGTCAATATTCCTGCTTTCCAAATAGAACAAACTTTTAGTTCAAATCAGGACTCACCCATCTTCTTCAGGCTTTGTTGTTTGCGAAGCTATGCAAATGTTTTGGCAAAGCCTGAGTCCTTCATGGAGAGTCGCTTCAGGGCTCGTCGTGTACACATAGCCCCTTGGACCCAATATCGAAGCTGATCTTTAAAATGTCTTCATATGGATTGTGTTTCTCCCCTTCACCACCTTCTTTTTAAGCTTAAAAATGTAATAAAAAGTATTGATTTTCGTTCTTTTTCAAAATATAGTCTACATAGTTTGCCAAATCTAATCTGCCAATTTCAATGATATTTCTAAGAACAGGGTGTGTCAGATCTAATTCACACTGTAATGCTGCAATGTAATTATTGGAAATACATACTTTTCCCCATTTCATCTTGATTAGAGGCATCACAAGGGACCTGTTGGTTTATTAAATAATTTAAATTATTCATTCCCAAATTAAAATACAAGGTGTGAAATTACAGTGCTTTGGAGGGTGCTTTGAAGCTTCCTGATGTGAAATTATGAAAAGAAATATTCAAAATTACAAATCCATTAAACTGGATGAGAAAAATATAAGAAGACAAAAACTAAATATTCATAGTGATATTTGTGTGTGCCATGCCAAGGAACATAACAGTTCTCATCTCTGAGACATCAACCGAAGGTTAGGACAGGAGAATACTAAGTCAAAACATTTTACCTCAAAAACCAAGTTTATATCTATGTATTTAGTGCATACACATATGTGTTTGTGTCTGTGTGTCTGTCTGTGTGTCTACCTGTCTAGTATGTGCCATGGGACACACGCAGAGATCAGAGGACAATTTGATTGGGTCAGTTATCCTCTACTATGTGAGTCCTAGGGATCAGATTCAGGTTGTCAGGCCTGTTAGCAAACATTACCAGCCCAAGTCAAAATGTGTTAAACGGTTAAGATAGAGGCTGAACTCTATCCTAGAGCAGTCACAAAGTCACAAAGGCTCCAACTGGAATGCAGGCTGTACCACTGTCAATGGCATGTGGACCTAAGCCCGCCAGCCCTGCAAGTGATACTGTTGAGAATAGAGATCCACCCTGAGTGGCCAGACACTGAGCCAGACGGGATAGGGACAAGGAGGCACTTGCTCATTGCTTGCTTTTTAGAAAGGGAGGTCTTTTTTTTTTTAAAGATTTATTTTATTTATATGAGTACATTGTAGCTGTCTTCAGATACATCAGAAGAAGGCATCAGATGGTTGTAGATGGTTGTGAGTCACCATGTGGTTGCTGGGAATTGAACTCAAGACCTTTGGAAGAGCAGTCAGTGCTCTTAACCACTGAGCCATCTCTCCAGCCCAGAAAGGGAGATCTTAAAACATGTCTATATGCTTAGCTCATCTTCAGAATGCAGAATTCACTAGGCCAAAATTCTGTCTGCAAAAATATGACTCATGTGAATTAAAGTTCAGAGTTTCCTGGATTGAGCAGCTGTGATTGTGCAAATTTAGTTTTCGATAATGTATCCCATTTAGACATTTGCTTTCAGGTTTCTGTTACCCACAGAGAGAACTGCTAAGCCAGGAGGAGCTGTTGCCCTGTGCGGTGAAATAGTGCTGCACAAGGAAGGTAGAGCCTCAGGTCACGCCCGCACCCCCCTCCGCCGCCCCCACGCCATCATCCTTCATGACCTTGGGCGATTCCTGTGACCTCTCTGGACCTCAGGTGAAAAATGAATTACAGCAAATGCTCCTGGGGGTCTCTTCAGCCCTCCCAACTTCTCTGATGGCACAAGCAGTTTATTACTCCAGAAAAGACTTCTAAAAGTCTGAAAATCCACTCAGCAATGTGAGCTGAATAGTGCTTGTTGAACAGGTGTCAAAATTCACCAAGAACTGGAAACTGGCTGCCTTACCACAGTTGGGGCAGGGAGACAGGACTTTGAGTCGTTGTCTCTGGCACTGTGTCCTGCTGAGTTTACAGGTAAATGGAGATGTTTGCCCACTATGAAGGGCAAGTTGAGAGCTAGGTGGGTGGTAAGAGCTAAATTTTAATAAATATCGGTAGAAAACAGTCTTCGAATTCAGTGCACTCAGTAGGATCACATCAATGCTAATCCACAGCATGCAGTGAGTCTAACCACCACCAACTTTGAGATGTGCAAAATGAGTCACAGAGACATCAAACTGGCTCTGTGATCCAGAGCACTTGGCTCCGGGCCAAAGTCATGACCGTGGTCAACAGTCCTAGGAAACGAGCGTTACACGGCAGTTCCAACACAGTGTAACAAGGAGGGTTTCACTGAGGTGAAAGACAGGCAATGTATGCAAATATTTTTTTTTCTATAAAGAAGCTGGGAAGCAGGATTCAGGTGCCTGCCTGCCATGAATATTTACCTTATTGGGTTCGTGGCAGCTTCTAATTTAACAACATCATTATGTTGATTTAGAAAATACTTCTTAAACTTAAACTTTAACAAAAAGTCTACTCTGACTCATATCCTGTTATAGAGATCTAGCAAATTATACAAGCAGGTGTTACATGTGCAGTAAGAGTGCTCACCATGATAACTGGAGATGCAGGGTGATTTACTGTGGTGTTCAAATAGTGGGGCATTTTCTTGTAGTCTTCAAGCCTATAAAGTCAACTTTTCCTTCAGCCTAGCGATCCATTACTTTTAAAAACTATCTCAGTGAGCAAGATATTAATTTTACTTTTCCATTTTTAGGTTCATAATGTATAATCATCCTTTCCACAAAGTCAAGGTGAAGGGAGGTCACAGGCTCCTGAGATACTTGTGGGAGTCAGGTGATTACACCTGCAGCAGGTGGGAGTGGGGGACAGGCGCTGGGGGGGGGTCAGAACTCCAAATCCACTAGAGATGCTAGAGACAGAACCAGGGAATCTCGGAGTTGGGGAAAGCAACAGTAATGTGGAGCAGGGTGGAAATGAATAGCAAGTAAGAATACAGGCTTATTTTAGACATGAAAAAATAGTTGGGTAGTTTCATGAAAATTCAATTCAACTTAATATAGCAGCTGAATTGAGCACTTAAGCCATTTCAGTGAGAAGATACAGAGTAAGAAGCTGTACTCTAGGAATTTGGCATAAGCAGAAGTTGACAAATAAGAATGAGTCTTTATGTTCATAGAAACAAATGACGGGACAAAGCATGGAAAAATAAAATGTGCTTGCCATGAAAAGAACCCAATACGTCATAAAATCTACAGCAGAGGCTGGGTATTTTGTAAAGGGCCAGATAGTAAATCTTCCAGGAATTGATGCAATGGACAAAACTGAGCATGCTTGGTGGGTACTTGTCTGCTGAGAAAGAAAGATCTTGGACAATTCCATCCCCAAGCAGGCACACTCTGCAGCCCGGCTGCCATCAAAAGAGGCTGTCTAGGAACCAACGCCAACCTGGTTCTGTGTGCAGCTCAGTGCTCTCCAAGAACCTTGTCACCTCAGCTTGGGGAGCTAGCTCCAAAGGAGGTCACTTTCTAAGTTATGGACTCCCAACCGTCAGGCAGAGGTCACTAATGTGAAGGGACCCACATAGGATACAAAGGTCCTGGATATGAGTGTCGGATGCAGGTGCAGATGGTGAGGAGTCAGGTGGGTTTCTAGGGCTCAGTGCCTTAGGCCAATGGAGCCACACCGAGAAGCAACACTCTGATTTACAATGTAGGGACCAAATGATGGAAAATCTGAGGTGTTAGGACAACTGGATGACCGTGTAGGAAAGTCAAAATTAGATGAATTTCTTATGTCATAAGTTAAAATAAATAGCAATGGACAGATGTTTTGTTTAAGTTCAAGTAAGCAAACTATGTAGGTAAATAGGAATAGTATACTCAAATATAGTACATATATAATATATATGTATATATTTTATATACACATATATTATATACTGTATTTATACATACAGTATTATTAATATGTATTCATATATTACACATAGTGTATATAATATATACTATATATTTATATACATTCATGTATAAGTATATATGTATGTATGTATACATATATAATATATATATGAGTTTATAAGTTTAGGCAAAGGAAATCTACAAGAAGAATAAAAATTCAAATGTCAGAAAACTATTTGTAGTTATATGTAATACTGTATATATAACAAAATGGCAACAATTAAAACAAAATAACATGTATAATGTGAGCAGGAGATTTCTAAACAGGTTCGAGAAAGACAAACCACACAAGAACAGTGAGTCCTTACCACTCACCTGAATGAGAGCCACAGCATCCTGAAGGTGTCAGTTTTAAGTTTATGTATAAATTAAATAAATTAAAATTCCAAGTAAGAGAGCCTGCAGAGGTAGCTCACCAGTCCAGAGTGTTTGGTGATCTTTGAAAAGATTTAGTTCCCAGCATCCACAGCCACTTAGGATGGCTGACAACCACCTGGAACTGCAACTCCAGAGAATCCAGTGCTCTATTCTGGCCTCTGGAGGTAATTGCATACAACACACACACACACACACACACACACACACACACACACACACTCACACACACCCAGACACACACACACTCACACACACACAGACACACACAGACATACACAGACACACACACACACTCACACACACACTCACACACAGACACACACACACTCACACACAGACACACACACACTCACACACACACACACACTTCCCCCCACTCACACTACCTCCACTCACACACACACAGACACACACAGACACACACAGACACACTCACACACACACACAGACACACACACTCACACACACACAGACACACACAGACACACACAGACACACTCACACACAGACACAGACACACACACTCACACACACTCCCCCCACTCGCACTTCTCCCCACTCACACTACCCCCACTCACATACACACACACTCACACACACAGACACACTCACACACATACACACACTCACACACATTTCCCCCCACTCACACTTCTCCCACTCACACTACCCCCACTCACACACACACACACACACACACAGACACACACACACAGACACACACACACAGACACACAGCTTATATAAAGGGCTTCCTAATAATACAATTAGGGGTAGCGCCATGGTAGAATTCTTTGCTAGGATGTGAAATGTTCTGGCTTTGGTCCCCAGAACTGCCAAATAAGAAAGGAAAAAGGAGAGAGAAAGAATCAGTCGACTTTGTTTTGCAGCACATCTTGAGCCGGTGCTTTATCCCTAAAAATACATCCATGCAGGTGCAGTTTCTAACTTTCACAACAGTTCCTTTTCCAGGGAGTCGAATTTCTTCAAAACTCCCAAAGACGCTGCTGTTTAATGTCATCTCACACCCTAACAGCACAACAGCAGATATGTGGAAGCAAGCAAGCAGCTAGTATTTTTTATTTTTATAAAGTAAACGAAAAATAACAAATAAACAAGAACCAAAAATCCCAAGAAAAAGAAGCAAGTGCTGAGGTGCTCTAGACATTCAACTAGGTGACAAAGTGCCCACAAATAAAACATTTGCATAGTAGCATATTCCTTCAATGAGCATTGAGATAAGAGATCCTGACATAAAGTCACATGTGAGGTGCACAGGAAGCAAGCAAGCATGCAGAGTTTGTATAATATACCACAATGAAGCAGGCTGCCAAGTCACAGGGGAAAGACGAACTATTTAAGGAGTAATATCAAGATTGCCATACAGAAAAAAAGATGTCATCAGACCCACCCCTCACAGTGTACGCCAGGATAAGATCTGAATGATTAGCAATTGAAAGCAAGTGACCAAACCACACACACAGCCAGCCCTAAGTGAAGTCAAACCCTAGGAATGACGGAAACTTCCCTCAGAGCCATGGTGCAGAATAAGAACAAGTACAACTGGATGTACACATTAAAATGTTCGCCCACAGGCCCATGACCACACAGCATATCTGATGGATGAGGCCAGGCCAGAGCTTTGTATTTACAGCTAGCGTTGAGATTATTCCCACCAGTTTCTCTACCATATAGAGGCCTCCTAAAAATAAATCATAGCTCAGCAGCCTGAATGTGGGCTACAGATGCAGAAAAAGAAAACACACAGGACAGGAAGTGCAAGTGACTTTTAAACATGGGTCTGTTCAGATTTATTCACAATAAAATAAATGCAAATTCAAACGACCCCAAACCCTATCTCCCTATCAGATTAACAGCTCCTGCATCTGGACGACCCACCCACTTCTGAGGCTGCTGGGAAGAGCTCTTCTTAGGGAATGAGGAAGAAATGGGTGTGGTGTGCCTTCTGTGAGGGAGAGTCTGAGTAATCTGAAAAGTCGCATATGCACTTACTCTCCGACCGACAATTCTTCTTACCTCCATCTAGTGGAGACTGGCCCAGACTTTAAGCTGTGTACACAAAGCCAGTTCACTGTAGGAGTGAACCTGGAACAGTAGCATCAGCAGGCGTTAAACCTGGTGCCAGCTGGGGGCATAAACCACCTAGCAGACACCAGGAAATTAAAAACTTACAGTTATTTAATAGTGTGGCTTTATTGGGGTTTATGTTAAAGCAAGAAATACCATGGTACACCAGCAGTAAGACTGATGCTGCTAGTCTGAGGCCTTTGGCACTGCACAGCTCATTCCATTGTCATTACTGACAGTTGTGCCTACCAAGTTAAGCAAACCATTTAGTGTAGGTGTTGAATTGTAGTATATAATATTAATATGAATTGCATTCTAATATTGATATGAATTGACAATGTAGTTTATTTATTTTAATTAGCACACAAAGTATTGTTTCATTATGGCATTTTCAAACAGTCTGGGTTTGTTAGTCCTCCAATCACCTCTTCTTCCCTATCCCTCCATCCTCCCCAGCGTCCTCCCCTCCATCCTCCCCTCCATCCTCCCCAGTGTCCTCCCCAGTGTCCTCCCCTGTATCCTCTGCTCCATCCTCCCCAGTGTCCTCCCCAGGGTCCTCCCCTGTATCTTCCCCAGTGTCCTCCCCTGTATCCTCTGCTCCACCCTCTCCAGGGTCCTTCCCAGTGTCCTCCCCTGTATCCTCTGCTCCATCCTCCCCAGTGTCCTCCCCAGGGTCCTCCCCTGTATTCTCCCCAGTGTCCTCCCCTGTATCCTCTGCTCCATCCTCCCCAGTGTCCTCCCCAGGGTTCTCCCCTGTATCCTCCCCAGTGTCCTCCCCTGTATCCTCTGCTCCATCCTCCCCAGGGTCCTCCCCAGTGTCCTCCCCTGTATCTTCTGCTCCATCCTCCTCTGTGTCCTCCCCTGTATCCTCTGCTCCATCCTCCCCAGGGTCCTCCCCTCCGTCCTCCCCAGGGTCCTCCCCACAATAGCCTCCTTTTTACTTTCATATCAATTCTCTACTTCTCCATCTTTCTCTCATCAGCATCCTTCTCTCCTCCGTGGTCCACTTTCTAGGTCTACGACCTACACCCACTCTCCCATCCATCCTTCCATCCATATACATAAACATTAAAAGCTAGAATATGAAAGAACATGTGCTTTTTTGTCTTTCTGAGTCTGAGTTTCTTTGCTTAACATAATGATTTCCAGATCTATCCATTTCCCTGTGAATTTCATAATTTTATTTTTCTTTATGGCTGAATAAATTCCCATTGTGTGTATGTAGCACATTTTCATTATCCATTCATCTGTTGATGGACATCTAGGCTGATTCCATTTCCTTGCTGGATAATATATTTTTATATAGAAATTTATATAGAATGAAATGTACATGCATTTTCATGTGCATAGGAGTTTATTTTTTGAAGTTGAGAGAGAAACAGGAGAATTTTCATTGTTATGAACTTTGCATTAGGAAAAGTACACATATTTCACAACAGACAATGGAAGAATATTGTTGCAGTTAACAGATGGAAAGTCTAAGTGAGGAGTCCAGGAACAAAGAGCGGGTTACTGCCTCCGGCTGAGCCCTGACAAACTCTTAAGCACACAAGGAGTAGAGACCTTTCAGAAAATGTGCAATTCCATGTCTTAGTAGATAAAGGACAGCCTGTCACTGGAATTATCTAAGATAGCTATCAAAGATACTGGGAGCTCAATCAAAGGACCCAGGATCCAATAGAATAGTTCTTTCTCCTCAGCCAAAGGTGGGACAACCTGGTCAGGAATAAAGAGATGAAAAGAACTCAAGAAGGTGTTGTATTTGTCTAAATCCATGATTTTTCAGTGAAACTTGAAAAAGTAAGAATGGCTTACCTTCTGAGTGCTGCAGAGGACGTGTTCCTTCAAAACTGGTAAGCAAAGGCAGGACTCAAAGCAGGAATCCTGGCTCCCCTTTGCCAGTGGTGCTTTGTCATAACCCAGTAGCAGAGGGGAAGGTGCTCTTCACAGAAACAACCCAGCAGTCAAAGAAAGCTGGAGAGACACTGAATACCACCACTGTGAAGCCTCCAGGGCATTGAAGGATTGATAGTAGCTGACTTCTCTGGCTACCATTGGCTGTTGCTAACATTACAAAGAGAAACAAGCATATATAACACTCTTCCCAAAGGAGGTACCTGACTGGCCTTGCAGAGTGGTGCTGGTGCTAATATAGTCTATAGTACTGCCAGAAAGTCAACCTTGGAACTCACTGAGTCTCAAGTCTAGCTATCAGTTTAAAAGAGATGTAATAACCAGCACTGAGAAATCCAAAACCTGGGAAACCCTATAGAAAAGTAGGTTTGTTCCTTCGCTGATGACAGAGGTGTATCTTAGTTAGGATTTCTATTACTGTGACAGAACACAACTTGAGGAGGAAACGGTTTATTTGGCTTACAGCTTATAGTCCATCATCAAGGGAAGCTAAGATGGGAGCTCAAGGCAGAACCTGGAGGCGGGAACCTGGAGGCGGGAACCTGGAGGCAGGAATAGAAGCAGAGATCATAAAGACACGATGCTCACTGGATTGTTCCTCATGGCTTGTTTGGTTTTCCTCTAGACATTTTCTCAGTTGAAGTTCTTCTTCCCATTTGCCACTAGCTGTGTCAAGCTATCAAAAAAGAAAATTCTGCCAAGGACAAAGTGTTAAGAAGAAAGAGAAAAGCAGAACAAAACTTGCCATTTGAAGAGATAAACAATGATAATGTGTGGGCTTCGACTGGACTCAAGTTCAGATGCCCTAAGATGTAAACAAAGAAACATAAAAGGCAATTGGTGAACCAAGAACCACGACCACTAATGAGGTAATATTTATGTCACTTTACTAAGAACTGACCAGCACAGCCCACTAGTTTATTAGGTACTCTGCAAAAAGATCCATCCTTGTCAGTCAAGCTCGTAGAAAAGTGTCTGCATCCCTCATTCTTCAGTGCAATTTCCTTTGAAAGTAAATACTGTTATTGTTAGCAATTTATATTATTTGATTTTTTAACAAAAGAGAGCACAATCATCATTACCTAAACGTGTTGCATTTACTGAAAGCTGACAGTGATGCTCTTCAAGTCCGTGCACATTTACACTCCGATTTGCTTTTCTCTTTTATTCAAGGTCTCTTAGCCATTGCAAACCTTACATCCAAATGGCTCAAGTCTGCCGCTGATATTGACAGTGAAGGAGTTAACAGGAACATTTTTCCCCATCATCTCTCACCCTTAAGTCACCTTCTCAGTGGTTGGATGGAGCAGGAACTCCACCAAAGTGACAAGTGCCCTACATTCAATGTTGCTCTCAGTGTTCGCTGTTTCTGTGATTCAGAGCCACCCTCATTTGGAAACATAGAAAGGAAGAAATGTATCAGACAACTAAAATTAGGACCAGCTCTTGGAGGGTCCATGCTTCAAAGGAGGATGAAGTCTCTCTGTTCTTCAAAGCTGTGCTGGCCCAGGATGCAATGACTGATTCTCTATCTTCCTCCGAGCTTCCTGTCAGGGCAAGGAGAGTTTTACAAATTCAAACAAGCTCCCGTGCCATTCAATGCACAGCTCATTCATGTGTTCTCTCTGATCCTTCCTTTGGTCTGTTAGGCCCAGTGTTCTGTTTCTGCTGGTGTGAGGAGACACAAGCATCTTCAAGATGTCCAGAAATGGGTGGCCTCTGGGTCAGTATACTTAAAGGAATATAAGCAGCAGTTGACTAAGTGTTCGGGATTGTCAACAAGGCATAAGTTGTTCATCACTGTCAAGTTCAAGTTTGTGAACCAGTCAAGCCAGTGGAGAAACTACTGTAGCTGAACTGGTCGGCTAAAGAGTCCTGTAATCTTTAATGGGTCGACTAGTTAGTGAGGGGCTGGAGAAAGACCTCAATGCAGTGGCGGGAAGGGGCACTGCAGAATCAAAGGCTTCTACAACAGCCAAGCGCATCTCTCTCTAGGCTCCCCAGATGCCTCTGGTTCAGCTGGGAGAGACCATAAGCAAGCAGGGGCATGGCTGTTTCCATGCCCGTTCAGTTGCTGGCCTTGCTTCCGAGTCTTCCAGCAAGCATGTCAATTAGTAGCTCCAATTGTGAGGGCATTTTGGTGTGTGGTGGGGTAATTCAAACACCTGTCCACTAGAATCTGGACTGGAGCCACTGAACAGTTGTCAGATGGTAACTGTAATGTTCATAGATTCAATCCATAGATCTGTCTCTATGTTGCATAAAATGCCAAAAAGTTATATAGCCAGACATCTGGCAACTGGAAGAACATCTATCTCTTTAGCACTCTGACTGGCCCTCGAAGTTCTATTTGTGCACGCTATGCTGATTCTGGGAAAGCAAGCGTGATTTTAAAATGGTTATATCCCTTGTTTCTGTTCACAGAGTCATAGCAACAACTTCTGCCTACTTACTGCCTGCCAGTTCTGCAGTCCAACCAAGAAATAGAGAGTTTCCAAGCTCCGGCTTCCCGGAGCCATTTCTGCCTAGCTTGCCCTGTGATGCTGTCTCGGCCAAATCCATTCAAACAGGCACTCACTTCTCCCCAGGTGCACAAGCCACGTTCACAAAGTAAAGTGACTGGAGAAACATTCACTTCACTTAAACTTCGGTGGACCACATAGGGCTTTCCGGGAAATGTCCTGTAAAGAGTCCTAACAGGCTCTCTTTGCCTTGTCAGTAATTTTACTAGAAAGAGCATGAACAAAGGTAGAGAGTATGGCATTGTACATATGTTTTTGATGATAAACGATAACCTGGAATATAGGTGATGGACGGTGTGGCCCTGAAAATGATAATCTTATTGTTTAAACCTGTCCATTTAGCACAGGCATATGCATCTGAGTGAGTATGTTTATGCCTCATAGAAATTTGTATGTGCGAATATTAAGCAATAGTATATTTTTTCAGGGGAATTTTGAATTTGGAGGTTCAGAGGGGAAGGAAATCTCTAAGCAGATCTCAGCTGATTTCTAATAGGCTGGTTGCTTCTAGGGCTTCTGATCTGGTTTCACTTTGTGGTCACTTTCCCATCTCTTTAGCTTCCTGTGCTTGCTTTTCCACCTGCCACCTCCTCTCTTTAAGAAACAGTCCTGGCACCCACAGGCTGTGGACTAATCCTGCTGGGGTATCAAGGGTTAAGGGGATTTTCATTACACATGAAGAGATGATTCAGAAGAGAATCCCCTCAGGTCACATGCGAGGGGAGAGGCCTGATGTTTTTGGCTATTTGCCATTAAAGCTCATTAAAACAACACCGTAGCTATGTCTAATTCTAATGAAAAATTAATGCTAAAATGTTAAGGACTAGGGAATCTTAATAGTGATGGTGACAGAAGGCAGGGCCACCAGGCTCTGTGGCTCCATTCACTGAAGCTCTAGGCTCCCAACACTGGGATTCAGCCTTACACACCATGCCTATGATGGCCTCTCAGACCTCCAGTGTGTGGGACTACTAGGAAACAGAAGGAATTTGGGACTGGAGGTTCATTTTACACATATAGTAAGAAGCCCCTCCTCTCTTTTTTGAGACAGGGTCTCATATAGCCTATATTAGCCATAATTTTGTCACATAGCTTAGTTCATCTTCAACTTCTGATCTTCCAGCCTTCATCTCCTGAATGCTGGGATTATAGGTATATACAGGCGTGCATGGCATAGCAGGCTAGTTTTCAAAGGAATTCAATAACATAAGCAGAAATTAGCCAAGTCCTTTGTTATCAACTGAGAGACACCTTAGGGAACCAATATTTCTAAGTAGGATTAAAATGGAAGCATTTTCTGGGCCTGTCAATTACATTAGTGGGAGACGGCTCTTAGTTTTTCTGTCTTGAAATTAGTAATTACTATGGTGCCGACATGTTTTCTTTTAATGCTTCTATGTCAGAGAGGAATTGACACATGAACCTCAACCTATGTAATTCTGCAGTTAGTGGGACTCACACTGCAGTCTCAGTATAGCAAACTCAAAACTGAGATGCTGTTGAAGCCCAGTGCGAGTCAGTCTGCCATGCGTCCAGCCTTCCTCCTCTACACTCCCCCCCCCCATGCACTCACCTACTTCTGACTAGAGAAAACTGTTAAGAAAATGACTGACCCAGATTAAAGTATAGCTCTATGCAGTAATACAAACAAGTAATGATGCGTGTCCCTCGGACAGGGCTGCTCAACTGTTCACTTCCCTTAAACTTTTCTTCCAAGATGCCGTGAGATGCAGGAGTGATGAACACTGCAAGCTCTCTGGGTGATTTGGGAAGAGTGCACTTATGCAAACGTATGGGGGCCACTTGCCCTGATGGCTTTCACATCTAAAACCTGCAACTAGACTGATTCAAGATTTGCTGATGTTCTCAAAACATGGTGAGTTACCCCAGAGAACACGATCCTCAACTGAGCTAATACTATCACAGGAATAGAATTTATGTGAGCACCTAGACTCACCCACTCCATTTCACACTGGAACCACTGGTATCTGAACAGTCTATAGATGAAAGTCACGTCTCCCTGGGCAACTTCCTGGGTAAAGTTGCTTTCCCATATTCCCCTTCTCCTTCTTCTTATTGTGCTCCAAGCTAAAAAGGAATCTCCCAGTCTCTTTGACTTCTACCAGTCTTATTTTCGTGTAACTGTGGAGTTGGTCCATCTGACACTGGGAGATCAGGGAATGTAGTAAAGGCTCTCTCTGTACAACAGCCTGCTTTACTTGGGATTTCAAAAGCTAAATGCTACCCAGGTCTCTCCCTCTGCCTCCCTTCAGCCTATGTTCTAATCTACCTCAGAAAGAAGGTTGTCTGGAGGGTTGAGAAGGATTTTGTTTGGGGGAAGGTAAAGAGGAAAGCAATAACCTTTATAAGCACACAATAACGTGCTTAAGTCACATGCCCTCCATTACACAATATTCATGTGGATCTGGAATTTGATTCAGAGATGCCCTGAAAAATGATCGATATTTTCTCTTCTGTTTTATAGAGATTTCTGGTGTTGTATGAAACTAATCTCTGAGCCAAGCAACTGCTGTGTTGGGGAGTTCACCTGTATCCCTTTGTAAAAAGACTGTCCCAGAAGGGTTTATGACATGTTAAAATACTTCTGGGAGGGGTGGGGAGGGTCACAGGAGTGTCTAGTTGTTCCCTATAACCTGCTCTATGCAACTTTGTCCTTCCTGCATGTGGCCTTGGGAGTGACGATAGTATATAGGCTGTCTCAGTCAGGGTTTCTATTCCTGCACAAACACCGTGACCAAGATGCAAGTTGGGGAGGAAAGGGTTTATTGAGCTTACACTTCCATGCTGCTGTTCATCACCAAAGAAAGTCAGGACTGGAACTCAAGCAGGTCAGGAAGCAGATGATGCAGAGGCCATGGAGGAATGCTGCTTACTGGCTTGCTTGCTTCTCCTGGCTTGCTCAGCCTTCTTTCTTATAGAGCCCCAGACTACCAGCCCACAGATGGCACCACCCACAAGGGGCCCTCTGCCCTTGATCACTAATTGAGAAAATGCCTTACAGCTGGATCTCATGGAGGCATTTTCTCAACTGAAACTCCTTTCTTTGTGATAACTCCAGCTTGTGTCAAGTTGACACACAAACTAGCCAGTACATAGGCCAAGGATGAGTAGAGGAGGTGGGCTTCATCTATGTAGCCACAGAGAAGCTCTCATCCTAGGGTAAACACTTCCAGTGAAGGCAGAGGAACACCCTCATCTATATTCTGTAAGGAATCCCTATAAACCTATTGGTTCCCTAGAGTGAACTTTGGAAAAATTGTTCCTCAGTTCATAACTGGGGCCTTAGGAAGAGGGTTGGGTGTTGCTTATACTGCACCCCTCCCGCAGAGGGAGCTTTAGCAACAGCCTGTATCTGCAGAGTTGCACAGGAAATAGGAAGATCTCGTGGAGCATTGTAGAAATTCAAGGATGAGATGCAAGGAATGCAGCAGGCACTTGGTAGCTTTATGGCCATCTAGAGCTGTGAAGTGCTCTCGTGGTGCTGTAGTTTAAAGTGAAGGTTCACGTATTTGAACACTCGTTCCCAAGCTAGCAGTGCTAATTTGGAGGCTCGTGGAACTTTTAGATCCTGAGCATGTTTCGTGTCTACCCTCCGCTTCCTGACAATGAATGTCATGTGACCAGCCAGCACACACTCCTGCTGCCATGCCTTCCCTTGTGTGATAGGCCACACCCCTTGTTAAACCATGAGCCAAAATAAGCTCTTCATCCCTTAAGATGTTTCTTGGCAAATAGACAGCTATAGCAAGAGACCAGCAACCAACTCAATCACCAAATGTAGGGGGCTCACACCCACACTGCCCAGAAAGCTAATGCACACTGAATGACAGTAGCTATCCTGATGACAACATCATGCTTGCCTGTCCCAGTGCAAAGCTGGGCCACGAGCCCAATCAGCATATTCATGAAATGAGCAGGATGGTCTGATGCTTACCTGAACGGCTCTGATACTGAACCTATGACTTCACAGTAGTGCCTTCCTCAACTCATGCATGAGGCTAAGGAGTCTCAAGGAAACAGGCAGAACCCACAATGTACATGGGAATTTGACAATGACCCCATTGTGTATTTATTCATTTTTTAGTTTATTATGACATGCAACTTACACGAAGCAAGATTAGTGGAATCGATTACATGCTGCATTGCTTTGTTCCTAAAACAACAGGCTTCGACACAACATTTGCACAACGCAGATCATTGTGCTTTGTTCTGTTTGGCTTTTTAACTCCATCCCTTCATCCTCCCGCCAATCCCCTTCATTCTCCCAAAAGCTCCTTTCTTCTGACATGTCATACACGTGTGTGTATGAATACATAAACACATATGTTCAATCTAGACTCCGTATATGAAAGAAAATGTGCACAGTGTCTAACAGGGAGAGTTGTCATTGCTGGGTGAAGTGACTGTGATGGGTCTGGAGCTACACAGAGGGCCTCAGTTAACTCCTGAAAATGGTAAGACTTGTCAGACTTTTTAAAAGACCACATTTTTAAAATATAAAATGTAGGTTCAAATTTTGATTTTTTTTCCTATGCTATAAAGCATGGCTGTACTTTCATTACTGTGCTGCCTGTGTTTTTTAAAATGAACCATTTAGACCATATTGTTTCCATAAAAGTATTAGATGAATATGATAATAAGAAATGTTCTTTAAATACCATAATTTCTTTCCCTGAGTTGAGAAATGTGTTTTGTATTAACAGGGCAGAATAAAATATCTTAAATATATTTTCCTCTACTTTTTGAAATTATTTTTGTCCAGTGTTATAATGTGCATAGCATTTTAGCACAGTAACACAGAATTTTTCAAAACCTTTTGTGTTTATAGGTTGTGCACTATAAATATTAATGTATGTATGCTTCCATGTGTGTGGGGCCATGTGTATGTATTCGTGTGTGTGCATGTATCTGGAAGTCAGAGTTTAACACTGGGTGTCTCCCTTGATTGATCACCTCCTTCCTTATTGGGTCAGGGTCTCTCATTGGAAACCAGAGCTGATTTGACGAGTGTAACTAGCCAAATGGCATAGTTTGCCACATCCACCCAATGTTTAACGGGTTGTGGGGTCTGAACTCCAACCCTCATGCTTGCAAGGCAAGTGCTTTACACACGGAGGCATCCCCCAGCCTCTAGGTGCTTTTTTATGATACTTACACATCAAAACTTTCCCCAGCTTAGGGGACAGGGCTGAAAGGTAGGTTAACTAACTCTGTTACTGTCTTCTAATGGAAGGCACTTGGTTGTGACCACAAGTCACTCAGTAGGGCACCACAGGTCATTCACTGACAGCATGGACCTAATTCTGAGGCATCATTTCATTGTTCTTACACAAGCCCAAGCCCCAAGGAGCAGACAGTGCTATAGCCATGGAGCCCATTACCACGGTGGCCGATTAGATCTTTATCCTATCAAAAATGCTCCCACGACCTTTTACATGGTCAATTTATGTGCAGTGTAAAGAAACTTCTAAAACTTTTGCTACTTTGTGACAGAATAAAGATGGCCAGGCAGCCATTATGGTCCATCTTGTCACCAGGTGCTCTTTAACCAGAAGATTACTGACAAGGTAGATGTAATGACAAGGAGGAAAATGTGTAAGGTAAGTGTGCCTATCTGTCATGTCAGCCCACGGTCCACCACCTGGATAAGCTGGGCTTATTACAGCCCTTGCAGAATAGCCACCCGAGGACACACAGCTCAGTGAAACAACCCCATCATTTTAATTTATTCTTATTTTCAAAATAGACCCAAAGGCTACAGGCACACTAATGTGTCTAGTTTCCAGCAGAGGCAAATTTCAGTGGCAGCCATAAGACTCAGCAACAGGGCCTTGTAATGGGAAAACTGACAGCTCTGTAACAATTGCTCCACTAACAGGTGTCACCAGGATGGAAGCTGGCTTAACAAACCACAATTTGCCCAATTCGGTGGGCAGCCACAAGCCCAGCTAAGCCACCGGGGCTCACTCTGGCCCAGTGATTCGACTCATGAGCTTCAGCTGAGTTCACTGGCAGCTTCTAAATGGACTCCTTTCACCCTGAATGGTAGACGATGGGATGAATCCAGGCTCTCAGTCTTGACAGCCAGGTCCCTGTGCCTGGGAGACTAAAGCAGGAATACGGACACAAGATGTGTGAGGGAAGGACATAAGATGGATCCTGGGAGAAAGCGGGAGTTCTCCAGCCTTGTGAATGTAGAGTCCTGGTCAGCGGGCATGAAGGGCAGTGGACTGTGGCAGGCAGGCAGGAAGGCAGCTGGGTCTGCAATCAACAGCTGCACTCTTAGAAAACCAAGAGGTCAGGCATTGCTCCAGGCCCTAGGGGGACAACATAATTGTTCCCCTTAAGATTGCTGAAGTTTAGTGGGAGATAAAAATGTCAAGAAATCATACTGTTTTTTTTTTCCTCCCCAGTGAATCCAAGATCAGGTCTGAGTGAAGGAAAATGGTAGGTATCATGATCTCTTTCTGTATGGCTCTTATCACATCATTCGCCCATTCTTCCGTCCACAGGACATCATGCATACATGCATACATGCATACATACATACATACCTACATTCCATCTTATGGATTGTTTCTTTGTTCTTTTTTTGTTTTTGTTTTTCGAGACAGGGTTTCTCTGTGTAGCCCTGGCTGTCCTGGAACTCACTCTGTAGACCAGGCTGGCCTCGAACTCAGAAATCCACCTGCCTCTGCCTCCCAAGTGCTGGGATTAAAGGCGTGCGCCACCACTGCCAGGCATGGACTGTTTCTCGTGTGTGTCTTTTCTTCTTAGCTCTAAAACTTCCTTAAAGCAGGATCTTCTTGCAGCTTCCCTCTTCCGTTGGAAATATCCCTTCATGTATACCTGGCTCAGCAATGTCCACCTGAAGCCAGGCTGTCTCTTCCTTCCTCCACAGTCTCATTGGCTTTATTTCTTCCTTCTGTTTCCTATACTTACCAGCCCAGACTGCCCCTTACGTTGTGGGTAGAATGCTGTGGACATAATGCTAGTGTTTGGCTTGGAATGGAATGAGAACTCACAATGAGTGTTAGTGATCTGACCTCCCCAATCCTGTCACAGGGGATCACATCACACTTTCTACTTTGTTTTCCTACATATCCCTTTTTGATGTTTTAGTAATTAGTTCCATGTGTTCAGAAACCTCATCTTACTTGCTACCAACAAATGAACTCATGCCTAGATCGCTTGCAGCCTTTACGTCCACAGTAGTAAATATTTATAGAAGGAAGGGATGAAGGGCCCTTCTCCAAATTCAGAGAAACTTCATCTTTCCATGAAACATCATGAATTCCTTGTTTCAGCTCGGAAGGTGTTTTAAAAAAAATTCCTTGGTGTTTCAATAACAGCTAGAACACAATTCTATCAAAATGCTTGTAAGACATATTCCAATAGTGAACTTACTTTTATTTACCACATTTGGACCAAGGGCCAAGACAGGCATATCTTTCTTATTTGTTTTTGTGGGTTCCTTGCTATTTATTGAATGACTTGTTTAATAAATGAGTAAGTATGACATGGTTCAGGAACCATGACGTTTAATAATACGTACTGACTTTTCATCTACCAGAATAGTCAAAGGAGTAAAAAGGTCATCAGAAGATAAATGGAAATTTTTAGATAGTTTCGACTAAAATTATGTTGAATATAGTTTTGTTATATTGAATAGGAGACTTACAGACATCTGGGTCAACACCTGTTTTGACTGTCAGGACCTAGCTTGAGAGTCCAAGCTTAATGAATGCTCTGTGTCACCACACACCTAGACTTTTAAGTAGAGCTCTGGGTATACCATCCAGAGATGCTCAGACCAACAGTCCCCTCAGGGTTCAGGCATCAGACCATCTGTAGAAGGAAGGACGGATTTTTGGAGTTGGCATAATGCCCTAGGTCAAGTCTGGTGAATAAGAATGATGGGTACCTTAGTGGCTATCCATAGTTTGCTAGACCCGCAGCCTCAGAGTGTGATATTCTAGTTGGTGCATGGCTGTATTGATTTAACTAGACCACACTAGGTAGAGGGATGATCTCCCAAGGCAGGTTCTCAAATGTGAGTGTCTGTCCTTAAGAAATGTATGGTCTAGTTGGGAGGAATAATTAAGTGTATATGTGATTATACTTCAGAGGAATGCATATGAGAAAGTGCCCTGAGAGTGATCTCAAGGGGCTATAAATTCAGTTCTCAGATGTTTTGTGGGCATCCAGCTAAAGGCGGCATGTGTTGAGTACTAGGAATGCAATGATAAATAAAGCAACATCCTTGACCAGTGTATTAGTTTCCTCCCTCTCAAGGAAGCCAGGCATGTAAATATATCATCATAAGGTGAAAAAAAGTGTGTGTGTTCATGAGTACATGTGTGGATGCATGTGTGTGTGCGTGTGTATGTGTGTGCCATGAAGAATATGTGGTTGTCAAAGGTCAACTTGCAGAAACCACTTCCCTCCTCACCATGTTGGCCTCCAGGATTGACCTGAGGTGGTTCACCTTAGTGCCACGCTTCACTCTTGAGTCATTTTGCAAGCCTAAAATGAGCACTATTATTAAAAATGTCATAGAACATTAGGTGAGTAGCATCTCACTCAACTGGAGCTTCGTGGTGGTCCCTTGAAGTGACAACTCTAGAGCTGAGCCCTTGTTGAAATTGCTCAGCCATTATGTAGCATTTAGTAGACACCAAGTATTTTTGTAGACAGTATCCATAGGTGGTCTTTTTTGTATTTTTACTATTGTGTGGTATGTGAATATACATTTGCATGTGTGAGCACCTGTGTGTAGGGCCAGAGGTTGACACTGGCTGTTTCTTCAATTGTTTCCACTATTTTTTTTGACAGGTCTCTAGTGAATATGGAGTGCACCAATTTGGAGAGGCTGGTAAGCAAGCTAGCCCCAGAGGTCTCCCTGTCTTGGTCTCTCAGTCCTAGGTTTACTGGCATGCACCTCCCTCCCAGACTTCAGGATGGACACCCAGGCCCTCATCTTATTTCATCCTCACAGTAATCCTAGAAGGTGGTTATTGTCAGTGTAAGAAAACTCACTCACAGAGAAGTTAACTTTCCAAGGTCACCGAATTGTAAGAGTGGTTTGGTCTCAAGGTGGAAAGCCCATGGCAACCCATGCTAGGAGCAAATCTAGTTGAACCCAAACCACATCCCCTGGGATCTTGGGAAGCAAACAGCTATCTAGAACAATGTTTTCAATGTTAACAACAACAACATTTTTTTTGCTAATTTAAAAAAGCAAACAATTGTAGAAAAATGAATAGAATACTAATAGGAAAATCATAAGAAGAGAGAATTAAATTATTTCCAAGTATATAAAAATATTTAATCTCAATAAAGAGAAACGAAAGGAGAACAAAATCCATCCTGCACTCACAAAATTGGAAAACATTTCTTCTAACTGTTGCTTCTGCCTTTTCAAGAACAATTCTGTAACTTACATCAGAAGCCTCAAAAGGTTACAGTTTTTATTTTAATTTAGCAAGTTACCTTCAGAAAATTATATGAGGGAAATTGAAATTTGTGTTCAAATAACTCTACCAATAAGGACCTTCCCCATAGTACTGTTTATAACTATGTCAGATGGACAGCAGTATAAATACCCAATGACAGGGCATGGGTGGATAAGTCATTGTATTGCCTCACAGGAGTCATCTGTGTATGCGGTGGTCACATTTAAGGGAAGATATTAAATGACATTAGAAACTATTTATTATTCATAACTATTGCAGAAGATATTAAAAAGAAGGAATATATAGTATGTTTCTGCGCTACGCCCTGGTTCTCTCACCCCCGTCGGGCTGGCCAGCCAAGCACTATCGAGCAATGGCTGACCTGCTTTTATCTCGTGGAGCTCTGACTCAGAGCTCCATGATCTCCCCACTGGCAGGTCACTACTATACCAGCCCCATTCTTCAACACCCCCATGGCCTCTGTGGTGCACATCAGGCTGCTGTACCATTTCTCTCTGGAACCCAGACTAGCTGCAGCGTGAAGGAAAATGCAAGACAAACTTAACTCAGAAACTATAGTAACTCAGTCTCTGGGTGCAATAACTAAAACCTAATCTTGTAAGCCTTATCAAAATCTGATTCCTCTGGTGGTGAATCCTTGCAGACCCACCATGATACCAGGAGACTCTAGTAGCTACATTTTACCTATTTGCTGTCCCCGTTCCGAAAGGCCCTCTCTCTCCCCTCCTCCTCTCTTCCCCTCTCCAACCTGGAAGTCCTGCCTACACACCCAGTGATTGGCTCCTTTATTCATTAGGGGATTGGTTCACAAGAAGTCTCATGTGTAACTCACTCCTTGTCTGAAGCCCCTCCCAGGAGGGCAGAATTAGCAGAATACAAACAATCCAACGGCTATCTATAACACATTAGTAAATGCTATTGAGTTATAAAGTGGCATGATGAACACATTCGTATTTCATAAACAACTATTTGTAAGTTTAGAAAAACAAGTCACTGTTGCCATCTTTATGTGACAATGTAACTCTTTTAGTCTTTATGCTCATACTTTTACTTATTTGAATTTCCTAGTTCCTATAATATTAAAACATAGCATCATTATGCAAGGACAACTTGAAACTTGTTTCTTTTTTTTTTTTATATATATCTTTTAATTTTAAGTCATGGGTGTACCTGTGTTTATGTACATGAGTGCAGATACTTGCAGAGGTCAGAAGAGGCTGTCAGAGCTCCTGGAGGTGAAGTCTCAGGTTCTCTAATAAGGTTGCAGGGGAACTCGCTTGGGTGCTCTGCAAGACAACATGTCTACTCTTAGTTACTGAGCCCTCTCTTCAGCCCCAGCATCTGGTTTTTCATCAGGTGAATTGTTTACGCAAATAAAGCTGGACAGGATGTCTTGGCTAGAGCACACAATGAAATGACTAGCTTAGGCTCGTGGGGGAGGAGACTGTGTTTTTGAGGAAGTCTGAGAGGGCAGCTCTGGCTGTGTCTGCAGCACTCAGGAGTTCAGGCTGGCTTCTGTGGATAATGAGTCCCTAACAGGTGTGGAGCAGAAGGCAGATGGAGATGGCCAGCATCCATTCCAGAACCTCACTTTGCAGACAGAGAGAGGGAGCCTGCAGGGAGCCTGAGGGTAAAGCCCGGTTACGGTGAAGGAAGCAGGCGATGGTGAAGGTCTGATTCAGACCCACAACTTAAAAGCAAAAATTCAGGATATCATTTAAGTGGCTTCATCAATAACCTCATAGAGATTTGGTAAATGAAAATGGGGTGACCTTCGTGAAATGCTCTGGGTTCTCATCAAAACATTTTCAAGTGTTGTAATCTTTCCATTAAGGCTTGTTTTCTTTAACTATAGATATATAGATGTAGATATTGATATGGACAGAGACAGAGGTAAATTACAACTCCCCCTCCACAGTCTGTGTGTTCACACACACGCACGTGCCACAGCAGGAGGACAGAGATCAGAGGATAACTTGAGGAAGGAGATGTGGATTTTAGGGATTGAACTCAGGCCATCAAGATTGGCAGCAAGTACCTGTACCCAATGAGACATTTCAGTGTCCCTGCCCTGAGGCTTCCAACACCAAAAGAGAGAGACAATGACTTGGGATGATGAGAAGTTCTGTGTTCAAACCCCTGAGCTCAAGGATTTTCTGACATGCAAGAGGATGAGGGCATCTTTCCTGAACGCAAACCTTGGCTACTGGAGAGACCATGAAAGCTTTAATCCGGGAGACAAGAAAAGAAGGATGTAACATATAATACAGATCTAGTTGTTCTGTGCAAACAGAGCCTGGGGCAGAAGCTCTCCGAGGGAGTCAAAGTGAGCTGAAACACAGTGTTACGGGGAATGCATCTGCAGAGAAATCTGGGAAATTTAGAGCTGCACTAAATAACTTTGTTTGCTCGTTTGTGCGATTGTTTGTTTAATGTTATAAGAAATACTGCACTGGTGAGGCCTTCGGGGCCCCAGATGTCACACGGATAACACAGTGCTAATAGCACCAGCAACGGTGTGCCACAAAACAAAAATATTTACAGCCACTATTTTAAAACCACTTACTATTTGAATATTTTAAACACTTGGAGCCAAGCCTTAGTCTCATCTATGACTCAACTTTGCAAGGGGAGTGTTATCACTCTCATTTTATAGAGGAGGAAACTGAGGCACAAAGGGGCTACTAAGTCTAAGATAATCAACTAGTGGGCAGGAGAAGCTGGTTTCAAACTCATGTTAGTTGAATTCCAAAGTCTACAGGTGAGATGAGAGAAACCATGGGATACAAGGGACTCTCTCTCTGGGCTCTAAGATGAGACCTGAGGTGTTACCTGTAGGCAGCAGTTGGTCTTACAGTAACCAAGAATAGAGGCACGGTGAACATTTTTCCGTACGCTAGCCAGCCAGAATATGTGTGAGTGGGGGCTGGGAAGGCAGTCAGCATGGTGGGAGACCAGAGGACGGGAGCTTCAGGGTATGAAGTAGTCTATCACAGAGGAAGGCAAAACTCACAAACAAAGGATTTGGGTTTTCCTCAGAATGTAGTGTTGCCCACTAGAGCAACTTGGTTGGTTATTATATCTGGGTGTCCTTGCCTTCATAGAAATTCAAGAGACAAATGGTAGTGTAAGAGGTCAAATCAGGATTCTGTGCATAGAAATAGCTTATGAAAAGTCATAATGCAGAAAATAATTGTATAAAAGCAAAGTAACAGGTTTTTGTAGGAGAGACAGCAAGTCTGGTGGTCAGAGCTTTTAAAATCTTAGCTAAGAATTTGGCACTTTATTCAGTGTAGGAAACAGAATTTTGGCAGAATGGTGTCATAATCAGATTAATGTTTTAGAGACCTCATTTTATGGGCTGACTAGAGCAAAGGCTCCTGGGAGACCAGGAAGCCAGATAGGAAGTTTGGGGAGCCCGAGGAGACAACGAGGAAGCCTAGAAGGAGCATATTTGAGAGATGAAACAGGAGAATTGTCCAGCTACCCTGCGTGCCTGCCTGTGAAGCATTCAGAGCAACTCCTGTTTCCCCTGACTGACGACTGACTGACTGACCAAATGGCTGTAATTGAGCATCTAGGAAGTGGGCTTTCAAGAAAAGCAATCTTTTCTTGAAACTTTTCTTAACAGTCCAGTTTGTGGCTAGTGTCTAATTTAGAGTCTGTTCAAGAGGAGGCTGGGGTCTGAACAGAAACATGGATCGGGAGCATACTCTGTCCTGGATCAGAGGTGAAAAGGTAAGACTCTCCAACTCGAAGCAGTGTGCACCTGAGGCCTGGTGTGCACACAGAGTCACTGGCACAATAAGAAAACAGAAATGGGGTAGAGAAGGGCTTAGCTGTGGAGACATGCTGATAGTTAGGACTGAAGAGAGGAAAATAAACGACACAGTAGATGAAGTGCAATTGCCAGGGCAGTGGAGGGAAAAGGATGAAGCCAGAAGATAATGTGGAAGGTGAGTGTGCTGTGGCACTTGAGAAGTTTGCTGTAATCGCTGCCCAAAGATTCCTCCTGGGGCGTGAGAAGTGGGCATGGGTGCTGGAGCCTGCTTCACTGGGAATGCTGAGCCCACATAAAATGCTTCCGTAGACACACAAATGGTGAGTGTGGTTTTGTGATTTCAGGTTAGACTTAGAGAGGGAAGGGACTGGCTATACGGAGGGAGATGGAGGAAGAATGCAATTCCCCAAAAGGCAGCCGAGGACGGTGTCCAGGAACATATGGAAGGACAGGGCATAATGCCCCCTTAATCTTCTCTTTCCCTCAAGCAGCCTCTTCTATTCATGGATTTGGTCGGCAGCCCCAGTTCTGCATTTTAGCTTCATTAATTATTACTGACTATAATCTTCCCCATCTATCTGTCTCTTTCTTAACTTTCTTATTACCCAACTCAGGCTCAGCCGGATGTAAGGAACCTGGGTCAGTTTGAGCCTGGCATTCTCCTCAGCACCTGTGAGTGAGACAGAGCCTCTAGAAATGACTAGAAAGGGAGGCATTGGGACAGTTTTATAGATCAATATGGTCATGCCATCGGGTAAACATCTTCTGAGTCCCATTTCCTGCTCTATGTCTTTTCCGACGAGGAAACATAGTCGGGAATGTCCCACAGACAGTTGGGGAGGAGAGCCTGGACCAAGGCTTAGGCTTGGAGGACTCCTGGCCTTGTTGTAATGATCATATTCTACTGGATTTAAGGTAGAGACCAGTGGTGAGGGCGCTGCAGAATCCATGCTGAAGGGGTCAAAGGTGTGTTGGGACCGGAGAGTTATAGATGGAGCCATGCTTAAAAACTTGACTTGGGTAGAAGGCACAGACTTAGACTTGGAGACTTGTAAGGCAAACTGCAAGGTTATTATCCAACCTCGTACCCCAATTATCAGTGCCTTCAGATAGTGGCTTCTAAACAACCGTTCAACCTTGGTTGATTCCAAAGCCAGGGCAAAAAAAGTCCAAGGTGAACCTAGGACGTCATCCTGTGCCAGGAAGCAACAAAGTGCTCAAAGATTAATGGGATTATGTCAAAAGGACATGGGGAGCCTGGAGAATTGGCTGGAAAGAGACCTTTACTGACTGAATCAGAGACAACAAAACAATAACGCTAAAATGAGTAAGTAATAAGAAAGAAGCTCTTGAGTCCATGAAACAGGAAGGATGAAGGCAGTGGGGGGGAGGAAAGGAAGGAGAGAGAGAAAGAGAGGGACAAGAGAGCACACAAGTGCAGAAGAAGCAAATAAACGTAGGATAATGATCGAATTAGAAAGTGATCGTTTGTAGTGAGTAGAAACATTGTCAGTGTGAGCTATAACCATTGGGTTGCTGGGGGAAGGGTGTTCTCATGCACTTAAGACACCTTGAATTTACTATTAATTACAAAATTTAAAATGCACATTTGAAGTAGCCAATCCATACCCTATGAACAGTACATCTCAAAGTTAGCTTCACTCCCCAAAACAAATGGTCAGTTGGCACTTCTTTGTGTGGGATACAGCGGGAAGCATAAAGCATACAGAATGGTGTATGAGACTGTGCCGTGGCCTTACCATGTGCTTAACTGGTTCTAATCATCACAAAAGATCTATAGTACAACTGGCCTAAGCTCTAGCAAGGTGTTAGCAATAGAAAACGTAGAGACATAATGATCATTTTAGTTCAAAGGAAATGAAGGAGATCTGGCAAACAATCTGTGAAACTTAGATGTATACTAGATTTTCAAAGATAATAATGATCATGTTAAGATAACCAGAGAGATTTGTCCGTGAACTATATGTAGACCATGCTTGAAAAAGAATTGTTGAGATGACTGATTTCTCATTACCATAGAATAAGCCATGTTGTGTGCTGTGATGATGACCTTGTGGCATGTTAGCCTTGTCATTGGCAACATCAAGCTTTTATGAGATAGGAGCAGAGGACCAGCGTCTAAATATCTCTTACAGAACATTCAAGCATACCTGGGTCTATTTTCAACTAATACATTTAAAATGCATCTCTTATAGTTCCAGCATAGAAATATGCTAGATATATATAAATATAGATTTCAGTGTTAAATTATGAAAAGGTCATTTTCTGACCATTCCCAAGTCTCAACAGCAACAGCAACAACAAAAACAAACAAAACAAAAGCCTAAGCTTCTGCCTTCCACAACAAGGAAATAGTTTATGGATCAAGCTAATGTGGACCATGATGCTAGATTGATTTGATGAAACCATGGAAATGGCTTGTGCCCAGTAATCCAACTCCTACATATCTGCTGTCATATTTATTGTCATAGCACAAAAACTTATAACCACTGGAAACGTGATTTTCCCTCTATGCATGGTCATTTCAAATCAGACACACATACCACAAGTCCTCCAGAGAGTGAGCTACGGATAAACACAGCAGGATGGTCGGAGATCACAACATCAACGAAGCCTCTCAGGCCTAGGAGGATTGGCGAAATGGTAAAATGTTGATTGTGAAAACATGAGAGGCTGAGTTCAAATCCTCAGCACCCACACAAAACTGAGCATGCTGGCCCATATCCATAACACCCGCGCTGGGAGAAATCAGAGACAGGCAGAACTCTGGGCTCACTGAAAAACGGTCTAGCCTATTGGTGAACTCCAGATTCAGTGAGAGTCTCTATTTGAAAAGAAATGTGTTGGAGAACAACCAAAGAAGACATAGCCTCTGGGCTCCTTGTGTTTAAGCCTATAAATACATATATGTCACACACACACACACACACACACACACACACACACACACACACACGATGGGGGCAGACTCCAAAAGTTATGCCATATGATTCCAGTCGGATTGTGATGGTCTTGGGAGGATCACACTGCACGATCCAGAACAGCGTGTGAACGGCTGGACATTGCAAAGACATAAAAGAGACTGATGGCTGACGGACTGTTTTTAATCCTGATGGTGTTATCAGTTGCGTATGCATATTAAAAGTCTCAGATCTGTACACTGAAGGGTCAAAATTATTGTATCTTTAAATATAAAGAGAGACTAGAAATAATAAACAATAAATTCATTGTTGAATTTTAATAGTAATAAGACATTCAAAAATCTTAATATAACAAATAGGGCATATTTAGAAGATAGTAAAATATGCCTTTATTACTATCTCTGAAAATTGATCAACCTATACATTTCTGATTTGTGCACTTTTCTAGATGTGTTGTTTTATTTCACTAAACTTTTAAGTCTAATTGAATGGCTTCTGTGCTTTAGTGTCCACACACTATTGTACAAGTCAAACCAATGCTTTGTTGGTTGCACTACTATGCCTGTCTGGTCCAGGACTAGGTCATTATTTCAAATAACAGTAATATGCTTTTTCATTAGTTTAAATTTTCCTTTTCTACAGGACAGAATAAAAGAGGTATAACTGACCCCTCTCTCAGGGTACGAATGAAGACATGGATGACGCAAATATTCTGGTCCTTTCAGCTGGTCACTATGCAGGACTTATCATGGTGGACTATGTGCCCCCTAATATTGATGATACAGCAAGCACCAATTCCCTCTACCCTTCAAAAGTGTCACATCACTATTGTTGGTGCCAACAGAGCTGAGAGCATGAACCTTCTTTAGCAATGCTGCAATGTCTGACGATCTGCAGATTCTAGAATAATCGTATGATGTATCTAACATTTAGATCATATTTACATCTTTATATAGAGAAAAGAAATAAAATGAATGTAGTAATTAAGTGCCAGGCATTTCATTAGGTGTCTGTTCTATTGTTCTCAGAATTCCCTATCTAGCTCAGGGTATTAACTTCTTTATACACATGTGTGGAATTGGCTATGGTGACCTTGCAAGGTCTTCTGGGAAATTTGTGGGTTAACTTGGGAGCCAGCCCGAGCTCTGATGAGAAGAATTATCCGAAGGCTCCTTTCTAACTTCATCGCTAGCATCCTAAGTCCCCTCAAATCTAAGGATGGGCCTCAGGTGGGTTGCCTGTGATGGAATGGGCAATTCCTCTTTCCACGTGATTGGGTCCACAGAGCTTCCGAGACACGTTCATCATGTCCCAGGCATGTGGGATGTTTTCTTCCCAGGAAGTGATTGATGACATCAGTGGTTAGCTGAAGCTATTAGTATCAGTGCCATCTCAGCTCAACCTAAGGAGCATCAGGCTCCATAAAAATCCTATTGCATCAAATACTCAGCCTAGATTCCACAAAATGATGGAAATTTGTCCTCAAGTGACAGCCTCCTTACCACAGAACTTATGGGCTCGTGTGCTTGGATTTCTTCCATGGACCAATTCCAGCTGTCCTACCTTTTGATGATTTATTTCAGATACCTTCCAGGCTTTACCTAGGAACTCCACCATGAAAAGACTGCAGGAATTCTAGGGAGTTGTCATGGCAACCCCTAGATATCATCTTCAGAATGGCCCATGGCTGTTGAGTCCAGCTTTATCACAATTATATTTTGATATGGAAGGCAAGTCCTTCCTAGGCAGCCAGACCCTAGCAAATGGACCAACTTTGTAATTATCTGGATCATACTAACACTCCTTGTGCTTAGAGCAAGATTTTAATGTACTTGTGTTGGCTTATGGTGGCTCCTTATATTAATAATGTGTCTCTGATGCCATCAGAGGAGGGGGCTTTCTGACTTCATTTCATGAGACAAAGTTAGATTTTATGGTGACATCAATGACATATTTGAGATTTATTGTGAAGAGAGTGGGCTGAGCTCTTATTTTGGGTTCTCGTTTGTATTTTCTTTTGTCTCCTGAATCATGTTTGAAACAATGGCTGCACACAGCCCAGTTATAGAGAATCCACCTCAACACAGCATGACCTGGGCCTGCCCAGCATCCTGGGCGGTGGCTGTTTGTCTAGTACTGCCATTGCAATTTTTATTGCATCTCATGATGTGCACAGATGTGCTTAGTAAGCATCCCAAGAGGTAGAGAGACTCTGCTCAATATCCCTGTTCCCAAATGACACTACCTTATAGACTCTCTTTCTGGGCTACCTCCTCTGGGATGCTGTAACCATGTGAAGTCTCTGGATTTTGGTGTTTTAACAAGGGTTTAATTACTAAGGTAAGTGTATGCACCTGCTAAGGCATTCCTAATTATTTGATAATGGTGCAATCTTTCTCAATACAGCCGGTTTTGTGGTGTAAGCTACACTAATGAAGCACACTGAGAGAACACATTCCCCCAATGTTGGGAAAGCTTATTTAAATTAAATAAATTTGCAAAGGACTGAATTTTTACTACTGGCCTCAATTATGCATCAGGATTTTGTGCAAACTGTTAAGCTCATGTCAAACTTAAGCTGGCATCCTATGATGTCTGGTTTCAAAGTATCTTTAAGTGACATATTGTCAGTGCCACTTAAATTTTTTTTATCTTTTTCAAATTGCTCCACACATCCAGCCTTATCTTAAACATAATTGTTGCACCTTGTCCAAACAAACACACAAACAGAAAAAGAAACTTAGCTTACTGCTCTTAGTTTCTCTGACAGCGCTGACGGCTTTTTTATGGTTGTGCTTTCTTTTCTTTCCCACCTGACTCTTCCCACTGCCACATGTGGTCTGCAGTGAGTTAGAGATAGGGTTTTTGCTATAACATCTGCAAATGAGCACCTTGCATGGCAGCCTCTCTGGAAACTTGCTGATGGCTGGCAATTGCCATAAGTTGGGGCTGATGCTACATCCAAGTGTTTCAAACTTTGTTGTTTGAGACCACCACCAACAAGAGTTCCAACAGGCAGATGGCTTTGGAAGCACCGTAAGGAGTCATATTAGGAAAACACTGAGCCATTTATCCAGGACCCACATGCATTTAACTCCATGGAGAAAAGCGAACAGCTCTAAACAGGTTCCACTTTTTTTTTTTTTTTCTTCTAAATTACTTGAACGAAGCAGCCAGGTTCATCAGAAAGTTGCCATCAGCACAGCCATCCAAGTTGATCTGAAGGAATTTCTTTAACTATGGAATTATCTTGAAACTTTACAAAAGGCAAATTGATTACTTTTTTAAATACTGTGTCTGTAGCTCAGTTATTAGAGCGTTTGCCTTGTATACAGGAAGACCTAGGTTCCTGAACCCCAGTACTGCCCACACTGGGTCTGGTGAACCACGCCTATCATCCCTGCACCTAGGAAGTAAGAACAGGAAGATCAAGTTCAAGGTTGTCCTCAAGGTAAGGGGCCATCCTGGGGTACAAATCTCTGTGTCACTTTTCAGTTAAATATAAAATTACCTTAAACACCAATTATGGTTGTGGTTTTCAAGTATTTTGCAAATGAAGACAGGAAAAATGAGAAACAGATGATTAAAAACCTCTAGCAAAGAAGGACTGAGACAGTACTGACGCATTAGGTGTGATCAGGACTCCGTGTTGGAGCTGATCAAGATCAGCCTTCAACTGTTCCAGGACACCATTGCCTTTTCAGCCCCTGGTTCACCTGGAGCTCGGGCCTACACTATTCTGTCACTGGCCACAGAGGCTGGAGAATGTGCCAACTGAGAAACAAGAGACATGGGGGTGGGGGGCAGCAGAAATAAAACGTGCAGCAGCAGGCAAATCAGGAGGCAGAGGGGGCTCCCAGCTGATTCCTCAGCATCCTAGAGGTTTCTGTTATCAATGTGGCTTGGGGCATGGACTGCTGATAATTACTGCTAGCTGGAATAATTAATAAGAATAATTGCTCAGCCTGGAAAGGGAGAGGGAAGCTCTGGGAGCAGGAAGAAGCAGGCCAGAGGACTGGGAGATTCCCAGAGCGCATTGATACAGACAGGAAGTTCAGCAGCGAGCATCCTGACAACCCAGGACTTGTCTGGATGCCAAGGGCAAAAGTTAAGAGATATTGAGTGTGGCCCACTTCAGTGTTCTGATCTTGGAATGTAATGGAGAAGCAGCCTGTTGTGGCTTCAGCAAGGAGTGATTCCCTTTAGAAATGATAGGTGGAAGCTGTGGCCGATAAAATATTACCATGTGCAGGCAATTAAGAAGTGGCTTACAATGAGCAGAGACGTAGGCATCTGGTGTAAGCCCAGTGGAAATGGCAGAAGACAAGCTAAAAGGAGTATAGGTAAAGAATGATCCTCAGTTGAGGCTCGAGGAGAGTTTATCCCAGCTTGGAGGAAGAAAAGCACCTGGTAGCAGTCAAGCATTGGTGTTGACACTGCGTAAAATAACCACAAGTTTGATTTAATAAGATAAATTTTCTCCACGCTATGCAGAGTTGCCAGCACACAGCTCAACATTGCAGCTTTTTGTATATTACATTTAAATGTCCCCCCAAAGGTGGGAGAAGCATCTAAGTTGGGGAGACTTTGAGAAGCAAAGAGATTAGATGGGAAAGCTTACATGTGCTCCTCATGGGGTGTCTGCCTTGGTCTGTACAATGGTCTGCAGTGCGAGAGGCCTATGTCATGTACTGAATGTTCCCTGTGACCCTCTGCAGGATACAGGGCACCTCACAAAATGCTGCATTTTGAGATAAGAGAAACCCAGGAGGTCTGGAAGCAATTACTTCTGATTCCCTCTTTTCTATGAGAATCATGAAGACCAATTAAATCCAAAAAGATAGATTTGTCAAATTATCCCTACCCAATGTATGACATTGAGCCTCACCTCTTCATGCAAAATGCCCTTAACCCTCTCTCTATTTGTGTAATGTAAATGGGTCATAATCACACTGTAAGAGGGAAAGGCTGTCCAAACAGCCTGTGGCTAGGGTTTGGTGGTGGGCCCTTCCAAGGTACTACCATTGGTCACCCTGGGATGACATCATTTCATTGAGCTCTTATAAACTTGGGAGATTAGCCAAGCTAGGTGAGAGGCTAGCATGTTCTAGGGACACGGGTAGTTTGAGCTGTATTGTGTTCCTATGACATTCCTAGAGAATTCAGAAGGACAGAGTGCTCAGTAAACAATGTCTTTTAAAAGGCTGTGGCAAGATAGCCCAGTGGAAACCATCTTTCAGGATTTAGCCCAGGAGGTGAGGCTAGGAGGGCCTCCAGAAGAAAGGAGTGGCTGGAAGGGCCTAGGCAAAGGCTTAATTCTGATCGTTTGTGCCATTAAGGTTCACCCTCTACCCTCCTTGAATGTGCTATTCTTGATTATGGCACTACACCCGAGCAGTCCTGTCTGTACCCTAATGCTTACATATAGTCTTATGGCAATGACCTTAAGAAGGGTGGAACTCAGCAAAACCTTTTGATTGGTGCTTACCCCTAAATATGACAGGGTTAGTAGAATCCAAGGGCAATCCTAGGTATACCTCAGAATTTAAGGAGCTCTATAAACTAAATATGCCATAGGAGTCGGGGCTGTAGCTCAGTGGTAGAGTGCTGGCCAAGAGATCCTGAATTTACTTTGCTATACGACCAAAACCACAAAACAAATCAATCTCTGTTTCCTCTCTCGGCTTTCAAATATGATGGCTGACAGAGGTAGAATAGGTTTTCCACAGTCAGGGTTGAATTGAGGGTGTTTACCTGTGAGGGCTTTGGAAGCAGGTAGAGGTGGGAAGTCTAAAATCCAAGTCTGGAGACCCTAGGACTAATCCTTGCTGTGTGCTGGCCATCCTGCCCAGTTGCGCAGCACTCTGAACACTTGACTGAGCATTCCAAGTTGTGTAGCAAGGACAAAAGCCTTATAGCAGGAAGCACAAGGACTTTACGGTCAACCACATGGGACAGAGTCCAGGGTTCTCCGCTCTCCACAGTGCAGTTGGACAAAGCCTTAGCCTTTGTATAATGTGGACAGGATTGCTGTTGGAATTGAAGCAGACTATGCAATGTGCCTAGCATATAGACTGACACGTCATAGATCTCACATTTGATACTACATCCTTTGTCCCTTTTAGGCATTTGACTTATGACCTCTATTTTACCCGTCACTCATCCTGGCATGTCTGTAAGTAATTAAGTAAAGAACACACCCCTTTCTAATGGGTCCAGGGGTGCTCCCTGGCTGTATTGCTTTATAAAGCATGGCGTCGTTTTTCTTTTCTGGTTATAGCCTTTGCAATGCCTATCCTTGTCTCAGCAGTGTGTTGTCTGTGTCCACTCAAGGCAATTTAGTGAAGGTATCCCAAGTGTCAAGAAGTGTGTCTGAATCCATCCCAAGTCTGTATCATCTCTAGATACCAAAGCTGACGCCATATTGGGGAACAATGCATGAACATCCGTTCTCTGGGCCCATAGTTTTGAATGGTGGTTTCCATGGTACTTACAAAGGATTAAGACTCACAGAGACAGTGGTAGGGAAAGAAGATGGGCATGAGATGGTTTGATGAGAACTTCTAATCTTCAGCTTTTAACAGCCACATGTAGTCTATGAGTAAAACTGATTAGAGTGCTAAGTCATTTAACTGTCTAGCAATGAGAACTCACACTCTTTCTACTTTGGGCATGATGAAACTCAAGGATCATGAGACAAAGGTGGCTGGTCCAGATGGCAATGCTGACAAGTAGCTGAGTCACTCAGCTCTAGTGGTTAAAGCCTCTACAATGTGCAAGCATACCACCGTCTTCTCCTACCCTTTCATGCCCATCTACAAAGAAGGGCAGAACTGCATCCTCCCCTCCACCCAGAGGCTTCTCTTCAGTGAACCTCCTCTGCTTAAGGCTGCATTCAGTGTTGCCTTTCTCCTAATTTAATCCCTGCCTGAATGTTAGATTGGAATCCAAGGGTGCTGCTGTGTCTGTTTTAGATTACCATGGAGATGGTCTAGACATTGTCTTTGATAAGACTCTGATCTGGGCAGTTGTCTTCTCTTATTTCTCAGTAAAGAGCTCCAAGATGACTGCATTAAGTTTTTGAATTCTCAAGAGACCAGAGGGAACCAAAAGGAAAACCTTTGTTAATTTGCAAAAAGAGTCTTTTGTTTAGCTGAGTCTGAGGCCAAGATGGTCTCAAGCAACGCTCAGGCAGTACCCAGTCCTTTGAGACGAGTAGAGGAGGGGACTGTGAGCTTCCTGGATGCCTTTGGGTACATTCCACTGAGTGGAATTGCAGGCAATCTGAAGTCCCAGGGGACCTAGTTCCCAAATATAAGTTTTTAGCTTGTTTACCTTTAGCTTGGAGCCATTCCCTGTGGACCCTGCTATGGGCATAGCCTCATCTTCTAGGGTGAGCTCTGTGTCTTTTCCCAGCTATGCTGAAGGCTATTTTATTTCCCAAATGCTTGAAAATGGAGCCAAATTGTCCTTGTCCCATAGGAGCAAACAAAACACTGGCAGGGAATGAAGACTTTCAAATGTCCTCTCCCTATGTTCCTTAGGGATAAAGCCACATCAGAAGGGACCAGACCTTTAGCTTTCTTTTCTCTCCACTGAGCTGTCTGGCTCAGACCAAGTAGACTTTTCTGTTTCCATGGTTGTAGGTCTTTCCTTCACTTCTTTTGGTTGACCTTGAGAGCTTTCTCCCTTTTTAGGATGGATTTCAACTCCACAGCAACAGAATGATGGTGGTTGATGTTTTAGATTTAGGCTCATAAGTTAGTCTACTTTACTGACTATACTACTTTGGTGCTTAGAAAAGTAGGTGTGTGGTGAACTGATGGGAGAAGAAGACAGAACATGTAGTGGGGAGCAGAAGAAGAGACACACTTTCTACACAGTAAGATAGATACTGAATTACTTAGGTGTTTAAAAATATTTTCCTCTATTGTCCGGGCTTGTCATTGAGAATAGAGTTAGAGAGTCTCAGCAAGATTCTCCAACATATAACAAGGTCACATGCTCCACTATGTTCATAGCAGCCTTATTTTTTTTTTTGATACTTTATTTACATTTCCAATGTTTCCCCTTTTCTGGGTCTCCTCTTTGGAAACCCCCTAACCCCTCCCCCTCCCCGCCTCTGTGAGGGAATTCCTCCTCCCACCTATCCGCCCACCATTCCCATATTCCCACCTTGACATTCCCCTTTACTGGGGCCTCTAGCACCCTCAGGCCCAAAGTCCTCTCCTTTCTCTCTGATGGCCATCGAGGTGATTCCTCTGCCTCATATGTAGTCCAAACCATGGGTCAATAGATGTGTATTCTTTGGTTAGTGGTCTGAACTCCAGGACGACCAGGGGGAGGGTCAGGCCCATTGACGCTCTTGCTCCCTCCATGGGGCTACCAATTCCCTCCGCTCCTTCAGACCTTTCTCCAACCCCTCCATCTGGTACC